>BGPR01000262.1:229720-257620 GCA_013235015.1 Araneus ventricosus
TCTTACTCTGATGTATATTAGCCAATATCCGCCTCCGGACATTGGGAATTCCTTTTGTCTAGTGGTTAGGATCTTCGGCTCGGAACCGAAAGGTCCCCGTTTCTATCCCGCCGCCAAAAGTTTATCAACCACTTGTAATCCTCATAAATTGGAATTGGAAGAAGTCAAATAATAAAAGGACACAAAAACATTCGAATGTGGATCAAAAAGTATAAAAACTTAGGAAACGGGTTATTTTTATCACGAGGAAACAAAAAGAAAAGAGGAAATATATAACACAGTGCATAAAATGACATGCATAGGTTCATGAATTAAGTGCGTGAGTTTTGAGAATCAAAATTATTTTTGTTTTAATTCTACATAAAGAAATTAGTGGGCCAATCTCGGAAACCAGTGGTTCAATCTATACAGCCTGTTTCCTTGATTGGATTGAAGGCATATTTTTTAAGCTGCTTTTGAACGATGCGCTGTAGATTCAAAATTTGAAAATGTACGCGCGCCTTAATATTTATCATGCATGCTTGTATTAATCTCATTTGGCATCACTTTTCTTTATAGTTTTATTTTCTTAAATTAGACGGTGTTACAAAACATCCTGATGATTAAAGAGAATTTTCCGCAAAAAATTCTAAAATGATTTAGTACGTTATCTTTCTTTTTACCCATCAGTCAAAAAAAGAATGGATTCTTTAAAAATATATCACGACTTTTCAAAAACCTACAACAGCAACCATGCATGAATTCAATTGCTAATCGAATAAATTAAATGTTAATAATCTTATATAAAAATTAATTTATAGAATCCACATAGTGATTATTTTTAATAAGGTAATAAATTCTATTCCAGCATGAAACTGCACTTTTAAGCAGAATTTGTACAGTCTCGAAAAAAATGAACCGTCCAGCATTATTCAGCCATCGTTCAAAAAAAAACAGGGGTACCAGTTTTCAGGATATAACGTCTTAAATATTTAATAAGGGAACGGCTACTATACTTGCACTAAGTTTAAAATTTCTAATGACAACACAAACTGCATTCAAAACTGCATCAAAATTCATACTTTGATACCAAACTTCGTCATTCTAGCTCTATTTGTTGCGAAATTATAAGCATATAAAATTTCGAATCTCTAATGTTAAAATAAAATTTTGAATTTTTATTGATATCTTGAGATAATATACGGTTACAGACCTAGAATTTTTCCGTGGCAGTAGAATGAAGTATTACGCGCATTCTGCACTCATACTTTTGATTTAAAAATAATTTTGAACAAAACAAATTTCTTATCAACTTTTTTCTCAAAACTTTTTGAATGGCAACACTTCCAAATTTTAGCAGTAATCGATGCAGAAGGATATTTTTTAAGCTCATAAAAAATTTAATTTCAGCTATTTCAGCTTATATGAGTAGTTTTGAAATTGCATTAAATTTTCTATTTTCGCTGTAAAACGATGCACTTATGGGTCATCCATATATTTCAAAATGATAACATCTTTCTTTCAATTAGTACTGTAATACATTTTCAACATTTATAACATTACTTTTCAAGCAATTGTTATTTAATATGAATATTGTCTTTAAGAAAATCGCTGAATTGGCATTTTCATTTAGGCCGAAATAAAAAAAAAACGCGAAAATGAACTAAAAATGGTCTTTCCAATTCATTGTTTTCTATAAATAATATTATAATCTTTTTTATGGAGACAGGTAATGTTTGTCTCACAAAATATTAAGCAAAGTTTCTGTGAGATTCAAAGCTTTTATTTTCGCAAATATGAGTTATTACTTTTTATTAAAGTTTAACTTCAATGCAAGTCTTTATAGAAAATGTTACATGTGTTTTTTTCAGGTTTAAAACGATTACGGTCTTTTAAATCATAATTTGTTGCAAATAAATAATCATGACTTGATGAAAATTTCTACGCAAAAAAAATATAGAATGAAATTTTTAAAAAATTCTTAGAAAAGATTTTATTAATATCCTAAAATGAACAATTGTTAAGATTGAATTATTCTTTACTTTATAGCTTTTATCTTATAACTGAGTATTAAAAAACTATAGAATCAGCTTTTTCCTCAAATTCTCTTAGAGCATTTACCCTTAATGGCCAAATGTTCCTTTAAGCAACAAACCCAATTTTGTCTTTTAGAATTTTGATAATAAGACAGAAGGTCTAATGCCTGTTGTTGTCAATAGGATATGTATTGAAATTTTTATTAAATAAATTTACAACATATAGATGGTAGACTGAGTGCTGATAAAAAAATAAAAATAAATTGATGTTTTTCACATGAGGCTGCATCTTTTTAGCTTTGTTTGTGCACGTGAGAATACCATATTATATTCTAAAATGCTGAAGGAAATTCCTTATTTGTATTATTATTCATTAAAAATTATCTGTTTCAGATTATAGAATTTTATCAAGAATTTTTTTTTATTTTTTTATTTTCGAAATAAATCCCAATGTTGCATGTCAGTTGGTAAAAAACTGTTTTTTAGCCGTAAACCATACTTGAAACAAAAATAGGATTTTTTAAAGTTTTTATTAACCCATGCTTTATTCAAAAAATGAATGTCAAAAATGTTTTAGAATAACTTTTTAAAAAATTAAGCTTTTAAGCATTCTTTTTCAAATTCTTATAGAGCATTAAGTTGCGAATGATATATGTCTGAAAGCAGATTTACGTTTAATATATTCGCATTTTTATAAACCTAAGTGGTGAAGTATGTCACCAAGTCAATTAATATACGATATTTAGATAATACAATTGCGACTGACAAAGAAAACCAAGAAAATAAAGCGAAAGCAGGGAAAGTCAGAATATAACAAGAGGTTACTAATTTTAATACTAATACTGACATTTCATTAAAACAACAAATCATTCCTTGTATTCGATTTCTTCTAGTCGTTAAAACGGTACGTAAACCATTTGTACAAACGTAAGTACTTATGCATCGTTAAAATTTTATAGCTTTGAGCTCAAAAGTGATCCAGACGAAAAGTCAAATTATGCAAAACTTCTAGTTCATCTAAATGTCATAAATTTTACAATTCCAAATAAATTTTTTGGAGAAAAATTCATTTTGTCAGAATTTGGAACGCATCAATTATTTATCAATTGTAAAATGTACATCGTAACTTTTAGGATGGCCTTAAAGTGCGAAATAAATTAAAATTCTACCACCGACATTTAAACGCAAGCAGCGAACTTCACGATCCCCATTTATATCGAGAACAGAAAATGTCCAATATCTTCCGACATATTCATGGCATGTTAACCAAGATTAATATCTTGGGGTATTTTGCCATTAGAAATTTATTTATGTCATAAAAAATGGGTGTTTTCCTCGAAAGTTTTGGAATTAGTTCAATTTTATATATGTAGATGACCCCTTATGAAATTTTTAACCATAAAATCTTTTAGATGACGTTATTTTCTTTGAAATTGTACCGTTTGTTTTAATATACGATTAACGGCAACAGAATAATGCTGGGTGGTTCTTTTTTTCTTCCACGACTGTACAACAAACGAAGAATCAAAACTAGAGAATAATACCAATATCAGAACAGCATAATGATTTCTAAAAAGTTTTTTTGATAAATTCCTTTGTAGTCACATTTTTAAATTATGAAAAACAGAAATTACAGTAGCAATTTTAATAAAATTCTTCATTATTGACTAAAAATCAGGAATATTTGATAGACTTTAATATCATAAAGAAGTGCTAAATTTATAAGCAATATTTTTTATACAAAATATAAGCAAAATATATAAAGTTATACAAAGAATATAGCTTATACCATAGCTTTGCTATGCAGATCACTTTGCTTCATATCCAAGAGTTTCTTATATCATTTATCCATCTTTAATAATGCATAATGGTGGAATTGGTTCAATAAAGTCAATTCATGCTTACCTGACACACGTCTAAAGCGCTGCCTATTTTTAATTTGACTTTTCCTTCATCAAGATGGATTTATTAGTATTTGATGAAGGGATAAAGAAAGGGACGTCATTGCAAAGCATAATGCTGTGTGCAGTTAAATATTAGATGTCATATGCAATTACGTTTGACTTATGACTGGACGTCCTGTAAATTGAATCATTACAATTATCCATCACGAATCCATTATCCTTCACAGGATTTAAAGGTGTGATATGTGTGAAACGTAAGACAATGTGCAACTACGTTTGTCATATGGCTGTGATGCCACGTGAAATGACTCCACTTCGGTCACATAGAGTTAAATTTTATTTTAATTACTCCAAAATAAGATTTAAAATACGTCATAATTATTTATAACAATATAAGATAGAAGTAGGAAGTTAAATTAAAAATCTGTAGCTTCAGCTACTTCCTTAATCTCATAAGCAGTAACCATATAATATTATTTATATTTTTAATAGCATTCTTTGGCTAACTTTTCTATTAAATCTATTATAACCGCTCAAACAGTCAAACCGTAATCTACTATTCACATTTACTATAAATAATTTGGCCTAAGAACAAGCTTAGAACATATAATAATTTAAAGATTATTTATTATTTTTATTCACTTCAGAGTGTTAAATCGAAAGAATTATTGCGAAATGTTTTTCATTTAATTTTCTGAAGAAATGGAATTTTACTGATTTTATAAAACAGCATTGTTGTATTCAAACACATTGTTCTGAGCTCTTATCTTTTTGTCTTAATTGTGATTTGTTTACTTATAAACTATTACGGAATAGGTATCATGGGATCCTGACATCAATTTTTGGTGGCACGACGAAATGACAAAAGTAAGCGATGTTTGCGAACCTGTGTGGGTTGATGCAGAAGATACACTTTTCACCCTTTATACAAGGTATGATTAAATATTTTTAAGAAATTATTGTAATAGTCTTCAAATTTTTTTATTTTTCAGTCATGTCATTTAGACTGTCATACCATGTCATTTAGACTGAAATACAAATTTTCCAATTTTGAATGAAGAAAGAATTGTTCGAACATTACTTTGTCATACGTAAAATCACATAACATGAAACACTTAAATACTACTAAAATGGGCTCATTTAGAGTACTCCCTGGTTACAGAGATAATAGTCACTAAATTCTTAACATATAAGAGAAAAAAATTATTAAACATTGTGAGTGGCAACTTTAATACGTGTGTTTAAAGCATAGGATACGAATGCAGCCATTTTGAACAGTAAATTTAAATCTCCATCGACGGTTAAAACCAAATACTCAGGCAGAAAATCCCAAAACAATTTTAAAGTTAAGGAGATATTTTTCAATATCCAAAAAGAACTTTTATTTAAGTATCTATCGTTTTTGGATATTAAATATTGAATTTATTAAACAAATCATGGTCCCGCCATGTTTAGTTAAATTTAAAATTAAAGTAATCTGCCAAATTAAGTAATTATCAAATTAACTATTAAATTAACTGTTTGATTAATTAAAATTAAGTAATTAATTGTGACCAAATCTTCACTAAAAACGTTTTTTATGGATCATACTATTTGTCAGCAATCTTAATCTTATAATTATCTATCTAATAATTATCTTAATTTAAATAAAAGTCATCGTGGCTATGTATGTATGTTCTACATCTCCTCCTAAACCACTGGAGTGATTTCAACCAAACTTTGCACACTTTTATTTAAGAAAATAGGAAGGTCACCTTCAACTTTTCAAAGCCTAAAAGTTGCTTAAAATTTCACTTAATTAAAAATTAAGCAAGGCGTTTTCATGCGATATCTTTCATTTCCATAAATTTGTTGCTATCATTTTAATATTTTCTTCAAAATTAATTTTAGGCTGAATTCTTAACAATATTCTTGTTGAAGAACAAGAATAATACGAAGAACTATTTCCTGAAGGAAGAATCCTAAAAGAAAATTTTAAAAGTAGACGATTAACAATTTATATCGGGACAAACTGTTGATTTATTTTCATGCTTTAAATCAATGAATAATTAACTAGTTAATTTAATTGTTTCAAAATATTCATTAAAACCATTCTTTTACTTTAGTGATTGTTAACAAAAATCGAAGTACCAATATATGAAATAATAATACGTGGAGAAAACGGCTGTTTTTAAAAATCGTTTGGTTCAATTGATATTCTCTTTTTAATTGAAAACGTTTCAGATCAGAAAAGGAATTTGTGTATTATAATTTTTATACAATAGTAGTTTTTACATTAAAAATATTAGACATGAATGCACTTTAATCCGGAGCAAAGCTGGATACATCAGCTTGTTTACCGTATAAAAAGTGGAAATGAATGCGGCTGAAGGCAGATTTTCAACAACGTGTCACATGCATAGGTTAAAGCGCATTCTCAGTAGGAGAGCGGTTGTGGGGATAAAAATAACTTTTCAGCTCATAACTTCTAAGTAAATCTTGATGTCAAAAAATTTCAATATAAAAATACAATGATAGGGTGAAAATTTTCCTAATTGAAATACTCTTTCTATCTTCAATCGTAACGGAGCTTTGACCATATTACATTTAAAAAAATTAGCTTTTCAGTGACAAAAATTTCATTTCCATACAATTTGTTTATCTTATTTTAATAATTTTTTCAAAATTAATTTTATGCAGAATCCCTAACATTAATCTTGAAGAACAAGAATAATTTGATGAATTGTCGCCAGAATACATTAACAGAATTCTGGACGAATGCGAAAGTAAAATTTTAAAAGTAGACAATTAACAATTTATATCAAGACAAAACTATTGATTTGATTCATTTTCTTGCTTTAAATGAATGAATAATTAACTATTTCATTTAATTGTTTCAAAATATTCATTGAAAGCTTTCTTTTACTTTTGTTATTATTAACAAAATTTGAAGTAACTATATAATAAATAATAATTTATGGAGAAAATCAGCAATCAGTTGTTTTTATAAAATGTGTGGTTCAATTCATTTTATTATTTTAATTGAAAAAGGTTTCAGATCAAAAAAGGAATTTCTGTATTATAATATTTAAACAATAGTAATTTTTACATTAAAAATATTAAACAAGAAAACATTTTAATCCGGAGCAAAGGCAGGTATATCAACTTGTTTACTGTATAAAAAGTGGAAGTGAATGCGGTGATGATGATGATTAGAAGTAATGATGGGAACTCATTACTTCTAAGTAATTCTTGCTGACAAAAATCTTTTAATATAAAAGTTGTTCGTTATGATAAGGTGATAATTAGCCTAATTGAAATTTTTTTCTATCTTTAGTCGTAACAGTGCTATGGGGAAATGATAAGTTGAGGAGGGGATTGAAAATGGCTTTTCAGCAGATAACTTCTAAGAAATTCTGGCTATCAAAAAAGTTTCAATATAAAAGTTGTTTGTTGTGATAAGGTTGTGTTTCTGTTCGCCTAATTTGAATTTTCTTTCTATCTTCAATCGTAAGGAAATTATAGGAAAATGAATAGGGAATGAATAGGGAATTATGGGAATATGAAATTTTCAGTCCACCACCATTCCCACCCCATTTGAGCTGGTAAGCCCGTCTGCGAACTCGGACAAGATTTTCACCGTCCTTACAACATATCTCTCGCCAGTTAAAATCTAATCGAAATTACTCTAGTTATTGTGTTTACAAGATAACACGATCAAAAGCGTTATACATATACGTCTTTACTAATAGTAATAAGGAAAAGAACATTTCGCCCACTATTCTCATAAGGATTGGAGATGTAGAGAATGAAAGCGGGGGAAAGAGACTGCAAATGACGAGAGCTGTCTAACAAGGGGTAACATGCTGAGGTTAAAAAGTACTTTAAGTTAGGGGGAGACGAGGGGAAGGGAGGGAAAATCACTCTTCAGATCAAAACTTCTAAGAAATTGTAGCTATCGAAAAAGTTTCAGTACAAAAGTTGTTTGTTATGATAAGGTAGTGATTCGCCTAATTTGAATTTTCTTCCTATCTTCAATCTCAAGGGAATTATGGGAAAATGAAAATTTCCGCACCCCACCATTCCCACCCCATTTGAGCTGGATGGCCCATCTACGAACTCGACCGACATTTTCACTATTCTTACAACACTCCCAAGCAAGTTAAATTTAGATCAAAATTACTCCAGTTATCGTGTTCACAAGATAACATGGGAAAAGCGACATATATATATATATATATATATATATATATATATATATATATATATAAACTTTTTAACGAAGGGTGGTTTTGGGTTCTAGGTGTCATGATCGGTGAAGATCTGCAGAAATTATCTGGGAGTCGTGTCATGAGAACCATTGCTATAGGTAGAGTTCCTATAAGGAAACTACCTAAAATTTCCACTAAATCATTACACTAATAAAAACTGATATAGTTTTAAAAAATATTAATACTTTTGCAGGTCAAAATTTAAATTATATACAAAATATAAGCTACATACATATAAAAGGGTTATATTACACACAAGGGTTATGTTCACAGTATTTCTCTGTAAGTACAATTACATTCCTCTTTGGTAGGAGAGATCACTAAAACACTATCAAATGACCTGAAATTCAACAGGTCTTGATGTATCGGAGAATTCTTTTAAAATTTTTTTAGAAAATGATTCAACTATATTCCACGATATATACAAACAGATACATAAAATTATGAATATATGCATTGAAAATACAATATATTGCCCTGAACACTACAAAAAATTTCACTTCTGGATAAACAAAACTTGATTTGAAAAGTTTCCATTATTATTCACTGTAACAGTCAGAACATCCTTGCATAAGACACTTAATAAATGAACAAATTTGCACTACATCATTAAACTAAAAAACAATTGATATACATTTAAAAAAAATACTGTTGCAGGTCAAAATTTAAATTATATACAAAATATAAGCTACATACAGATAAAAGTGTTATATTAATGTTCACAGTATTTCTCTGTAAACACAATAACATACCTCTTTGGTCGGAGAGATCACTGAAACACTATCAAATGACCTGGCTCTAGACAAACCTTCATAAAGTTTGCCATGTGTAGAAACAGGCTTAGTTAATACCAAGCACATTTAATCAAAAGTTTGGCCTTGGGATATATTAATGGTCATAGAAAATTCCAAACGTACAGGGAATTGTTTTATTTTAAAACTAAAAGGCATATTATTGTCCGATGGGATTAGCGGTATTCTGGGAATTAAAAATGTTTCTTTTGAGCTTGACACAATCATTTCTGCTTCAATAACGTTACGCTGTAGTTTTGTCACTATTAGCCTTTTTCCATTGCACAGGCCTTTTGAAGGCATCAAATTTCAAAGTAGCGTTATCTGCGCAATTTTTTCCAATCTCAGTTTATGGGATGGCATTCCTGTTGGAGTGAGGCTGTTTAAAAATTCTTCCGGATATGACAGTTGATCCTGGGATCCACACTTAAAATGCAGTCGATACTATCATATACCTCTTAGCTGCCAGGAATCAAGTTCAACACAGTATTGTTTAGCTCGATGGACAGATCATTGGTCACTGTTAATATAGCTCTTCCTTTTAGCTGCTCTACTGCGACTGCTTTGAAATTTAGATCATTATAGAGATGTTTGACAGGATTTTGTTTTTTAGGGTAACACGCAGAGGGAAGGCTAATGATATCCCCACTTAAACCATCACCAACTTCCAAAAACCATTTAGAGAATTCTTTTTCTGATTCCAGATCGAGCATATTTTTCGTTAAGTACAAAACATGAAAATTTAAAAAATAATGGAAGTTTTTTAAACAACATGCCACAGTTAGAGATCTAGAATCTCTTGTGACAACGGGTAAAACGTGACGTAAATCTCCTCACAAAAGTACAACTTTTCCACCGAAAGGTTCAGAGCAATCAAGAATATCTTAAAGAAGTCTATTCACAGCCAAAAATGCATGTATATGAGTCATTGGGGCTTCATCAAAAATGATTATTTTGGTTTCACGCAACAATTTAGCTTCTGGGCTGTTTGGCTTCACATTACAGGTTGATTTTGCATCCAACACCAAAGGGATCTCAAACACTGAATGTGCAGTTCAACCACTATCCAACAACGTAGCAGCAATTCCTGTGGTTGCAACAGATGTAACTTCATCACTTTTACCTCTAATTATATGAATTAAAGTACTGTATACGAAGGTTTTTAATGTCCCTACAGTCCAACAAGAATGAGAAGCTTAGGAGCCTTATTTTCATATACAGCACTAAGGACATTTTCAACAACAATTTTTTGCTCCTCATTCATTTTCTCTAAGTTCAGTCTGCCTTCAGATTCTTCCTTGACAACATCTATGGTAGAAAGATTCAACTGTGAAGGCAAAGTTGCATGAAGCAGATTAATTTTCTTAAGACTTAAACCATAAAAATTCAGCAACTGATTGATCTCAGCTAGTGCATATTGTGGTCCTGTCTCCGAAGAAAATCTATGAACTAAATATTCACAAAGAACATCTTTAAACTGCTCCCAAAGAGAGCGAACATCTACTTCTCCAAATGCACAAATTACAACAAAAAGCTTACGAAATTGGCTTCGCATTTTAACTTGAGATGCTTCAGCCATTGTATCATGCCAATGATGTTCACCTTCAAGAAATCTCAGTTTTGTGCATGTTTGCTGAAAAGAGCTTAACACGATTCTATTCACTGTTTTTAAATCAACGTAACACCCGCACCAGGTCTTCGTAGTAAAAGCATTCTTAAGTAGTATCTCTCACTATCCTGTAAATTTACAACTGGCATTCTCCCAATTATTTGTTGTCCTCCTCTTTGTCGTCTTTTCCAGAGAGTTTGACTTTTATTAAAGACATAATACTGAGGTATATTTGCATAGTTGTAATTATGGGCTTCAACATCATTTTGATTCAGAAGAAACTATGCAGTTAGTGTTGTATGCCTCATGGAAGCTCGAGCAACAGCTGCTACTTCTTGGCCAATTTGAAATACAACTTGCTGTTGGTTTGGTAAGTGAACGGCCAACCTCATGATTACATAAGATTTTTCTGAGAGAGAAAAATGATTGATTCTCCACATCGCTTTAGGAGCACTTACATATTTACCATCTAAAAAGTTAAAATTTCATCATTACTTAAAAGACCATCATTTGACTGAAGTATAATAGAAGCTGCATCGTGACCTTCATAGACACATTTATATAGGCACTTAACACTCTTTACAGATGAACGCACTTCAACATTTATATGGGCACTGAATTTTTTTATCAACCAAGTGTTGTAAGGTACGATCCAACGATTATCCATTTCATGTATTCCAAATTTAACAGGTCCCCTTGCACGTCTTTGATAAATTGGATAGCCATTCACATTTTCTTCGGTAGCTTCATTTAATGCCTTAGGAAAGTTTTTTCTACATGTACCACCTCTCATGCAAGGAGAATTTGGATTAACTATACCGCATGACACTTTGATACAATTTCAAATAATCTTGGGTTTACAGATTGATTGGGAAGCTGAGCACACACAAAGTTATCAATATCATCCTTATTTCGAATTTTGGAACATGAATCTAAAGTTAACAGAATATGAGCATGAGGTAATCCTCTTTTTTGAAATTCTATGACATAGATATATGCTATTACTTAACCAAAAATATTTTTTTTTCAATATGTCATCCAAAAGTTCAATCAATTTCATTTTGAAAATCCGTGCAACAATATCGGATCGATTTTCTGGGCGTTGCTGACTCTCCAAAGTATTTAAAATTTCTGGCCACGTGGGGTTACATGTAAAGGTAACAAAAAGATCTGACCTTCCATATTTCCTCAATATGGCCATAGCATCTTGATAGTTTTGTTGCATGTGGCGAGGAATACCTTGAAATGATGACGGTAAAATAATTAATTTTCCCATCTTGGTTCCATTATTTGTAACTTCAGTTTTTAATGCATCTAAAAGCCCTTCATAGAGTTCCACACACAAATCTTTTTGATTAAGCCTTAAATAGTTTCATCTGGATCCTTCGGTTAACGTAGGCGTCTATTATATACTGTTGAAAGAGTATTCCGCTGTTGTGTAGAATGCATATGAAAAATCTGACCATGTATACGGAAGCAATAAGGGCCTGTTCCAGGAGGTGCCTTAATTTCAGCCCCCATAGATACAAAGGTTAATGCAGCATTATATTCTCGAATATAATATCGATAGTTGTTTGCTTCCTGTGAATTGCTTCAGAGTAATTCTTTGAAAAGATCAGGAGCTTCCGTCAGATTTGGAAGACGAACTTTCCCATCATGACAGAATTTTTTATATTTTTCACTCAAGTTCACATATTTCCACAGCTATGTTCCGGGACATTCACCTCAATTTGAGAAAGAATACGATTTTCTCTTTGCTGACTAAGTTGATCAGAACGTTTTCCGGCTCGCCTAAGCCTATCAGCTTCATTTCTAGCTGATCTCCTTTGAAGCGTTTCATCAAGACTTTCATTTGAACTCTGTTCCCTCAACCGTAGATTGTAATACAGGTATTGCAAACCCATTTGCTTAAGATAAATATATATATATAAATCCAAATATAACTTGTATATAATCATACAGAAATAAAGTAAACAAAACAAATCAAGAATCAAATCCTATACTAAAAAGTCATTATTTGAACAATACATCAATTTTAAATAAAATTTTAAAAATTGAAATTACTAAAGATACCATGAACAATAAAATCAAGTTTAAGCATTTATATGTCAACAAGTGACACAGTTGTTATTAAAAGTATTAAAATAGGCAATCCAAGTAAATGGAGTTTTCAACAATTAATATAGCAGCTTGGCTGTGGACAAGCTTTAGCCAGGTTAAATTAATTTTGCTGTACAAACCATCCCTGTTACTATTGTTGTTGAAAAAACAAACAGGGTAATTTACCCTAAAATGAAGGAATTTAGAAAGAAAAGTCTTATACTAACCCTAACAATAAAACATAACTGTATAG
Organism: Araneus ventricosus; assembly: GCA_013235015.1. Taxonomy (NCBI): domain Eukaryota; kingdom Metazoa; phylum Arthropoda; class Arachnida; order Araneae; family Araneidae; genus Araneus; species Araneus ventricosus. The sequence goes on from BGPR01000262.1 coordinate 242,643, forward strand.
AAACGACTAAAATTCAGGATAAAAATATGTAATATAACATTATATTGCACTATGGTATTGCACTAAAGACAGTAAATATATAATTCAATAAAATACCCATACTTTTCATTAAACATAAACTAATCTGTGTCACCTCTTATACTTACCAGAATTCATCTCTCAATATAACCCGCCACGCACATTGACATCACATGTTGCCACAACAAAAAATTATTACCATGAAACAGCATAATTGACCAAATAATATAATTAATTTTTGATATCAAGAATTAGTAAGATACCTATATTAAAATTCTCAAAACCATATTAAAAATGTAATACAGTCAGTTATCTAGAAGGTATTTCAGAAATGGTAAAAATGTCTATTAAAAAGGAAAATTTCTCATGAAAGATCCTGGCGCCATCAATGTAATAAATCTGAAACAAATAACTCAATAGCCAAATTTGAATAAACTTAAACGTTATGAGTAGAATATGTGAAAACACTATCCCACTATCAAAGAAATAAAAATATTCCTTTATAAACCAATATGAATGTTTTATTCTAAATGACATAAGTATTTCTTATCTATATATACTCTTAGAAAACCTATAGGCATTCCATAATAAAGTGCAAATGAATAAAAATTTCTTATGTTCTTAATTCTAATATCAATGTCTGTTACTAAATTATCATTTCGAATTACATAATTTTTTACTAAATTCTTGAAGACAGAAATGCTTAGATTACTATTCCAAAAAGGGAATTTATTAATTTGAAAATTAAATGCATTTCTTTTATCAAAGATATCTGTTACTAATTTATTATCTATGATTTTAATATCTAGATCTAAAAATTCTGCTTCATTGTCATTAGTTTTTATAAGTTTTAAATAATCAGGATAGAAGTCAATATGTGGCTTAAGGCCTATTCCTTTATTGAATAATATTAAATCATCTATATAGCGGAATAATATACTATGGCTATAATTAGTCAAATCTTTCTCATAGTAGTGAAGATAAATATCTGCTAAACTTTTGGTAGCTGGGCCTCCTTGAGGTAATCCTTTAATTTGATGGAAAATCTTATCATCAAAAAAGATATAATTTTCTTTTAGAACAAGATTAATAAGATTTTTAAAATTATTAATGTTAATATCTTTTTTAAGATCACAATCTTTATGTATATATACTAGTGTATTAGTCAAATCTTTAATATCTATACTATTAAATAAATCCTGAAAGTCAGAAGTATATACACTAGTTATTTCTACATCTTTAATTACATTTAAAATCTCTATACTATTATTTACTATAATTGTATCTTTTTGCTTATTTAAATTCTCTATCACTGTCCGTATGTATTTTTGCAAGAGTTTGCCTGATTTTGTAATATAAGTATTGCAGCCATTAGTAACACTTCTAAATTGAGAGGACTCTTGTGAAATTTTGGTGTAAGAAAGATGTGAGGATAATTTTTTTTAATATAATTAATTCCAAATTTTTTATGGAAATCTTATATTCTATTAGAAATTTCTCTTTCACCTAATTTTTTGTGTCTTTATAAATATCACTATTAATAATATGATCATAAACTATTTTTTTTGTAAAAATATTTACAAATTATAGCAAAAGTATTGGGCACTTTGTCTATATAGACTATTACAAATTCTGTTTTTGCAATTCTTTAATTTTTTTTAATATTATTATATCTATTACAATCATTAGATTTAAAATTATAGTTAAAAAGATCTAATAATGTTTTATATCTATATTCATTAAATGCCTCTAGAGGCAGACTATATTTTATTGCCATATTTAATATAAATTTCTCAATATCTTTTTTAATTTGCTTTTTAATAATTTCTTTACTATTAGCTATAGCCATTCGATGCTTTGTACCTTTGCTCATTAATTCTCTAAATTTTTCATTTCCAACAATATTCAAATCCCCAGTAATTACATGTCCATGATCTTTATTCAAGAAATTATTATATTTTATATATATAAATCCAAATATAATTAGTACATAGTCATACAGAAATTAAGTAAACAAAACAAATCAAGAATTAAATCCTATACTAAAAAGTCATTATTTGAACAAAACATCAATTTATATATATATATATATATATATATATATATATATATATATATATGTATGTATGTAACAAATAAGAAACAATCATAACAGAATTGTAAAAGCAACATAATCAACAAAAACATTCATGGAACAAAATGTCAAGAACAAATCTGAGGGAAGAAAATGCCGAGAGTTCTTATACAAAGAAAATAAACAAAAGGGGGATATCTATATAAAGAAGGAAAATAATATAATATATATATATATATATAACACAAACGCAACAAATGCGCAATAATGCTGCAATTCATTTGAGGAAAATATATCAATGTCATGAAAATCAATCAATGTTGAAATTAAATAGAAAGACTGTGGTTAATCGGTAAAAGCGTATAGATGCTCATCAGGGTAAGTAACATCTATACGAACCGCTAAAAAATTAGAGAAATCATAATGTTTTCTGCGAACAGTGCTGGCATAAAGCTGAAAACACTGTCCTTTACCCCGAACATTAGGATAGACCAAGAATTTGAATGAAATACCAAATATTAGAAATAATTTTACGAACCTAAAACTGATGGATGCAGCCAACGGAGACGTCACAAAGGAGTGAACATAACGCATCATGTTGGGTCCGGATGTTTACGAAATATCAAGTTACTTTCTATTGCGCCAAACTTCTAAGGTTGGGGTGTTTCGATAAAGATTAAGAAACCGATGGGAACAAAGATGAAAGCGATCTACATTGAGAAAACTATAAAGATTAAAGATATGATGATAAAAAGGAAAATAGTGTATTAAAAATTAAGGTATGACGAAAAAAAGGAAAAGAGTGTATTTAAAAATTAAGCTGGAAACGGTAAGTGTTAAATAATATTTGAATTAGAAATCCATTAATAAACGACTGAAAGGTGCGTTTTCGAGGTAATCGCATTAGATCTGTCTGTCTTAAGAGACCCTACCACAGTATTAGAACTGCGCCAGCATAGCTCTAATATGCAATCCTTTACTTACATCTTAAAGCCATTAATTAAAGGTTCGTAGAAGGAGGTGGCATTTCATTACTATTAAGGTTATTTATAAGGTGCTGAATTTGTTTCTTGATAGAATTTTTATTTTAAATTTGGTTGTATTATTCAAATAATGACTTTTTTTTATAGGATTTACTTCTTGATATGTCTTGTTTACTTTGTTTCTGTATGATCATATATAATAAGCTATATTTCGATTTATATATATATATACCTGGTTTCATTTTCTTTAATCTGTTAAAAAAATTACTGAATGTCATCTGTTCAGAAGGTTTCACTTGGATTATTATCAATAATAAACCGGTTATTGATTTCATTCACAATAATAACGACAGTATTACTTCTATTGAGACTTTTAACTTCTAAGATCTTTCTACAGGCATTCCTTTAGCAACTCTTCGAGAGGTGCTTAACTCATACTTTTTTTATTACAAAAAAATTCTCAATATTTCTTTTGAGTATTGGGATAAATTTTGTAATTTTTGCATATTTAATAATTTTATTTATAATGGGGAAAGTATTTTTCTCCAATCTCATGGCATTCCTCAAGGATCTTTTTCTTCTATTACAGCTACCCTTTTCCTTCATTGCTTTGAAAAGAATTATTTACTTCTTCATCCTCAGGCTTTCAGATTCGTAGATGATCTTATTGTTTTTAATCATGGAACATTTAATATTACGTGGCAAAATATTTATCCTTCATCCTTGCTTCTTAAACAAACAAACAAACCGTAATAAGTTTGAAGCGGATTTTTTAGATCTGGATATTAAACATGTTGATAATAACTTTTGTATCGATATTTTTGACAAAAGAATGGATTTTAATTTTTGTGTCAACCGACTTTCCTATTGGTCTTCTAATATTTCTATTAAGATTTATAGAAACACTATTCTCTCTCAATTTTCTCGTATTAAATCTATTTGTTCGAATTAAAAATCAAAATCGAGACAATTAAAGCTTTTGAATGATCAACTTTTAAATAATGGTATTCCCGAAAACTTTTTATGACGATATCTCAAGCAGTGAATCAGGAGCTATTGCCAAAGCCTTTTTCTCCTTTTCTTCCTCTGTTCGGCAACAGCAATAACTGGTTTGGCGTCCATTTCCTTGTGCTTCTCACAGACATGTTTGCTTTTTACTGGCGGTGGTAAGCCTTTCTCTCTTTTATTTTTTTGTGAATACTACTATATTATTTTATTCTAGGTTTTTTGTATTCGGAATTTTTACTTTCGATTATTTTAAATCAACTTCATTGTATTTGTCTTTTATTCTAGAATTTTGCCACTATTAATTGTCCTGTGCTTCTTGAAGGGATGGCGACATATTTTAACGGGTTTCGTATGTCGTTAGCAGAAAAAAGCACATATTAATATCATAAGCGAGCTCCTCTTCCTGACGAGCGGCTCGCTATGATATTTTTCAATTTATTATGGTTTTTGTATAATTTTTTGCCATTGTGTCTTGGTTGTTTTTGAGTTTTTGTCTTTTGTTTCTTGTTTGTTTTGATATATATATACAAAAACAGAAATAAATGCAATAACCAATTAATAAATTAGTTTTAATCAAATAAATAATTAATTGAAGAAGTAATAATTCAGATGAAGTAAACTTTAGGAAAAGGACACTAAATGATTAGCAAAATTTCTAAAAAAGATTTTTTAAATATGTGAAAAAGACTTCACAAATGCTGTGTATGCGCCAATGCAGCAGTACAACCGAAAAGTGAGAAATATTAACAAAGTAACTTCATAAAATAAAAACCAAAACAACAAAAAGGAACAAAAACATTAAAAAGGAACAGAACGTCAACGTCCGGGACGCGTCATCAGCAAGGGAAATCCCGAGCGGGCGTATATATAAATAAATTCGGTTTTTCTAATCACAAACTCTACCAATAATGATAAAAAGAGTTTGTTTGCCCGGAACACCGAACCAAACCATAATTTTATTAACAATTATTTTAGTAACAATTCAGAATCAAAGAAAAACAATTTGAACTTTTCAGAAACAAACTGAATTCCAATAAAATTCCCAGTTCTCTTTATTTAAGATTATTCCACAGCGTTCTGTAAAAAAATTTCTATATTTGCCTTTATTCTTTTTGCCTTTGACTTATTTTTTTTACAGTTGCTCTCATTTTGGTTAATTGTCTATCGTTTACTTACTGATACTCGTGAAAAGGTTCCTGAGACTTCACGGATACCAAAAGGTATCTAAGGCTCTTCACTTCTCACACCTAGTAAAAATATTTACCGAAACTCATGACGTTAAATGTTAACTGTCAACCACAACAACCTAGTTCACGTCAGCACTTTTGATCCTTGTTCGTGCCGCGTGCTTCTGATCTGATTCCTTTCTCTCTCCTCTAGTGGATTATTGGGTGAGTTTTGACACCTTTTTCCTCATTTTTGTTTCGCTTTGTTGGTTATGATGTTGCATTTCATGTGTTTTATTTCAAATGGACCTGGGCTTTTTATTTTTATTTCGTTCAATTGGGCTGTTGCTGTGTTTCCTTATTTCAAACTATGGTTTTGGTTCGGTGTTCCGGGGAAACACACTCGTTTTAGCATTATTGCTAGAATTTGTGAAAACACCCAGTTTATTTGTATATAAGCCCGTTCGGGATTTCCTTTGCTGATGACGCGTCCCGGATGTTGGCGTTTTGTTCCTTTTTGTTGTTTTGGTTTTTCTTTTATGAAGTTCTTTTGTTTATATATATATAGTAAAATGACCGTGACCCTCCAGGAACACTGCCACGTCAATATCCGTCCTTCTGGTACGCAAAACATTTCTTCTTACTTTTCTCTAATGTTATCACATCGTACTTCTGTTTTAATTATTCAAAACTCCTCTCTCTGTTTTTTGGTTTGGTTTGGCATTAGGGATGAAAATCAGTGTTTTAAGCCTTACGGCGTAACTGATTGCAAGAAAATGTCAAACTTTTATATTTAGCAATTCACAATAACTTCATCCCCTGAAGAAACGTTATTGCGCTTTTATTGCGTTTTTCATTTCACATTTTATAGTCTTTCATTTTACGATTTATACTCTATCTACCACAGCGCTTTTGAAATTGCAGCTTTTAGCACATTCATTGTGTATGTGATATATTTATATATATATTTCCATCTTTTACTATTCGCATTTTTATCTTTACTCAGAAATACTTTCAATTCGTTTTCTCATATGATTTCGAATTCGATATGAATGTTTGTTATTTTATTTGACTGTTTTTCTGGTATGTTTTGCCTATTATATATATATATGTAACATCTGGCTTTAAAAAGGTGAAAGGCAGTCCATTTTCATCAAGGAAGAGACGAATTTTGTTTAGATCTTCTTTTATTTAGGCATCAGACGTTATTATTCATAGGTAAAGCACTTAGTTTTTACGTAGCTCCATGACCAGAATTTAGAAGTTTACGCCAAGCGGCGCGTTGTTGTTGAAAGCTTACATGCTGGCGTGAAAAAAGGCCGAAATGGATGCGCAGAACGCTTAAGTACCCAGAATAGGGAATTCCCCTTGAAACTCGTGATTTGAAAAGAAAGTTGTAGTCCGTTAATTATGATGAAAGTAGAAGTATTTAAAATGAGGTGTCGTTAAGATTATTTAGGAAAGTTAAAAAATTAAATTATCACATATATATATATATATATAATGTAACCTTAATGTAACTTATATGCAGCATCTCCAAGACATACATTTAAAAATTAATAAAATGTGTCTATATTGTTTATTTAATTGATTTCATTTAATTACGCTTAAGATAACAAGATTTTAAACTGAAATTGATTATAAATACAAATTACCTTCACTAGCAATTTGAATTTAGTGCAGTATCTCTGGAGTGCCATAAAATTTATACCAGGAGCCTTTCACAATGAACAAGGTCATCACTAGTCAGAAATGACTCTAGTGGTGTTGAACTTCCCTCCATCTTTATTTTAAGGCTTCTCATTTCTAACTTACAGAGAAAACATGTTCTGTACAATTAAAACTTATTCGGGGCAAGTTGTGTCAATGTAAAAAGTAGCACCAACGAAATTGTAATAAGTAAGTGACTCCAATTTATTTCTCGATACGTGTGACAGGTATAATATAGTTGTATAGAATATTTAAATATAATATTAGTAGCCTGAAATCTAAGCGTATTCCTGGTATAGAAGTTACGCAGGTATCTCCAAGGATTCCGTCTCAAATAAAAAATTACAATTTAAAATAAAAATTACTAACAAACACAAAATCCACATTATGATTAGCACAAGAATTCTCTCTGCTGTCGACTGCAGACACTCCAATGCTCGGTGCAGAAGACATACGAATGAGGGCTACCATATGACGTGAGAAAAGTGAGTTTCTATCGACGGTTAATTTTTAATTCCATTATAACAACTTGCCCCGTGTAACAGCTAACCCCGCTCTCAACTGATCCTTAAATGCCTTTTTTTGTTGAAGAAATTAATTTAACTAAACTGCAATTAGTGATGGGCTATAATATATCGCAATAAATATTTGTTCCTAAAACATTAATCAGTGAAATTAATTGCACTTAAATTTATTTCACTAAAGTATGAAAAGAAGCAACGATTTTTCGTTAAAGAGCTGAAACTAAGCTTGAAAAGCGGGAATTTTGGTTCTTTACACCCGAATTCCTTGTTTTTGAAGATCGTTACAAGCATTTGGAAATGCATTAGTGACATAGGATCTCGGTTGCGACCATATAAAAAGTTTGTTATATCTCGAGAATTGACTGCAAACCCTTTGAAAGTTTGAACAAACTTTTGGATATGTTTTTAACTATTAGATTTTTATTTATTCGTAGTGGCTCAACCGGCAAACCAAAAGGCTGTGTCCACACGACAGGAGGTTATATGATATATGGAGCTATATCTTTTAAATATGTGTTCGATTATCATCCTGGAGACGTCTTCTTTTCTACAGGAGACATAGGCTGGCTTACGGGACATACATATACCGTATATGGTCCACTTCTAAATACGGCAACATGCATCCTGGTAAGCACTCATATATTGTTGATACGGAAAGTAAATGTATATGGTTCAAAGAATGAAAATGCAAAACATCAGTAGTAATTTCACTCAAATTACTGTTTATTTTCAGTGGTGTATGCATATAAAAAGAAAAAAAAATCACCATATACTTCACTATGGTTTAAGATTAATATTAAGTGAGACAATTGTTTTTTAAAATTTGAAGAATCTATCTATCCAACTTTCAGGTCCTCAAAATCCATTTTAAAAGAATGGGAAGAGAAAACAGCATTACGAGCACATGGAAACGAAACAATAGCCTTTAGAGAATTCTTTCAGTGGTTCTAATCCCCCTTAATCTGGTGTATCAAGGCTAGTCCATGAGTCAGATTTATAATAAAAAGAAAAATGTGGCGTCTTCTGTTGATAAATGTGACGCGTACCCTTCAGGTAGATCTGAGGTGGAGGTCTGATTTAACTCCTGTCTATAGGAGTAAAAACAGAGGAGTTAACCTTGAATTGCCGAGGCATCCAGGGACGTCTTAATTACAAACGCCACAATAGCTCGAGTACTGAGGCCGGAGTTCTAATAGCCTATCACCAGGACACGGCACGACCCCTCCGTAAGGAGGTACGTACCACAGAGAAGGAGAAACAGAGGTCTCACTTCCATAGACACTAATGGCAACTTTTTTAACATTGCGCTTCACATAGACAATACACCACCAATGTGTTACAGCTGAACTTACCGGACTACGTCACCGTGACGTCATTGTGAAACAAGAGGTAATGAAGCCGTTTCCCTATTTTCATGACAGCGATGTAAACAGTTATTTCAATTCCTATTGTCATTATTTTTATTGAATTTTTAACGTTTTTCGTTTCGTTTAAGAGTAGCTGCTTTCTTTTGATACATTGTTAATTTTACAGCCTAAATAATATAATTCTGAAATGACGTTTATCTCACCAATTTGAATCTCACTCTTTGTAGAGTACCAATAATATAAAACATATGGATATATAATTTAAGAAATGTTAAGTTTATTTCAGATAAAATTATATTTATTCTTTTTAAAAAAACAGATAATAATTAGCCTCTTTGTAAAGTATCCATAATTTAAAACGTATAGATATATAATTTAAGAAGTATAAAGTATTTTTAAAATAAATGAAATATATGTATTCTTTACCAAGAAAAGTTCTTTCCAATCAAACATTTTTTAAAACTCCACAGGAAATTATTTTTTGTGCATTAAGTTAATATTATACTATCTTTTCAGAATATATTGAAACAATAAATTAATTTTTAATAACTTCACATTCATTCTTAGTAAAGATAAAAAATTCTAGTATGTAATTTTAATACAGAAAAATAATTTGTAAGGTTAATTTTTATCAATTTTTGTAACCCCCAGAAAAAAATAATGTTATTTAGCTTTGCACCAAGATGCTGTAACAATTGACAAAGACTCAAAATAATATTAAACTATTTTATTGAGAAGACATAATAAGTTACAAAATATTACAAATTAATAACATTTCTAATAAATCCCAAACGCTGAGCATAACGGAATGACCTTCGCGCCTAGGGTGGCCAGAAGTTTCAACTCCCGACGCACTGCGCTCATTCTACTCAGCATAGGTTTTTTTGATTGAACAGCATAGGGAGTAATTTTTCAAATACATATGCCAGCTGAAAAATAGGAAAATCATCAAAAAATAAAAAATGCTAAACATATTTCACCTTTTTATAACTGAAATTGGGTTTAAAATCATTGTTCATCACTTTTACTTTATGTTTTATCATCATACGTATGAAACAAGAAATAAAAAACATTTGTACTTTCTCTTTGCGTTCTATGTGACTATCAAAAAAGTCTATATTTACTTTGCATAAAACAGCATCAAACTTTTTGCTTATGTCATCTTCTTCGTAAAAAAGTTGAAATTAGGCATAAAACATTCATGCCAATTTACAAAGTATTGAAATAAATCCTTTGCTGGCCATTAAACCTTTCACATTCTGCCCAGAATAGAAAAGTGTTCAATTATGAAATTATAATTTTTGATTAAATAATATTAGTAGAATTCTTTTTTTTGAGGGGGGAAATATTTACAAGCTTAAATATAAAGAAGTCTTCAAAAAAATATAAAAATTACAAATGAAAATCATATTTCAATTTCTTTTTAGAATTTAAGTTCACTTCATATCGTTGTTCGTAATTTTGATGTTGAGTTTAATCAGTTTTCGGACAACAGAAAAAATTTAAAAAAAACCTGCCCCTTCTATTTTTTTTCTATGTGATGATTAATAAACTCTATGGTCACTTTGCGTGAAACAATGACTTTCTGACTTATATTATCTCTCCTTAAAAATAAATTAAAATTATATGAAAACACAAAACATTCGAGCAAATTGACAAATTAAAAAAAAATGTTGTGTTGGCCATTTCAAACCAGGTTTACTAATATCATAATGTTCCTAAAAAAAATTTTAAAAAACTAAAATTTTCTAAATTTTAAGAATCATTTAAAGGAACATTTTACATTCAATACGTGTAATTATGAGATAAAAATTTTTATCAATAAAATAACATCGGATATAAGATAAAACATTTTCTTCGCTGTCTCCAGAGCTGTCCCGTGTCCATTCAACCGGTTCAGTCGCCGTAATGGCATCAGGCACGGGGACACGGGGCGGCGTTCTGTCACCAGAGCCTATAACATGAAATAATTTTTTTATCTCAAAGGAATTGAAGTTGGCCAAAGTATATGCATCATGAATTTTGGCATTTTTTAAAGATTATAGCCTTTTAAAGAGAAATAAAAGAACAAGCGATTTTTTTAAATAAAATAATGTTAGCATAAAGAGTGTAATAATAACTTCGAAACTGACTCATTGTAAGATACACAAAAAGTTCAAAATTTATTTCGTGAAATTAACTAAAATATTGATGCAGTATTGTATTCAAAATATGATCAACAGGATCATATGATGCAAGCTCATCTAATCATAATATGAGAGTTCCTCTAAACATGAATTATTTTACACTTTTTAGACAAATTTCTACGAAATCATGGTGCATTTCATATGACTTGCCATCTATGTATTATTTATAATTTGCAGATGTATTTCAATATTAAATTACTGATAAAAGAATTTTAACTTGTAAATTACTTTGACAGTTACAATACATCATAGCAATAATTATAATAAGTTTTTTCAGAGAGTAATAAGCAAAAGTTCCATTAATATCTTTTAAAATTATTTTAATTACCAAGTCATATTACATAGCAATAAATCTATAAAAATACAAAACTACAAAAAGTTTACAGTATTCATGCACAATTCTGTCAGATTATTCCATAAGATAGGCATTTTAATATGCTTCAGCAATTGCACAAAAATAAAACAAAATTTCATTATTTTATATACAAAAAGTGAAAACAAATATCTCAAATCTTGGAAAATTTTCAGTTATTTAAATAACCTCTCATAAAAATTTTTGAAACGCATTTTTAACTCACCGTTCTCATCTCTAGGAATCTTGAATAGGAAAGTAGTCTCATAGTATGTAGAAAATACTGAAATATTCACTAATATAGATTCTAAATAAAGTATTGAGCAGAATTCTTAAAAAAAAACGATTATAATAAATAATCTGGGATATTTGACAAGGAGCAGCAAGAATTAAACCAGCAACCCAACATAGCGGAGTTTCGGTTGCTTTTCGTTCTATATACAACATGGCGTCGTGTTGTGGTTTGTAAATCTCTTACAATTGTTGTAACGTTTAGGTGGAGCTGCGATAGTTAACCAAACTCTGGAGTGAGACATCTGGTTCTCTTTCTCTGTGGTACGTACTATTAATGGTGGTGGTGGTGGGGGGGGGGTAACTCGACACCCACAATTGCTATACCCTCAGGAGAAGAGTCCTCTTATTTATCCAACGGCCACTCATCCGTGTACTTGTGGTGCAGCTCCGGGGATTGTCTAAAGGAGTAACCAGAAAACTGGATCACAACGCCCTGCCTAAGTATCAGGGAAAACTGAAAGACGGCCGCCGCAATAGCTTCAAGTACTGAGGCCGGAGTTCTAGTTGACATTCACCTGGCCACGCCCCGATCCCTTCGAAGGAGTACGCACTATCACTGGTGGAGGGACCCAAGACCCACCATTGCTATACCCCCAGGAGAAGGGAGATCCTGCTTACTTATCCGGCAGCAACTCATCCGTGTACTCGCGGTGCCCCGAAGGATTGACTATAAGAGTAGGTAATCTAACCGGAGAACCTTCATGGGAAACTTGCTCATATTTGTGTTTCGCTTAGAAAGAAACCTCCAGTCCGACAGCAGCGGGCAATTCGTTCCTAACGCGCACATTGTTCTACCAGTTTTTAGTAAGAGCACCGGCCTGATGATATAGCTCATAACTTCATTCCACCCATTCATGTTCCTCTCCTGTACCATGCCATCTACCAGAACACAAGTGGGCCGAAAGTTCATTTTCTTAAGGGGAGTCAGTACCCCCTATACCTCTAATGTTAAATTGGCCATTTTTAGGTACCTTTTTCTCACAATGTTTAATATATACATGTTTGAAATTTTTTATACAGTTTAAGTACACATTTATCTTTATACTGAGCGGATTTCTTACATTAATATAGTTTGGTTTTTTTAAAAAAAATTTAACTGTATGTGACGATGAATTTGTCAAAAATTGCCGTTTTCTTACACGCAATCAGCAATATTAAGAAATATTTTTGAAATAATAGAAGCAAATCCGCTCAGTATGTACTTTCATATGAATATAATATGTGGTAAAAATTTCAAAAGCCTACATGCAATAGAATTTGAGAAAAAGGTGCACGCAGTTTCAAAAATGTCATTTTGAGATAATTCAAGTTAAAGGTGAAAACATTGCCTCATCAAAATATCTCGACATAATAGCATGCAATCTATACTTTTTTTAAAACATTTTCCTTTCATCTTCCTCTTATATACATTTTTTATTCCTCCTACCCATTAATTGTTGAGAAAAGGCATATTTTGGCCTTAAAAACCTTACCTCCATACGACAACGCTACGTTTACGTTTTATTAATTTTAATTAAGTTTTAATTTTTTTCTACACAATAAGTATACATTTACATCTATACTGAAGAGGCATTTTACAGAAACACAAATTTGTGTGTGGGGGGGGGTAATGCATTTTTCAAAAACTCTCGATTTTTGAAACAAGAGCAGTGCAAATCCAAAATATATGTGTAATATCACAAAACTTTCACTTCATTATATGCATTCACATGTATAGAATATGTGAAGAAAATTTCAAGTGTGTGTATAGGATAGTTTTTAAGAAACATTTACATTCAGTTTCGAAAACGGTCACTGTGCATTTTTCAAATACTGACGTACTCCAACACGAGATATACATATATTTCTGATTTTTGTCTAATATCACAAAAATTTTACTTCAGTATATGAATTCATATGTCTAAAATATGAGGTGAAAATCTCAAGTGTGTGTATAATGTAGTTTTTTAAAAACAGCTACAAGCAGTTTAGAAAACAGTCTCGGTGCATTTTTCAAAAATGATGTCAATATAAATCATATATCCTATATGTAAATTATAAGAAAAAATTTCACTTCAGCATGTACATTAATATGTATAGAAAATGTGGTGAAAATTTCAATTGTGTGTAAAAAACCATAATTTTTGAGAAATGCACAGTGAGCGTTCACGAAACTGCTTGTAACTGTTTTTAAAAAACTACCTTATACACACACTTGAGATTTTCACTACATATTTTATACATATGAATGTATATACTGAAGTAAAAGTTTTGTGATATTAGACAAAAATCAGAAATATATTTATATCTCGTGTTGGAGTACATCAGTTTTTGAAAAATATACAGTGACAGTTTTCGAAACTGAATGCATATATTTCTTAAAAACTATCGTATACACAAGATGAATAAAATCAGAAATATATTAGAATATCATAAACATTTCACTTCAGTATATATTTATATGTTTGCAGTATGTGATAAAAAAATTCCAGTATGTGTATTAGGTAGATTTTAAGAAAAGGGTGCTTACAAGCAAGTTTCTTCTGCACAATCGGTGAGCACATCTAGTACATGACAATCAGATCATCTGACACAAACTCAAAGATTTTATTCCTTTGTTTAAAAAAATCCTTTTAATTATGTTATATTCTGTTATAATATAACATATTGTATTATTATTTTGTTTCTGTTATAATCATTAGAAGGATTTGAAGTGTAAACACAGACCAGACAGAACACAAAAGGAAAGAAAAACTTGTTACTCATTGTATAAACGTGGTTTTGAACCGGTGAAGAAATCAAAATAAACCACGCCAAACATGCGAACACAATTACAGTTCAACTGCTGCTCGCTCGCAGTGAAATAATAAATAAAATATTGTAAGGCTTTCCAGATGCAGCCTTGGGTTAAAAGTCCAATGTTTACGTTTTCATGTCGCAAAGTGGGCGTGGCGCGGCATTTAAAGGGATGTTTACATTTTTATAAGTTTATTTTAACTAACTTCTAATATGAGCAGGACCAAAAGATTTACATCGTTAGAAAGGTCTTGAAATGGAGAATTCAAATATATAAAAATTAGAAAAGCGAATTTTTGAAAGTTATAGGGTCTTCAGCATGAGAACAGTTATACGATTTTTTTGGAAACGTCTACAATGAAACTCAACTCTCGCTGACACCTTAATCACTATTAACGAAACCTTTTAATTCATACACATTTATACATAAAAATTTGATATTGTTTGTTTGGGTTTAAGGACAAATTTGGCCATACAAATTTCATATTAATTCCGAGATTAACCCTCTGAGAGCCCAATTA
>BGPR01000262.1:272411-342589 GCA_013235015.1 Araneus ventricosus
CAGAGGCATATGCAAAATATGTTAGTAAAAACCTAATATTAAAAAAAATGAAAAGAAACTGAAGTAAAATTCTTTGATTGAAGCCGAAAGAATTATTGTTTTCGAAATGCATTTAGATGAGTGATATTTCTCTAAAATTTTCTCTATATTTATTAAAAATAAGAATATGAAAAATTCTACACTCTCTAAAAGCTTCAGACTGAAACGGAATCGTTTTCAAATCGACGAGTAAGTTCTTAGTTGAAAAGCCACAAGACAACAATTACCATCAGTAGACTGATTTATGAGTTTGAATGGTCCTACCCCTCTTATGCCACGGGGCAGTGGGGAAGATGATACCCTGCTGTTATACGGAACAATAGGCAGAGGGGGAAGGAAAACTTGCTCTGCCGTTTTTCACGCGGTCCGTGAGTAAATCTTAGAGCAGTTTGCGTGCACCATCTATCTACAGAGGGTCCGTTTTCAAAGCATTCAGCTGAAATATTTGAGCCGTTCAAAGGGTTAATGTTATTTTGTAACGTTTGGTACCTTTAATTACAACCGTGTTCAAAATCAAACTTTCTTAAGTTTCATTTTTTGGTCTGTACGCCAGTTACATGGAAGCTAAGCTGCCGAGTTATATATTTCTTACATTTGTAGGATATAACGATTCCGAGGAAACTTCAATTTTCGTTTTCGGATTTCATCTTGAGGAACAGGTTAGTGTTCTTAATTACCCCTGACAATTTTTACTGCAGCGTAATCGGAAACAAATTTCAAATGCAACAAAAACCTATATTTTTGGGTTTTATTTGATTGAACGCGATTTTAAATCAAGAAACGTGGTTGCGTTCTATCCCGTCACTATACTTCCCTTTTTTGTGTCAAATCAACAACTGATATTTTAAAACAATTTACCGTGTGATATATATACATATTACTTTTTACTTATGAAAGTTGCTTCTTAAAAATAATATGAAGAAGTTCGATTTCAAATACAGAAGGAAACAAGAAACTGATGACGAAAAAGAAGAAAACGCGATACTGATGGAGGAATCTGAAGATGAGTATTTTGTCTGTTTTCAACAAAAAATAGTGGCTGTGGAACTGGAGGAAGTCATTTATCTTGAATCAACAAATATATTAGATTTTTCAAAAAATATATTTGTTTTAATCGATAACTTTGGAGGTACCACAATATATTCGTACGTCTGTGGAATTAAAGGAGTGGAATTCAATTTATGGTGAATTGGATATGACAGGTCCAGAGACCACCAATTTGGCTAAATCAAAATTTGTCTTGGTGGAGAATGACCAGTTTGACATTTCCGATAGTCAGTTAAAAGCTATATCCCAGATGTATCTTTGAAGTAAACTATAGGAAATAAATTTTAAAAAATTTGGTTTACAGATAGTGGAAATGTCAAAGAAAAATTAGTAGAATAGTGAATAGACGTGAAAATACGTTCGATTTCAAGTGAAAAATCTACTTTCTACTACTAAAGGTGCAATTTGTTTCTACTAATTTTTATGTGTAATTTTCAGGCCTTACCTATTTCCTTCTAGTGTCATATTATTCAGTTTATTCATTTTCTTAAAAGATTCATTTCCCAACTTTTCCAAACACAATCCCCGTTAGAATTACATTAAATTGAAGGTTGTAAATAGTTATTATAGTTTATATTCAATATTCCATGAAATAGATGATGTTTTTGCTGAAAAGCATTCAGAAAACAGTATTTTGTGATATTTGGGAAAAGGCAGTTAAATAAATTTTCATGCAATATGCAGCAGCATTTCAAATATATTCTCTTCAAATCAGAAGCCGAAATACACTTTCCTAATTACCCCATAGTCTCTGGGGTAATTGGGAACACTTCGGGGTAAAATAAAATCATTCCTAAAAGTGAGGTTGATTAATTAATAAATTATTTTTGAAAGGTGGCATTGTTTTATGAAATCTGCAGAATATTTTTATGTACTCATTAAAAATACAGACTTCTTTTCCCATCCTATGCTATCCTTTTAACGATAAAAAAATGACAGTGCCTGCAAAATTCCTCCCGAATTACCCCAATTGATCCTAATGTATATTTGAAAAAGACCTTCCATTTCATAACCATAATTGCAACAGGTACAAATTTGACCGTGAATTAATTTTAATTCAAAAATAAGAAATTAAACGTACACGTATGTGTCAGAGTCCTTGAGGAATTTTGTTTTGTTCCCCATAGCATGAAGGCGTCCCTACGCATCCAGATGCTAAAAGATATTGGGAAATCGTCGAAAAATACGGTGTTACTCACTTCTACACAGCTCCTACAGTAATAAGGACATTGATGAGATATGATGATGCCTGCGTTACCAAGTAAGATTACCTTTCATTTAAAGAGAAAAAGAATGAAAACACAACGGTCATAAAACTGCATTTTGTACCTTTTGAAAAATTTATTTATTAAATTAATTTAATCAAAGAAGCGGCCAATTAATCTTGACTCGAATGTATTTGATATCTTAATATTTTAATCCATCAGAAATTAGTTATTACTATGTTTCTGAAAACCAAAAAACTTTGATTTTCTTGCATTGTTATGTTCTTTGTCCCATTTTTAACCTCTGTCTTCGCTTATTTCTAAGATTCGACCGCAGTTCATTGAGGGTTCTGGCGTCTGTGGGTGAACCTATAAATCGTGATGCTTGGATGTGGTATCATGGAGTAGTCGGAGAAGGTCGCTGTCCTATCGTCGACACTTACTGGCAAACTGAATCGGTGAGCTTCAACTAATCTCAATCTAATGCACGTATCTAATGAATTTATCTTATTTCAGATAGTGATTTTTTTCTATAATTATTCCGGCGTATTAAAAAATTAGGAGTTTTTTCAGCCATGAGATTAGGAGGGGACATTTTTTATTACATTATTTTAGGGGACACTTCCTCTGAAATTGGTTTGATTTATATATTGGACTTGGTTTTAGATAAAATAACCCTTTCAAATTTGTTTAAAAATACTCTAAGTCTTACTTCAACTATCATTTCGTTTTTCACTGTTTTAGTTGCTATAAGCTGATTACCTTGTTGGTCAATGAAACCCCAAGAATTGGTCTATATTTGATTTGCAGTAACATTCTATTTCTAATGTATTGTATATATAATTATTTTTGATGACAGTAAAACACAGTTTATATGTTTCTTATTTATACATCGTTAACATTTATGCATCATTTCGTCACAGTCCCGATTCATTCGAAACCATCGTAATGATAAAATAAGGTACTTCGTTTATAGAACGCAAATCTTCGGTTACATACGTCGCTTTCCCACTTTCTAAAATTAAGGAATTTTCTGCCTCAGTCATTATCTCTCCGTGTCTATCACTTTAAATTTTTTAAATTAAGATTAAGATTTTTAAAATTAAACGCCTATCTGCATGCACATAAATCTTATAAAATAATAAATGTATAATTATTACTCATTATATTTGAAAACGCTATGATTTTTTCTCCTTTATGATAAATGTTTAATTTTAAAATTTAATTATTGTTTTCAATACTATGCAGTAACATATTTTTACTATATAAAAACTTTAAATTATTACTTTTAAAGGTATTTCTATTAGTGGTATGCGTAATAATCAAAATTGTGTACCAAAATTTTAAATATATTTCTTTACATTTATACGTCGTTTTACGTCAGTCCCTTGAAAGACTTATAAACGGTATTTTACAGTACTGTATTTATATTATGAACATCTTTGTATTTTTAAGAATGTATGTACATTGTATCTAAACGATGCAACACTATTTTAGAACTCTTCGCCGTCGACAGCTAAAACGCTCGATACCCTGCTGGTGAGTCTGATAAATGAGTAAATAAATACATCGGTCTTTTCTCTCCCCGTCTATCCATTTATTGCCTTGCATCCTTTGGGAAGGCGTGGATGATAAAAAGTACCATTTCATCTGTCTTGAATAAGTTACATCATTATATGCAGCGTGTCCACGTTTAACCTGAACGAATTTTATTTTGGCAACCGTTAGTCCTAGATGAATACTTCCAATTACAAAAATGGTCAAAATTAGATGCAGGGTGAAGATATTAAAAGTTAGAAGCTAAAAACATTTTAGTGAAAAAATACACAATCTAAATTTGTATACAGCCCCAAAGCTATATTTAGGGAATTCTTGTCCAAACAAACACATTGCAAACACAAAAAGTTCGATATTTGTGCGACCAATATTCACGGAGAAATTCGAGTTCAAAGTTTTAACGCACAGTGAGGGAACCGCACACAAATGGAGACGGGAACATATCGCCCTATCAAAAGAACAACGAGCTTTCAGACTAGGTATAATCATGACAAAAGTGTTGTTGTTCAAGTCAAAACACAGTATAATATTTGCCTAATCACTGCTATTGAAAAAAATGCATATTTTGTTTAATACATAAAAACACAGTAAACAAGCTCATACAATTTTAATAAAGTAATTTGAAATAATAACGTAGTGAGCAGTGCTTTCTCGCAGATAAACTCAAACAGAAACAAAAAAATAATAGAAATAAACAAAGTGTAACGGATAAATATCCTGTTTTGTACTTTCTCATAATATGTGCTCCAAGTGTCTTTCTTGGACTACAATACATAGACGTACACGTGACTGAGATTGCTCTTGAACTTTTCTCAACATTACAGGCGTGATGCATCTGACAGCGGGTAAAATGCGACTCTGCAAATCTACTCGGCTCACTGATTCTACTTCGTAGACCTTGCTTTAAAAAAACCCAAAGAAAGAAAGGATTTAGATCCAGCGATCGAGGAGGCCATTCTACCAAACCTCCATAACCTATGATGTTGTCTTGAAACGTACTACGTAGAAGTATTCGGGAAGGAGCAGCTTTGTGGGCTGGTACCCCATCATGCTGAAACCAGATCTTGGTGAGGTCTGCTAACGAAACATGATCATATAGGAAGTAAGATAACGGTCCACGTAACAGATCCACATACTTTTTACCTGTTAACGTGTCATAACTAACGCTCCCTTCCAGATGCCACACCAAACTTTAACGGACTGTCGTACTTGGTGCTTATTGGGTCGTATGACATGCGGATTTTGCGGAGACCAGAAGTGTGCATTCTGCCAATTCACAACTCCAGTTCTTGTAAACGTGCACTCATTTGTCCAAAGAATGTCATGCACAAACTACGGATACGTTTCTAGCTTGTTCATAATAAAATTGCAAAAATCGACTGTCTATCTTCATCTCCAGGCAAAATCTCTTATACCAATCTTGGTCGATGAGGATGTGCGCCGTGTACATTTAAAAAGTTCCATACATGGGATTTTGAGCAGTCACACACTTCACTAATGTCCCTGAAACTAGACTGTGGACACACAAACGCATATCCCAAAATTTCCTCGTCATATATATGTATATTTGAACTTCCGGATGGAGGAACTTTTTCCACGCTACCCGTTTCTCGTAAGTGCTTTACAACATTGAAAATCTTATTTGTAGATGGATGGCTATCATTTGGAAATTTAATTGCGTATTGCCTTGCAGCCTCTCTCCCAATCCGATTACATTGGCCATAAAGCAGTATCTTTTCTATGTACTGTTCCGTTGTGTACATTTTAACTACAAGCATTGACTAAATACATCTGGTGTAAGCCACTTTTCTTCTGCAGTGAAGGGCCTACGTTATTGGTTCTCTACCAATCGCTATTCAGTCAGAATAAATTTGCATAGGAACCTGCAAATCCCGCAGTATTGCATACTGGTTTTACACATAAGGATCAGGAAAGTTCAAAACGTAATTTCGTCTTCAAATGATTGTGATCTTTGGGTATCAAATGATCACTCAGTGAGTTAATAGCTGGATCGTTAATGCGAAGCAAGTTCGTCTAATCTGAGTTTTACTTCAGTTCTCTGAAACTCAATAACCGCCTACTTTCTGTGTTATAGCGGCTAAATGGGCCGGACAAAGTGAGAGGAGGGAGTGGTTTAAAACTAACTCCAGGAAACACAACAGCGTGAATTTTTTCAGCCTCGGCAGATTTTATTAGGGCTATGAACGTGCGCACTCGGCAGATTTTTGGCGGCTTGAGCGGGTATAGCACCCATGATCTCTCTTGTTAACGAGTTCATTATCCACACTTTATTGCAGATATTGATAGATCGTAGACACAAGTTTGATTTCCGAATAATTTTCCAAACGAAATTGTCTTTTTTCTGTGTTTCATTTTGTGTACGGCCCCTGAAAATATATAAATGACGACGTGTGTAAAGAAGTTTATGTCAATAAACGCCATTTTTCATATCTCGGTGAATATTGGTCGTACAAATATCGAACTTTTTGTGTTTGCAATTTTTTTGTATGGACACGATTTCCCTAAATATAGATTTAGGGACATGGGGGCTGTATACAAATATACAAATTTAGATTGTATATTTTTTCACTAAAATTTTCTTCGCTTCAAACTTTTAATATCTTCACTCTGCATCTAATTTTGACCATCTAATTTTTGTAATTGGAAATATGCATCTAGGACTAACGGTTGCGAAAATGAAGGTCGTTCAGGTTAAATGTGTACACGCTGTATACATTACCGTGAGTATAAACATTGTTTTTTCTTTTTTTTAAGATTATGTCACTAAGATTCTTTAGATGTTTCTCACATCTCATTTGACTTGAAATTTTCAAATTCACTTAATTGTAAGTAAAAAAAATTTTCTTAATAAAAAATACACTACGCATAATGATTATCCCACAATTATCATGTAGTGGTAAAGAGATAGTAAAAGAAATAAATATAAATTACAGAAAAATTTCCTGAAAAACTCATATTATTACGTGTTGTTCACAGCGGTTAAAGATGAGCAAGGGAAAAACAATCAAATACCCTGCGCTTTTGATCACACCCTTATTATCTTTTCAAGTTTGCACTAGGAAAAAATTTCTTCGCATTCTTTGAAACATTTTTATTTTTGTAATTTCATACGAAGATAAATTTAGTTACCTGTCCTCTTTCATTCCCTAAAACTGTGATGGTTAACAATGCTTTTATAAAAAAAAACTAAGAAATAATTTTTATTTTATTTAATTTTTATTTTATTTATTTAATTTGGATGCGTATATCCTTTCTCGCTACATATTCTTTCATATTTCGGTTAAAGTTACGGGTGTGATCTTCTATAGACAAAATATTTATATTCTTATTTATTTTTTTTTATTGATCTTATTCATTTTAAACCTAACACATATTCTTAAACTGAAATTCCGGATGATAATTTTATAATATTGATAAAATATCTCAGAAAATTAATCTCTTATAATATAGGAATATTATATGATTACGATAAGGAAAGTCTTTAAATTTCACAAACGTCTACAGTTTAAGAATGAAAAAAGAGAAAAGAAAAAAATTCCTTGACAGCTGATAAAAATAATATGTAAAAATGAATTGCTCACTTTTGACATGTTTTTGAAATACTTGTATTGTTAATTGTAATTCTTAATAAGCTGAACGATTATATTCTGTTTTCTAGGGAGGACATTTACTAACCCCAATGCCATTCTTCACTACCTTAAAACCCGGATGCGTGGTAAGTTATACATTTCGAATATTTCATTGACTATTCCAAAATTTCAATTGACAGGAAGTAAACTAATATCGCAGTAAATATAATAGATGCACATATTATTGCTGTTTTCGACATGTAGATAATCTTGTCTTAGCGGGCTTTCGCTCGATTGTTTGTAAATAGCAGCATATCCGTTGTGGATTGTCGAGTTTCTTTAAATACACATCCAGAATAATATAAATAAAGTTCCAGATTCAAGAACACATTGAGACGAACATTGAACAAAACTTCAACTATTTTCAGAGGACTAAGGTGATTCCTTAAATATCTTAAAATCACGTGTTACTTTAATATGAGGAATTAAAATTTATTTTATTGTTATGTCTGTTAGTACAGCACATAAAGAATCGAAATTTGAATTCGTAATACTATGAACACGAAAAGTTTAACTCAGCAACAAGCCTGCCTGCATTTTGATACGGTACAATTTAACACATAAAGCGAAATAAAAACTCATACGAAATTGAAATTATTATCATACTGTCTTTAAAATATCACGAGTCATGACTTTCAGTCTTCGACTAAATATAGAAAATTATATGAAACATAATTTATCATATCAAATAAAATTGCACTTTAGAATAAAACTAAAGAAGAAAGATTCAACAATTCCATAGTTTATGGAAATCTGCGATCATATTAATTTGTGGTTAAGTCTCAAATTAAGTATGCCAGTACACTCTAACATAGATGACAAAAATCATACTGTTTTAAGGAAATATTTTATAATTTTTCCTCCAAAAAACAAGCATTGCTGGAACGGCTCTCCGGCTCCACCAAACCCCTGATGTTATTAGAAGAAAGGTTATCATAGCTTGAATGCATAGAACATGAAAGAATATGTTTGACATTAAATCAAGATAGATTTTTAAAATGCTTTTATTTTGAGTAAGAAAAGTAGAAAAGCATATTAGACAACCGATTCTATATTCCGCTTTCTTTTTTTAATTTTAAATTTTAGGAATTGGCAAGTTTCTTATCACATAAATCATTATTTTTGAAACACTCAACTTCTGTATGTCAGGATTTCTTAAACTTTTTTTTTACTCCTAGCTAGCCTCTTTTTGAAACAGAAAATTTTCTTTATATCATATTGGACAATTGATAAGAACATAAAGCACTAAATAATGATAAATACAATGAAATTAAATTTAGATTTTATTTTCATAAAATTTAATGAAGGGTCAAAATATTATTACAAACTCATTTTTGTTTACAAATGGTTTTGCAATGAGATAGAGTAAAAAAATGGCTGCTCGGGGGTACTTCTCGTTGATGTTGAGCGACAACTATTATCATAACCAGGCACTTCAGATGACAATAAATGTTAGATTGATGGAGCCGAAATGAAAGAAATTTTGGCATGTTAAATAAAATTTTTCCTTCTTTGTGGGATTTTAAAACAAACTCAATATTCATTTTGAATTAATATTTTCCATGTTAAGAAACATTCAAATGTACAGATTTTATCCGGCGATAATACAGGTAAAAACTCCACTTACCGTGTCGGGAGGGCTTTTTTACTTGACATGATATTTCATAGCGCTTTTTATGGCATTCGTAATAACTGTGTTTTAAACAGTTAGGTCATTTCGATAAAAATGGTGTTTGAATAAGTTTTAATGATTCCAGGCTCTGCCATTCTTTGGGGTAAAACCTGCCATTGTGGACGATGATGGAAATGAAATAAAAGGTCCTGGTAAAGGGAACTTGGTAAGCAAGTTCAAATAAATTTTATCTAAGATTTGCCATTGTAGAAAAAATATGTACCCCATAAGAGTATTAATTCCCTTCTTACACACGTTTAATTAATTTTACTTTTTCCTGAGTGAAAAAATGGAATTTTATAATGGACATTTCACTCATTTCCTGACGTGCTAGAGTTTTGAAATTATGTACAGTTGTACGTTCTCCACTTCAATACATTATTTTAATATTATTAAAACTTAATTATCAGTTAATCAATTAATTTAATTATATTTTTCCTTACGACTGGCGACATATGGTAGCAAATTTGAATTTGAAAAAAATTGATTTCAGCATTTCGTAATATTTGTAATAATGAATTATTAATTAAAGACGATGAACTAGACAATAAAAAATTCTACTTTTCTGTATACTAATAAAAGTTCCTCTTTAAAAACTTTTTTTACTGTTTCGTTTATTTCTTCTTAATATCATCAAAGTGAAAACAGATCCCTAAATATTTATACTGGTGCGAAAATTTTCAGACGGAGTGCCGTTTTAGGTGTTGTCCGTTCATCGTCGTTCATTCAAAATTAGGAATTTTCTCTTAAAATAGCCTGATGTTCCTTCAAAATGGGACTTTAATAGAACTAAACTGAACCGAAATATTTATAAAAGATATTATTATCCAATAACAGAAATTTACTGTTTCATCTAAAATTTTAACAATTGAAACATTAATATTTTCTAGAATTAACTCTATAAAAATATCTCTGAAAAAAAGAATCTGATAATCTTTATACTTCGATGAAAATAAGCATATTATCTCGTCTTTTACCTGCACAAAGAGTAACTTCATATTGCTACTTATATTTATTTTAAGTAGTAAAGATAAAAATAAGATCCCAATTTGTTCGGGAAATGAATGAATCATTTTTAAAGTTTAAAAAAATAATGCTTTTAAATGTGACGGTTTATTCTTATATCAGTTTTTGAAAGCGGTTTCTGAAAATACAAGGTATGGTCAAACAGCGAATCGAGCCTCCATTCCATTGCTTCAATTGGCACCAAGAGCCCCATTGTTCAACAAGCACAGACAATCTTACTAATATCCACTAACAATATTTCTAGGACGAAAATCAGACAACTCATCCACTTCGTCGAGGAAAACGAAGCAGTCCTTTTTCTAAATGATGGTGACAACGACTGGCCACAGATTCAATTAGCCCGAGATCCTCACCTTCTCTCTGCTCCCACAGATAACGCACCACCCTGAATGACAAAACAACGCAAAGATAAAACCATCTAATCCTTTCTGAGGAGAATAAGGACATTACTTCGAAACTGTTGCAGGGAACTGTTCCTCTGGAGTTAAGCCAATATTATAGCCCTATCACACAGAACGAGGCAGTCTAAAAATTTCCCCTGAAGACCCCTTGCACTCACACCGATTCGTGTCGTTCGACTTAAAACCGGTCGATCACATTCCCTTAGTGGCATGAAGAGAACATTTGGAGCCTGCACAGGCCTATCGGCGATTGCCACTGTCTTTCGCCGACGCTGTCAAACGCGGAGGGTCTCAGTGGCACATGCAATCCTTCTGGTGCTTGCACACGCACTGATTTTCGGGCTGAGATCTCGTGCTTCCTTCTCTTTCTCTTTATAAAAACAGTTATATTTTTAAAGAATTATTGAAAAATACCTTTTAGTAATAATATTAACATTTTGTCTTAGGTGGGGTGGGGGTTCTATTAAGCATTTCACTGAACTCTTAAAATTCTTCATTGTTATTAAGAGGATATTATTTATGAACTGAGAAGGTTATTAACGAACATTTAAGAGTCATTATTCTCAATGGCGTATTAAGATTGATAAAAAATAACTGTCGCTTAATCATTTTGGGTCTCTACAAATATGCATATGTATTTTTTTATATTCCAACTATTCAGTAATTTCGTTTTTGAATAATATTAATGATTTAGCATACATTCCATATTTGTATTTCTATTTTTAATTGCATATTGTTATGAAAACCTAGAATATAATGCATTATTTATTTGTGTGTATTAGACAGTTTTTAAACTTTAGCAAGAAATTTATTTTCGGATTCGAGGTTAGTAGTGTCCCTAAATATTTTTCTAATTCCGTGCCGTGATCTCAAATAATTGAATTCGAACCCGATTGGTGCAAGTTAAGTCATATGCGGTTGGCAATACTTAGAAAGCAAATAGAGCGGGTATTTATACTCAACCCGCAATGATGGATTGAATGGGAGATGAAATGAGAATGGGAGAACGAGATGCTAGCACGAGATCGGGTTATGAGGTCTGGCGATGTTCTTCGTATTGAAGAAATATTTTTAAACTTATCTTATTATTTTGATTACTCCAGTGAAGAGTATTATGATTTGGTTAATAATAAATATTTTAAGAAAAACTGATCTCGTATTTGTGCCACCCCCACGAAAATTTCACTGTGAATTCTGCTATACAAGTGAGAAAAACACCTTCGACAATAACAAAATGGTTATATGCCCAGCCCACCCCATTTGTAAAGTCAGGCTACGTAGTTCTTCCAAGCCAAGCAGTTCGTCCAGTTCCAGGCTCGTTCTAGTCCATTCAGAATCTAGTTTAGAGCAGCTGTTGGTGGAATATCAGTCAAGTGACAGAGGAGATGGAGGTTAACAATTCAATTCCAGTTCTGACGCCGAATAACTGGAACACGTGGAAACGTGACATGCAAGTCATACTTACGCGTTATGGATTCTGGAAATTCATTATATAGATTGAATCAGCGGATCCGAATGTGGGAAGAACCTACAAGGAAAAGTATGATTTCCAGCTACGAAAAGATCGAACTTGTACTCTCATCTGCACGAATGTTAGTCCGGAACTTAAAAGTCTGATCTCAGACACGACTCATGGTGCGGCAGCGTAGAAGATACCTACAGAACATTTTGAACCGATGAAAAGAGCAAGAGTAATCCAGCTACTACTTCGTCACAAAAGTTTCATCCAGGAGATGACGTGAGTATCTTCTTATTTCGAGTAAAGACAGCTAAACTACAAGTGGCAGAACATAGGATGGGCGACCTATACCTAGGATTCCAAATGATAAGTTACCTTCCTCAAGAAATTCAATCTACAGTTCAACAGATCTACAGATGAAGAAACGAGGAATTTACTGCTTGCAAGATAGAAACTAGGACTTTACTGCTGGCAAGATAGAAACGGAGCTGATGCTTGAAGCCAATCGACTACAGGTCATGAAGCAAGACCTCGAGAAGCAGAGATTGTCTTCCTTAGCAGTGCTTCAACCTCTAGAAAATCAGGTGCAGTTCTTGGCGGCGTGGATGCAGTTTCTGGAGATGCAAGTGCTAATAAAAAGTAACAGAAAGAGGACGGTAAGGTGTTTATTAAACAGAATAAAACTACAAAAAGGCCTGATAAGAAAATAGGCCCTTGTTTTCTGTGCAAAAAATATGGACATCTTAAGATAAATTGTAAAGATAAGAACGCTCGTCGAAAGTTCCTTAACGAGAATTTTTACACAGATTTTAAAATAAAACTAAACTTTAGTGAGGAAGAACGCAGCTTAATAGCTTATTTTTAGATATCATGCCAGTTACGAACATGCAAATGTAGTTAATAATAGGGAATAAAGACTGTACGGTAGAAGGAATCGGAAAAATAAGATTTTTAATTAAACATAAAGCTTATTTTATTGAAATAACTTTGTCTGACGTTCCATATAATCCCAAGTTAAGGAGAATTTGTTATCCGGTTATAGGTAGGAAAAGAAAGGTGCACACTTCGTGGGTTCTAAAGGTAAAATTCATGTGTATAATAAAGATTGGAATAAATTGTTCTTGGCTGCACACCGTGAGAACTTGTATTTCTTCAAACCAAATTGCCCCTAAGCCAAAAGAGATTAATTCTGTGAGTAATAAAACCAGTAATAAAAAAGAGTTGATCACACACAATGGAAATATGGGACGAACGCTTTTGCCATATTAATAACGATTACCTAACTTCCTGGAATAACAGTGTGAGAGGTCTCCCAAGTTTAACTGGTAATAAGTCACATTGTATTCCATGTAAATTATCCAAATGTAGGAAAGTTTCATTTAAAAAGACGGGGGACATCAGATCAAAACGCCCATTGGAGTTGCTACACATGGAATTTTGTGGGTTAATGCCAAAATTGAGCCAAAATAAATATTTCTTTACAATATTAGACGATTATTCCAGGAAAGTTACGGTATTTCCAATTAATAAAAAGTCTGATGTATTTCGAACGTTCTTCAGATTTCAGAGACGTACAGAACTCTTTCTAGGTAGAAAATTAGTCTCAGTCAAGACAGATGGGGGCCTAAAATTCTGCAATAAAGATTTAAACAACTTTTTAGAAAAACAGGGTATTAATCATGAGAAAACAACCCCGTATACACATGAACAGAATGGTGTTGCGGAAAGGTATAATTCAACAGCTTTAGATGGAGTTAATACGTTACTAAAATCTAGTGTAGCGCAAAAGTTTTGGGGCTAAGCTTTACTTTGCTTCACATATACTTTGAATAGGGTTTGTCACAAAGACGGTACTAAAATTCCTTTCGGAAAATATTCAGGTGAAAAACCATGGGTATCTTAAACTTTTGGATATTTAGCATATGTCGGTGTGCCCAAACAAATTAGAAAGAAACTTGATATGCGAGACAAACTAGGCATTATGATGGGTTATGCGTTGCATACCAAATGTTATCGGATATGGTTCAAAGATTAAAACAAATTAAATGAAACCATTAATGTACGGTTCAATGAGGATACAAAAAGAATTGATTCAAGCCAAAATTCTAGTCGATACCCCAAGTTTAATTTTTCATCCCAGATTACTCTGATGATGAGGATGATCTGGATACAGTTATAGATTAATTAGTTGGTCGTTTAGCTGCAGGAACGAGCTCAGAATCTCTCTAAACATCATGCATAAAACCTATTGCATCTGCCGATAGTTGCTTAATCCCATGTTCAGAGATTAAGTGGATTAGAAACATTGGATGAAAAGAAACTGGAGCAGGTATCTATTACGGTATCGAAGGTAAAGCAACCCGTTTAAAGTCATTTAACGGAATACAACGGTATTGTAGAAAACATAATTCATTTTGATAAGAATTTGTTTGATTTTAGTGGGGAAAATACAAAATCTGTGAAAAACTACCAGATTCAGCTTAAGGTCAGCAAGCAGCTAATGTAGTTGAAGTAAGAATCCCTACCTGTTATCAACAGGCAATTAGAACCAGAGAAGCGTCCGAATGGTGTGATGCAATGGATAGGGAAATCAACGTGATGATCGAGTGTAAAGTTTGGGATTTGATTGATGCTCCTAAAACCGTAAAAGTGTTGGTAAACCGTTGGGTTTATACTTTTAAACGTTATGAAAATAACAAAGATTTTAGATA
Organism: Araneus ventricosus; assembly: GCA_013235015.1. Lineage (NCBI taxonomy): Eukaryota > Metazoa > Arthropoda > Arachnida > Araneae > Araneidae > Araneus > Araneus ventricosus. Next base: position 287,179 of record BGPR01000262.1, read on the forward strand.
CAACCCACGTTTAGTGGCACAGGGTAATACACAATTAAAAGGAGAATCTCTTGACGAAGTGTACGGTCCAATCCTTAACTTTTCTATTGTAAGACTATTTTTCAGTATCTGTGTATGTTTATGGATATGGACTGAAGTTCAAGTAGATGTAAATAATGCTTGTTTATATGCTAATTTAGATGTAATTGTATACATTAAACAACTAATAGAATATGAAAGAAAATCACGTAAAGTTTGTCTATTACGAAAGTCAATTTATGGTCTACAGCAAAGTGGCCGTCAATGGTTATTAGAGTTTGAAAATATATTAATTAAATTAAAATTTAAGAAATTAGATTGGTGTAACTGTGTATACAATTTTAAAGATAATGCAATTCTATTGTTTTATGTGGACGATATAATCGTGTTCGTTAAAGAAACTCAAAATGTAGATTTTGGTTTTAAAGTTACTCTCGGACAATTTTCATCTAAAGGTATTGAGTAAAACGAAGAAACTTTTAGGGTTATAGTTCGAAGAACAAGGAAATAGCCTATTTATACCATCAAAAGTCTTGTATTAAGTTAGTTCCCTACCCATATCAAATGGTCAAGTTCTGTTTAAACTTGATTCACCTAACACTAGCGAGGAATTGTCAAACTTTCCATATAGAAATTCGATATGCTCTTTAGCATTTATTGCACTTCGAACAAGACCAAATATCATGTATGCAGTAAATATCTTGTCTCAGTTTCAATCCAACACTGGTATAAAATATTGGAATTGTTTATTGAGGTTATTGGGATACTTGAGATATGTACAAGATTACATGTTGGAACTTTCAGAAGTAAAATATTTAAAATTAAAATGTTTTGCAAATTCGAATTTTGCAGGAAACCGATATGAGAGAGTATCAATAGGAGTTTTATAATTTTTATTGACGAAACCCCATCTAATTTTGAAATTTTAATAAAAAATAACTTAGTCTATCTACTATGGATGATGAGTATGATACTTTTACAGAAGAGGCAAAAGAATTTATATAGCTAATTAAATTAAGCTGAACGCTTAAATTTAAAAGTAATTGAAAATGTAATGTTTTGCGGTAATCAAGCCGCCATAATTTTTTTGAATTCACCTGTAAAACACTATAGAACGAAACATATTGACATTCGTTATAATTTTTTAAGAAATTTAATTCATGACAAAGTATTTAAAATTCAATACGTTAGCACCAAAGTTAATTTTGCGGACGTACTCACTAAACATATGGTTAAGGATAAATTACTAAAATTTTGTAGAAAAATATTTTCTATTTATGATAAAGGAATTTTTTTAAGTCAGTAAAAATTGGCTTATATTGTCTCTTGCAATACGAAGATGTAATTTATATAGAGTATTTTCTGTTTTCAACTAAAGAACATATAATTGTATAATTTTTATGATGATATTGATGATTTGTAGAGGATCATGGTACGGAAATTGAAAAATAGGGCCTCTTGTTAGACATTTTGTAAAATTTAGCAAGGAATTTATTTTCGGATCCGAGGTTCGTAGGGTTTCTAAATATTTTTCCAATTCCGTGCCATGACCTCAAATAATTGAACTCGAACTCGATCGGTGCAAGTTTAGTCATCTGCGGTTGGCAATACGTAGAAACAAATAGAGCAGGTATTTATACTCAACCCCACTGACGGCTTGTATGGGAGATGAGATGAGAATGGGAGAACGAGATGCGAGCACGAGATCGGGTTATGAGGTCTAGCGATGTTTTTCGTATTAAAGAAATGTTTTTAAACTTATTATATTGCTTTGATTACTCCAGAGAAGTGAAATGAGAATAATAATCGAAGCAACTTCACTTTTCGACATCCTATAAATAAATATAAATTTTCTGATTTCACACTATTTTAAGTTTTGATTTAACTACATAATGATTGAAATTTTAGATTCTTTCGAATGATAAGTGTTTACTTTTCACTTTGTTAGATTATTGTCGCCAAGGATTTTTAATGATAATACATGATAATTTGTTTGTCAATTGCAAATTTTCCGTCTAAGTTTTCGGTCGAAAATCACTATTTTTTTCGATTCACTTAACTTTTATTTTTTAATGTATTCCAAAAACTCTTTTTATTTTTCTAGAACGATAATCAAAAACCTTTTTTAAAACTTAAGAGCTGAAATGGAAAGATAAACAATACGATAAGCAAGTAGTCTACATTGATTTCACTAATTTAATATTTAATGTTTATTTCTGTTTATCTGCAATTATCATGCATTAATTTAGAATATTTTTAGTATGAACTTCTCGTGGCATTCTTGAAATTTTAGGAAATTTTTTTTAATATCGAGATAACCATAATTATTCTAGAATCTCCCAAAAGTAATTTCCATCCAAACAGATGCAAAATCCTGATTCAATTTCCTGATGAAAATGAGTTTTTAATGAATGATGATGTTTCCTGAGCAAACTCCTGTTAAGGTTTCAATGAATTCCAGATGTATAAGGACCAGACTATTAGAATTAACAGGGCTAAGGAAGAAACCCATTATTTATTTAAAAAAAACTCACGAAGCTGTCACTTCAATGATTAGACTGAATGGAGAGTTTTCATTTTCAATGATCATCAAATAATTTACTTGTCATTAGCTCTAATACATCAGTTCAATAAGTAAAACTTTTTCCTTTCGCATTTAATTTGCTATATTGAATAACTGCCGTGATGAAATGAGGAACCAGCGACTCACGATTTCTCCTTCGACCGCCGACACGAATCGGTGTGTGGGCAAGTAGCGTGACAGCGACGATGGGCGGTTTGAGAAGGTTTAGATTCTTTTGAGGAGAGGTGAAGTTTTGACATCGCTTAGGAGATGAGCGCGGTAGGGGGTCCAATTAACCTTGCCAACCACAACCCATTTCCGCGCTCCTTAAGGGAAGTTTATAGCAGGGGTAGGGTAAATGAAACCCCAGGTTGGGAGATACCAAATCATATCGCTTCGTCCCAAAAAGTTCTGCTTATAAAAAGCTCGAAGAAAAAAATAGCCTTGGGATTAAAGAGATAGGGAATCAAAACTGGCGGTCCCAGTCTTGTAGGAGGACTGCTTCTGTTCATTGCCAATGTAAATTTCTGTATATAATTTAATATGTAATTCTAGCATTTATGTCTTTTTATAACTTGCACCCAACACAACGACCCCAGTTCTGTAGAAGGTTTGCAACTGTAATATATCAATGTTTAAATCTGCTTAGCTTCTTTTCTTTTTTCTTAAGGCATAGATTTATTCTTTTGATCTCTTTTTATGTATTCTTATATATCACATGTTATGTCATTTTTTTGCCCTTGGTTTTTCAATAAAGTTGACAAGGACCCGTTCTAGCTCCGCTTTTGGGGCTATGTCGTGGTGTTAATGCGATATTACGATTAAAATACTGAATTAAATTACAATTGCATACACGCGTTACTTACTACTGGAATCAAACGATTCAAATTGAACATAAAAGGATATTAGTTTATGTCAATAGCAAAGTTGTTATTTTTGATATATTTAAAGATCAAGCGTGTGGATGAGTTCTCTACTTTGTTTATTTTGAGTTTACAGAACTTTCTGTGCTGTGGATCATGTTCCAGCATCCCTTTCACGAAGTATTACACCATAAATCCGTCCTGGGCACGAAAGTTCTGTATTACCCCAAATAAACAAAGCAGAAAACTCGATCATTGGATTTGTGTAATAAGCAGCAACGATTTAAAATTCCACATATTTATGTCATTCAAACTATATTCGACGGGCTCAGCAAAAAGGGCAAAATATTTTAATTCGTGCCAAACAAAATATTTTTTATTCGTATTAAGTTTATTAAATTAAATTCCATAAATATTTAAATGTTAATTCTAGAATATTATTAGTTGTTACAGTCTTGAAATCAAGTGATTTTAATACCTTATGTACAATTTTTTTTTGTTTATTTGCAAAAAATGATCCAAACTTGATGTTATAATTTTCCTCTTTCAAAATAGTGGTTAGTCAATGGAAATATTCCAATTTTTTTATTTTTTATTTGAAGATACTGATGAGAAATATATATTTTTTCATTGAATTTCTTTGAGATGTTTCGAAACTAACGATGTTTTTATCATTTTCTGTTATTCTACAAATTTATCCAAAATACTTTAAAACTTTGAGACTGCTTTTATAGAACGATGATAGCAATTGCTTTATCAGCACACGTTTTGGTAATTCAAGAACCTAAGCAATGAATCATACACTACATCCTTGTGTAGGTATAAGCTGCGTAGAATACACGAGGCAATTGTTTACCTGTTATTTTGAAAAGTTGAACACATACTAATCAGTAATAACTGAGAAGCATGAACAGTTAATTGCAGATACAGGAAATTAATATTTGTTGCATCTCAATCAAAAGCGAAAGTACGTCCCTAAAGAGCGGGAACTCCGTCAAATCATCAAAGAATAGTCAATAATAAAACAAATAATGAATTCAACACTTTAGAAAAATGGAAGTAAAGTAAAATTTGAGGTCAAAAAGTAGACAAATATTTTTGGTGTCCATACTGAAAAGCTAATGAACAGAAAGTAATGTAATCTTCCAGTTGCAGTAATGTGTGTTGGATTGAATTTTCGTCCATACAGTAAAGGGAAAAAAAACATTTTTCCTGAAAAAATATTTGTTTAAGAAAAGTATGTACTAAGATGAAAAACTTCATTTTTAACCGAAATTTTAATTAATAATCAAGAAAAACAATATTTCCTGAATTGTTATTCGCTGTACCTTATCTAAAACTACTTATATAATATTTTTAAATCATATCAATGCTATTTCTTTACAAACTTTTCATCTGTATATTTTAAGCTTGAATATTAAAATTTTAAATATTTTGGATATTTATGGAATATAGGAAGATAACTATATGCAAATCAAAACAATCTTTTATTTGTATAATTAAGAAATTAAGAAAATGAAATTCTTTTAGGTGATTAAACGACCTTGGCCTGCTATAATGAGAACAATTCACGGAGATCACCAGAGATTTGAGAACAAATACTTCACAAATTTTCCGGGTTATTACTTTACGGGAGATGGTAAGTATGTTTTACAAAATTTATTTGGGGGGAATGAAAATCAAATTATTTTTTGTGCTTTCTTGTACACGGAACATACATACAGTGATGCAACATTTAAAAAACTTACTTTACCTCACTATTTGTGAAATTTGTAATAAAAATTTGAAGGACTCATAACATAACAAAGGCTACAATTAGCAGATCAGATTGTTACAAAGCTATAAAGTCGTTTCCCTGAGATGCTAGACTTGGCGACAAACTTGGAGACAAATTTGGCGACTTGACGGCAAAGTTGGCGACTTTGGCGACAAAGTGAATTTTCTAGAAGGACCTCAAACTTTCCACCTATTTATACTGGTTTCATGAACTTTCTAGAGATTACATCACTTCCTACATAATGAAGTCACTTCCTGTTGAAAAGTATAAAGGCAAGCTCTCAAGCCAAGAAGAGTCAGTTGGAATTTGATCTGCAAGCAAGCTGGTGAGTTAACAAGAAACCTTTCAGCGTGGTGTTGAGATTTATTGATAGTCTCTGTTGTGAATTTTTACTAGTGCTGTGTTAATACTTGTGCTACGTTTCTTTGCTTGGGAATATTTGTAAAATAAAGAGATTTATTTTTTTAAATCCTGCTTATTGGACTGCATTCACGTACACCCACAAAGCAATTTCGTTACAATATGTGTCGTGTAGTTGCAAAAGTGGCCATCTCCATTTATTTTTTACTAATGCGTTTTTTCAAAGATTTTAAGTCTATATGATCTCTTCTATCCCTTGGCAACCCGAAAATGTTTAAACCCTGGCCCTATCCTTGTTTAAAATGAGCACGAAAATCATGATTGTTATGCGAAACTGGGGATCTCCACGAATGCGTGCGAATTGAAAACCGCTGCTATCTCAAAACGTCATGCACCGTAGAGGAAGTTTCGTGAAACCTTGCCAAAAGCAGGCTTACAGCTGATAATGTGGATGCGATAATTTCAATTTATCTTTTTCGGAAACATTACTTTTTCATCAAGATGGAGAAAACTGTTGAAGTTCTTTCTCATCAGAGAAGGTAGCATGAGAGAGCTCCGTCTGGGGGGGGGGAGTGAGAGGTGGCAAAGCAGAAACGGTAGTTTTCCATTCAAAATAATTCATATATTTGTATATAAAATAGTATGTCGGAGAAGGCTCTAAGACGGGAAGGGAATAAAGACCACGGAAATGTCCGTTGTGCCTTTAGAGAAGAGAGGAGGAGATCCGGGGCATTTGAGCCGTAGAAGAACGGTGTGACCTCTTTCATAAGCACATTCAAGTGCATTGAATTTCACTACTGTTGAAATAAGACTAAAATGAGATATTACCTCTGCAGTTAACTAAAAATAAAAACAATATGACGTTTCTACAACTCCGGTAACAAAGACAAGATTATGATTGAAAGAAAACCAGCAGCATTTTCATAAAACAACCTGCAAGATGGCATTTCAAATTCGTCTCGACAAAGAAATTTCTATAACGAATCAAAGTAATAAATATTGGTGCAAGAAAAGCCCTTCCATAGATCTGAGGCAGGTGAGAGAAAATCCGTTGTGAAGAAAGGGGAAAATATCACGACTAGTAAACTTAGAGTCGTGATTCCAGGCTTAATCGTGCACCCTCTAAAACTCCATGACGTACAAATTTACTGAAGATGCATTTTGAACGGAATTGAGTGAGCGTCGACAAATAGTTTTTGTACAGAAACATTTTACTATCAGAAGCTCAAGGACAGAAAGAAAAATGAGAATCTAATTTGCACCAAACGTTTTTAAATCTTGTAGTTTATTGAAGCAATCGAGCCTATTCCTGGTGATTTTAAAAACCATGAGAAGCTTATTTTTTAGAATATGTTTTTAATATTTTTTAAAGAATGAAGCACACTGAGGATACATAATCATTTCTCGTATGGAAACATAATTTTATTTAAAAAAATAAACTTTTTAACTAATGGTCATGCAAACTTACAAAATCCTGCCTTATGCTTGAGAGTACATGCGAGAACAATTTGGATCGAAAATTTCTGTTTGCATAAACTTCCAATTATTTAAGCGTTCACTTTTATTAATGTAAGTATTTTGTCACCTAAGAACATATGAAGTTATAACTTAACGGGCATAATCATTTTTGATAACAGGTCACAAGTGTCATTTGTGTGCAGAGATATACGAGGAAGTCGAGCGGAGAAGACTGATATAGAAATATAATTTTTCCAATTCGTTCAGATTTATAGTAGTTAAAAACGTTATATTTAAAAAGTAATAAATATGAATTCAATTAAAAATAATGATAGTTGATATTTATAATGAAAAAAATAAATTAAAATTTATTCAAATCAAAACATAGAGTAAACAGTTACAATTAGACACGAATAATTATATTAAAATTAATTAATGAAATAGTTAGGTATTTTATTGGAACAATTCTGGAACAAGAATTGTAACTCAGAACTTAACAAGAATTTTTAAGCTAGTTCTTAAACTTATAGATATCAAAATAAAATAACTATTCTTATGCTGGAATGTTTATAATCCGAAATAAAAATGTTCAAAATAGCTTTTCTGAAGTGTTGAATTTTAATTCTGATACAACCGTAAGTAAAAAGAAGTCATATTTATGGCATTTCTTCCGTTATCACAAAAGCAGTTTTTCCGCTTTATGAGTTTTCTTCAATGTCTCTACACTAATCTTTTATACTTTTGGAAATCAGTGATATCACAGTAAAAATAATCACAAACTACCGTTAAATTATAAATGATTATTGATAAAATCTTACGTCATAAATTTACATTTCAGCAACAAATATGATGTTTGAAAAATGTTACTATAACTGAACAGAATGAAATAAAAATCTATTTTAAACATTTTTGCAACTTCCTTTCCTACCAGATTAGAAATGAATCAAAGCAGAGTGTGTTTTTCTACAGTTTAACAAATACAAATCCAAATTTTCGTCTAATTTAAGGAAATTTGGCACATGTGCTCTTTAAGACAAGCGAAAGATCACTGACAAATTTTCGAAACCCAAAAATTAATTAAAATTTCAGTTAATTAAAAATGCAGCAAGGGTTTGGCATTTTTCCGATATATCTTCCGAAATTATTATCTGACAAAAACTATTTTTACACCACATTAAAGTCCAGAACATTAGCGTTTCAGTGACATTACTTTCATTTAAGTACAATTTTTTCACTAATTTTAATAATTTTTTTAATTAATATTATTCACAAATGTACGGACATTAAACATATGACGAACAAGAGTATAGACAAATAACTGCTCCTAGAACACATTAAAAGAATTCTAGAAGAACACTAAAGATCACAATTTATATAAAAAAAACTATTCATTTGGTTATTATTCCATTTTAGCGGCAATTATTTTGAATTATTATTACTTTTCTAAGACTGAAAATAGATCATTGAGCTCATAGTTCCCTGTCTCATACACTTTTGAATACTAAAAAGACCGACCTACGCTTGGGTATACTGTGAGTATTAAATATTTTCCACATTCTGTAAGCGATGGAACAAATCCAGTGAATATATGATTAACACATTAATTACCGCACTAGAAAGGAAGCTTTTCTTTGAGCCCACGGTATTAATTATGTTTTATGGTGAAAATGGCTTATGAGTTGCATAATTTTTTTCGAGACCCTGCTGTCCAAGAGCTAGTTAATGCTAATGGGACTAATATATTCACCTATCAATCAAAGCCATCTGCTCTTATTTCATGGTAAACTTACTAAAAGATTATTTTCGTCAAGATTATTTGTTAGTCATTAGAAGTTTGAGAAAATAGGAAACTTAAAAATTAAAAAGGAAGATATGGATGAATAATTACAAAAATTTAATGTAGTATCTCTCATGTTTAAAGAAAATGCTTTTTACGTATTAAGATGTAACATTCCCAACATTGGCTTTAACATTTGGTAGTTAAAGCTTATATTTCATTTATTTTTTAAGTAAATACTTTTCAAAATCTAAACGAGACATTCGCGTTCTTAATTACCAGAAAAAGTTTTCCAAAGAGTTATTAATGTATGTTTATACGAACAAAGTTCAATTATGCGAAAACAGTTGAAAGCATATTAATAAATTAAAAAATGTCCACTTTGTGGCCTACTGGATTAAGGCAAGACATAGCATAGCCAAGGAACATTAATTGGAGGATGATAGTGATGGGTTCTGTATTCTGCCTGTGTTCTTTGTCATTATTATGCAAAAGCTGGTGCATCTATGTTCACTTTGGCAACCGATTGCTCTCTTTGGTCGCGCTGGCTGATTTATGTATCTCTCTAAGCGAAACACAACTGTCGGCCAGTTTCCTCTTAAAAGTCCTCCAAGAAGGCAACCTACCTCTAAATATTATAGCTAAGTCACACTTTTATCCCAAGTACTTCTGACGTCCTTCCTGTTCTTGACTCAAGGATTTTGGTTATATATGCGATACTAGTGGGGTTAAACCACCGCACACATCATCAGATTTCACATCACATAATCAAAATACTTCGTAGAAAACAACTGCTATCCAAAACTTCTAAGAAGGGCCTCTCATGATGACTCTAATATTATAGGAATGGGAAATACTCGATTGTATTTAAAATTAGAAAAGGATTAATACAGCAAAGAACCATTTATATGTTTTTCAAGGGACTGTCGTATAAAGACGAATAATAGAATCTTTAATAAACAACTTTAATTTTTACAAATTCAATACGACTAATGCCAATTCATTTACAAGTAATAATTTTAAATAATTTGAAAGCAGTACTATTATATTACTACATAGTATTAAAAACAATAATGAAATTTTAAAATTAAACATTTGCAATAAAAGTGATACATTTATTGCATACTTGAGTACTAATTATACATTTCTTATTTTATACTATTTATATGTATACACATTGGCGTTTAGTTAAAAAAATCTTAAGTAAAAAATCATTAATTAAAAATCTTAAAATAACAGGAATGGAGAAATAGCTACTGAAATAAGAATTTTGTGCATTTCAGAAAGGGGGAAAACGACGTATAACCGAAGCTTTGCGTCGTATAAACGAAGTGCTTCCGCATTATAATGGTTTTGAATGAGTTGGGACTGAGAGGAAAGGCCCTATAAATGTAAACGTCGTTGATGTGTAAATGAGAAACGTATAAACCGTACTTTACTGTATAAGTTTTCATATAAATTTAACTCTACATGCATTAATAATTTTGTTTTAAATATGCTGATAACCATGCTATTGAATGCATGGTCGGAATTAAAACGAAAAGGTTCTGGAGCATTTGGAAACTCGGTCCATGCAAACGGTTAAAGCTCCATTCCTGTTGCGAGTTATTGGGAGAAGAACGACACTAATAGCATGCAAATGTGATATGGAAAAAAAGAAGAAAAAACTCGTATTCGAAATTTCGCCTTTATTAACACATAAAAGCCGCTGATCCGAGTGTGCAATTGTCAATCGCGGTAAGAACATATCGGAAGATGTTGCCCTTCACTATTAGGGAAAAGGCTGATATGCATTTTATCTACGGAACTGCAAGTGGAAATTGCTCAGAGGCTCAACGATTGTACGGAGAGCGGTTTCCAAACAGGCGGTTACCCGACCGTAAAACATTTGAGAGCTTGCACCGACAGTTGTGTGACTTTCTCTTACTTCTTGTTACACCTTTCTCTCTTCCCTTCGGATGCAGGTCGTGCAGATACGGACGGAGTGTTAGTTGTGGAAGAAGCCATTCTGGATATGGTGGCTAATCAGCCAAGTACAAGTACACGAGCAGTGGCTAGGCAATTATATTATCACACTCCACGACATGGCGAGTACTGAAGGATGAACGTTTGCATTCTTATCATGTTCAACGACTCCAAGAACTGACTCAAAGGGATTATCCTCGTCGTGTGTATTTCGCCCGCTGGTTTCTACAGCAGAGCTCGGTAAATCCAAATTTTGAGGCAATTGTGCTTTTCACGGATGAATGTACCTTCACACGTGAAGGCGCATTTAAAACCCACAATCAGCATGTATGGGCGGATGTAAATCCACTTGAAACTCATTCACAAGCTCATGAGCGACGCTTTTCTATCAATGTTTGGGCAGGAATAATCGGAGACCACCTACTCGGACTTGATCTTCTGCCAACATCTTAACGGGAAAAAATACCTCACGTTTCTGCAACAGGTACTGCCAAGTTCGCCAATCCTTTCTTCGCCGTTGTACCAAGTGCATAACCACTGCCGGTCACTGTTCTGAACACTTATTGTAATCACATATCATTAAACTTGCTTTTATAAGTCAATCGTTCTTTGTGTGTTTCTGCCTCTTATAACAATATCACCTTCGGCGACCTCTAGGACCTTTGCGTTTTAATTCCGACCATGCACTCTTTGATGAAAGTTGTTTGTTTGGATGTGTACTATCACCTCTTAAAGTTTTGCCCATACTTTATGAAACACCCAGTATATTGACATGTAAACAGATATTTTCATTTTTATGTAGGTGGCATGAGGGATGAGGATGGATTGTTTTGGGTCACTGGCAGGGTAGACGACATGCTGAATGTATCTGGTCACTTACTGTCCACTACTGATGTTGAAGCGTCTCTCATGGGTCATAAGAATGTAGCAGAAATCGCAGTAGTGAGTCATCCTCACCCTGTCAAAGGAGAATGCCTTTATTGTTTCGTCGTGCCCAAAGATGTGAGTACTTACCAGAATATTTCATTTCAAAAACTGATAATTTATAAGTGAGCAGACGTATTTTACAAAACGATTGGTTTGACTGTGGTTTATTGCCGCATTAGCTATCCTTTGACCTGCTGCTCCGTGCATATAATAAAATTTACTTTGTCTAAAATGCGATTTTTTCTAAAAGTTTAGACATCGGAAAAAATATGAAAGTGATCAAGAAATGACAGCTCAATTGAAATATAATATAAAATCATGTTAAAAATTGCAAAGGATTGTGTGAATTAGAGAGTAAAATGGAATTTATTTCAAAAATACAAGAAGTTTATCACGTGGGGTGTTACCAATGGATGTCTAGAGAGCAATTCTAATTGTTCGAAACTAGTGTAAGTGGTGATAACCCTCACCACTTGCACTAGTTTGGCATTCTACTGGAATATGCAAAAAGATAGGGAGCAATCACTATGTGGACACACAGGAACCTGTTAACGTAGTAGCAAGTGTCGATGTGGAAATCTGGTGAGACCGGTGCGCAAGCTTGTTTCCAATGTCACTGGACAGTCACAAAAAGAAAGAGCACTACTGGTAAATGCAGAAGTTTAAGTGGCCTACCTTCGCAGGGTTACAGAGAGATTCCTCGGTGAATCAAATGAAATCTCCAAAAATAATAAAAAAAGTATGAATACTTGAGAGTGGACCGAGGCTATATGAAAAAAAAGCTTAAACGGATTCTTAATGCAGTAAGACCTGTTTATAACGATTATGCAGTGACTTAGAAAATATATTGTTATAGACATGTTATCGTTATAGAAAGTTAGATGATTAGCGAATCCAATGTTTATAAGCGTGTGGCATGTATTAATATACTAACATATTTTATTACTGTGGGCGACATCAATAGGCTTAATGTTGGGTTCCATAGAAATAATCACTCGATAACTTTAACTATTATATTATGCAGAATTAAGAGTACAATTTAAGATTCATTATTTACAATTAAAGATATGTTCAATTGAAGCAGTTCGTCATTAAATAGGCTTTTGAATGGCCCGTCGTTGTCTTTAGTCCTTGCGGAAAAAGCCAACGTCGTTAATACCTCTCTTACCGCGTTCCATCTCGTCTTCTGTTCTGCTCAGCCTGATGCTCTGACGTCACTGGCGATGGCAGCGCCATCTACAGGTACTCAGCTGGTGGCCCACATTACGCTTATTGATTCATCTTACAAATTAGTAGCCGATGTAAAATTGTATTTTATAAACATATAAAATATGCAATTTTATATATTGAAAAACAATTTTATATTTAAGCTTATTTTAAGAACTTCAAAATGAAAGTTTTAGTTGAAAACGTTTTCAGTATCTTCATTTATGGTATCTTTGGATTCTTTCGTTTGTTGTCCACTTTCTTTCCACAGCATATTCAATGCTTTTTCTTTTTATTTCAAAATAGACTGAAAATCTCATACTTTGACTTGTCGACTGAAAATCTCATATTTTTTAGTCAATGTTTTACGCCGCGCCATCTTAGATTCAAGGTATTAACACATTAAACGCGACTTTCAAGGAACAAGTGGCCAGTCCAATTTGCTAAATGCGAATGAACAGGTTTATGCCCACCAGGAGTCAGAGCAATAAACATTTCTGCACATTCCAGTTGCTAGCCCCCCAGGATCTCCTTGCTATAAAAGGCTGCTGTTTATAGCCCCCTTTCTCTTCGATTACCGTATTAGCTGACATTCTCGACCATATGATGTCATTTTCCAAGAAAAAAATCTTGATTGTACTGTATCAGCTTCCTAAATATGTAAAATTATCGTTATAGACAGGTGAGTCAAAAAAGTGATTATCAATCTAGCCCGATTCAAAATACACTGAGTAAATAGAAATGCCGCCGGATCAAAACATATATCGTTATAGACAGGTTTATCGTTATAGGCAGTATCGTTATTCACAGGTTTTACTGTAGAAATCATGGCGTTTACGCAATTTATTCGAAGGAGGATAGTAAACTTCTGGCCGAAACTATTGCAATATTAACAAAATGTTTAATACTTGGAGTTAACTGGAATAAAATGGGGAGAGTAGGGAGAATTTTACAGTGCAGATTTTGACACAAGGGCGTCTAGAAATCCATGAAAAGAAAAGGGCTTCATAGATAGCTGACTAACGATATGAAATTTTCATCAATGGTTTTGTTTCCTATGCACATTTCTTATATGCATTTTCGTAAAAATAGCATGTATATTCCGGACGGCATAAAGGTTTCTTTAAAATATCCCAAAGTTTTCCTCGTGGTTTTTTTTTGCTTATAATATGCAGAGTTTTCAACTAAATCATACGAAACTTGTACAGGGTAATTCAAGGAAGGGAATTCAAGGAATTCAGTGTAAGCCAAACTTTAAGTGTAAGTCAGGCCTGCGATAATCATCCAGAATCGCATAGAAACACGGGTGAGCAAACACCATCTGGAAGCAGAAGATAGCGTTTGCAATAAAACAGCACTGGACAAGATACCGATATCTTTCTGAATCTTAACGTTATTGAACAGGCATTTTTATATAAGTTGCTCTATATTATAGTTGTGTAGGTAGGCTTTGTAGTTGTGAAAGAAAAATTACGCTACGTTTCGTGCATGTGCAGTAAAAAAATATTTACTAAAAATGCTAATATCTCCTTTAGTTTCCAACGAATTTACATGAATTTTTGATACAATGCTTCTCTAATATATTGCCAAGCCTTACTCTATAAGTTTCATATAATTCCAAGGAAACCTCTGCAAGTTATAAACAAAAAGCATTCGAAAAAATTTAATATATTTTAAAGGAACCTTTATATCTTCCCGAGGTTTAGTGCTATATTTACGAAAATGCCTGTGAATATTGCCCATATCACACAAAAAAATTGATTGAAGTTGCAAAACATTATCAGCTTTCCGCGAAGCTGGGTGAGCCAAAATCCCTCTTCGACTTCATCGATTTTTGGTATGTCCCCTGAATGCCCTCGTGACCGAATCTTTGATTTAATTGTGAGTTAAAAACTATTATTTATATGGTCGAAGTTCGAGGAAAAATCATCCGCCTTCCGAGTGATATTCGAAAAAATATGAAATCTGGCTTCTGTATTCCTCACATAACCTTAAAGTTTGGTCAGGCGCAAGCGAGTGCATCCAGCTGCTTCACAGAAAGTTGATAATGCACGTTTTTCCGAATATCTCCCGAAAGGCTAGATGAATTTCCCTCGAACTACGAATATATAATGAATACGTTTTAGCTCACAATTTAATCAAAGATTCGGTCACAAGGGCATTCAGGGGACCAACCAGACATTGATGAAGTCGAAGAGGGATTTTGACTCACCCAGCTTCGTGGAAAGCTGATTGTTGACGCCTACGCGTCCTTCCATTCGCCGCGGAGTTTCGCGCCATTTGAGGGTGCAGAGTTGAATGAACTTTAGCTGTCCACTTTCGTGCCCTTGGGGGTGCGAAGTTGTCTGGAGTTCATTCTCGTTCGGATCTCCTAAGCGAACGAACCTCTGTGTCGTATTCCCCTTGGGAATGAGAATCGTCTCTCTTTAAATGTTACTACTTAAGAATTTATTTAAATTGTGCCTTGATCGTTCATGTTTTTGTTTATAATAAATTTATTCAATTAACAGTCCACTGCTCTTATTTACCCTCTGAAATATTCTCCATTTATTGGTCCGAGCGACCCGGAGATATGCGTAAAAATATGCTGAAAAAACTAAACCGCATTCGCGGAACGATGAAGGGTAACAAGGCTAAATAAAACTGCGGAGTCCTATGAACCGACAGCCACGCCAGACGAGTCAGAAATTATTCTGAATCAAAAGTTACAGAATGTGCTAGAACTGAAAGCACAAATGAAGAAACTTCTAGCAGACTATTTGGATTTACCAGAAAGTACTATCTTGGAAGCATCCCTGGATGTTATCTACACTATGGAAGAAGAAATTGAAGATCTGCAGGTAAAATTCAAAATTTTACTAACTAAACATTGCAAAGCACATAATGCTGATAATGTGTCAATGACTGTCCACAAACCAATCTAAAAATTCCAGATTTACCCTTTCCTGAATTTTCGGGTAAATATGAGGAATATGAATTATTTAAAACTCAATTTATGTCTATCATAGGCAATAATGAAAGTTTAAATGACATTCAAAAGTGTTGTTATTTGAAAGCGTCATTAAAAGGCGATGCAAAGCTCATTGAAAGTACTCAAGACACTTTTCAATCCTTACTTTCGGCATTAGATACTCGCTACGAAAACAAGCGTGCTGTTATAGACGCACTTATAACGAATTTATTATCAATCGCAAAAGTAAATGACTCTTCAAAGCAACTAAGAAATCTCGTAGATATTATAAAAAGAAATCTAAGAGTGTTAAAAAACTTGAAGTTATATAGAAATAATTTATCTGACGCATTATTAGTTCATATTTTGGAAAGAAAAATTGATTCCGAATCTCAAAAATTATTCCAAATGGAAAATAAATCTAGTGAAATTTTATGGCTTGATTCTTTCTTAAATTTCATAGAACATCGTTCCCTCATTCTAGAGGGTGTAAACAAAAACTGTACTACTACGGTAAACTCTAACTGAAATAAGCAGTTTGTGAAGCCAAAACAAAATTTTTCACGTCCAAAAGCACTAATTGTGAATTCTCATAACAAAAGTAAAAAATGTGTTCTCCTAAATTGCGATGAATCCCATCCTCTATATCAGAGGTTCTCAACCTGTGGTACGCGTACCCCTAGGGGTATGCGAAGGACTAGTTGGGGGTACGCGAAATCAAAGTCGGTAATGGTGGACACAAGAAAATATAAAAATAAAAAAAAATTACAGTATTTTGTTTTCCTAAGTTGGTGTGAAAAGTAAAAGTGAAAGTTGTGCTAGTCTAAAACCTATGTTCAAAATAAGAAAAACGAAAGCAAAAGAAAACCTGGTAAATGATTGATAATTTGTCTTCACGAGCTCAGATTATACATGAATCATCAGTGTGTTCGCAAAAGCTGTAGCATCACCAGGCCCAGGTGCGGTATGCTTTTTATTTTTGTTCTTCTAGTTGAGGCTTATAGAGAACAATCCAGATTCCTCTCAAAGATTCTTCTTTTCACGCTTTTATTAAAAGAGTAATTAAATGCAGGCATCATTAATTGCTCGATTGGGTTGTATAATGAATAACGACTGTTCATATAACTCAAGCTTTGTGTTTTTATGGGTGCTCAATTTGATTGGTTTGGTTTGTTTTGTGACACGAAACTGGTGTTCTAATGCTATGCGTTCTCAATTTGAAGTGCTCATCCTTAGAGTGACTTCAATTCGATATTGTTTGATTTCTCAAAATGGATAAGTGGTTGAAAACTGGAACTCTTAAGAGATCGGCATCTAGAACTGAAATTCGAACCACCAATTTGGCAGCTATGGGTTTTTAGTTTTGGATTTTTAGGCAACTGTGGATCAGCAAAATGATAATCATGAAGTGCAAAGGCCGACTGATTGTCCTGTTTAGGTAAGAAATAAAATTAATTTTAAAAAAACATAAGTGCACTTCCGAAGAAGAGAAATATTCTAACAAATCCTTAAAATATGGATTTTCCGTCACGGGTGATGAAAATTGTCCAAAACCACTCTGCGCTGTTTGTGGAGAGATATTGTCAAATGACAGCATGAAACCATCTTTACTAATGCGCCATTTAGAAACAAAACATCCGACTTATATGCAAAGAAATATCAGTTTTTTGCAACGATTATCCAGCAGCCTTAATTTAAATTCTTGTTTGATATCCACAAACAAAGCAAATGAGTCTGCGATTAAGGCTACAGAATAAGTTATTATATTGCAAAAAGTGGAAAAAATCATACTATCGCTGAAAATTTGGTATTTCCGTGTATCAAGGATGCGGTAGAATGCATGTTCGGTGAAGACCATGTCCAAAAATTCAAAAATATTCCTTTGTCTAACAGCACAGTTTCTAGGAGAATTAAGAACATGTCTATTGACATTGAGGTTACTATAAATGAAAGAATAAAAATTGGCCCCTTCTTTTCAATACATGTGGATGAAAGCACTGATGCTTCCGATCTATCACTTTTGCTTGTTATTGTAAGATATTTGAATGTTAACGAACTTGAAGGAAACCTCTTATTGTGTTATCCTCTATTTAAAAGAAGTACTGGCGGGGACATATATAATGCCATTCAGGGTTATTTCTGTGAAATCGAAATGGATTGGGCTAAGTGCTGTGGTGATTGCACAGATGGTGGAAAAGCTATGTCTGGCTGTTATAAAGTTTTATGTGCTCGTTTCAAAATAGCCGCTCCTCATGTAACTTGGAGCCATTGCTGCATCCACAGACAAAGTTTAGCAGCGAAGCCTTTGCCAGATTCATTGAAAGAAGTATTCAATCAATCTGTGAAAGTTGTAAATTTCATTAAGGCTAATTCAACTAATCTTTGTGTGGAGACATGGGCATCCTACATACTACGTTACTTTTGCACACAGAAGTGAGATGACTTACGCGAGGACATATACTTACAATATTGTTTGTACTGAGACATGAAGTTCTTACGTTTTTTGAAGACCACCCTTTTACGTTGAGCTCTAAATTTTAGGAAAGTGAATGGTTGCAGCAGCTTGCGTAACTTATCTGAAAATTTTTCAGAAATAAATAAACTTAATTTATATAGGATTGCAGAACCATTCCGTAACTATTTTTAAGGTAACTGACAAAAGCGAGTCTATGATAAAAAAGTTGAATTTTTGGGAATCCTAAATATAAAAAAAACAGTATGAAGTTCCTGAGACACTTCACAGATTTTATCTGCGAACGAACTTAAATTAACAAAACAAGAAAAAACTAGTATAATAACACATTTAAAAGGTCTTAAGTTGTCATTCAGGCAATATTTTCCGTAGCTTAGTGATGCAGATACGTGGATGTTAAATCCATTACCCGAAGCGTTTTTTCAAAAAGATGAAAAATTAATAATTTCTGAAAAAGAAAAATTAATTGAACTTTCCACTGATTCTTCATTAGAATTTGAATTTTAAAAAAAGAAATTTGATTTACTTCTGGGTAGCAGTGAAAGAAGAGTACCAAGAACTCGGTGTTACTTTCGCGAACACAGAACATGTGGAAAGAGCATTCTTGTTTTATACATATATTAAGAATAAATACAGAAATAAGCTTGACGCAGCTCCAGACATAAAATTATACCTTTCTTCTTTTCAACCCAATTTATAAAATTCGGCTCCATGAAACAAGCTCAAGGATCGCATTGGAATTTTCTTGCACTTGAATAACTGATTATTACGAAATGTAATTTCTACCTAACATTATAAGTTAATGTATTCATTATTACAATACTGTTTTTATTTGTTTTGCCGTTTAACTAATACTATTTTAAAATTGGAATAAAATATAAAATTAAAAATAAGTCCTGCAAATGTCATTAATTCGCGTTATTTGACTCTTAAGCTTACCTAAGCCCTTAACATTATTGATAAAAACTTCTTTGCATAGACGGAGGGGGGTATGGCAGTAGGGGGTACGCGAAAATGAAAAGACTAATCAAGGGGTACTCGAGGGAAAAAAGGTTGAGAACCCCTGCTCTATATCGATGTTCTAAATTTAAATCCTTCAAACTTTCTGATCGCATAGATTGTGTTCAAAGAAATAAACTGTGCAAAAAATGTTTATCTTTTCATCCGAATACAAACTGTAAATCGAAATATAACTACTTCATGTGTGGAGATAGTCACAATTATTTACTGCATGACGACTCAAAAATAGACAACAAAAACAACTCCTGCCGCGAGGAGGAAGATACTCCCCTCAGTCCTTCTCCCCACTCTTTTTCAAGTACGCAAGTAGAACAGACGGCTACCAGTTTTTGTTGCTCGACTTTTTCAAACCGTAAGTCGATACATCTGTGCACTGCTCAAGTCTTCATTCGTAATAAAGAAAACAAATTTGTACCAGTGAGAGCAATTCTAGATTCAGCTAGCGAAATCAATATTATAAGTTCGGATTATGCAAATTTTTTGGGGATTAAAAAAAGGAAAATTATTCTTGCCTGTTAGTGGAATTTGTGGTTCAACTCAAAAATGCTAGCAGAAAGGTGACAATCAGTTTGTCCAACTTAAACGAAAATTATCATTGGGATATCGAATTGATGGTATTACCAAAGATAACAGATTTTTCACCTGCAACCAGGTTAGATGTTTCCAATTTGAAAATTCCAGAAAATATTCAACTTGCTGATGAAACCTTTTATATACCACAGAAGGTTGATCTCTTATTGGGCTCTGAACTGTTTTTCGAGTTTATCAAGGCAGATAAAATTCGACTAATTGATAGTCGTTTAATTATTCAAGATACTTGTTTTGGATATATTAACACAGAACCTATTTTCCAAATTAATAATGCAGCCAGTCATTGTTTTTTGTCCAGAGGTATGGACACAATAGATAAAACATTAAGGTCATTTTGGGAAATAGAAAATGTGACGTGTGATAGTTCCCCAATTAGTGATGAATTAAATTATTGTAATGAGCACTATGAAAAAACTCATTATCGAAATTCTGAGGTAAGATATGTGGTACAAATGCCCTTTAAACCTGAGATTGAAAAAATTAATCTGGGTGATTCCTATCAAATGGCCTCTAAAAGGCTCGATAACTTATGGAAACGATTAAATCGGGATCCAACTATGAAATTCTTATACTTGGAATTCTAACGAGAATATAAGAATCTAAATGACATGGAAGAAATAACTAACTGTAACCACAGTAATGGCGGTTATTTCTTGCCTCACCAAGGTGTCTTATGTCCATCAAGCATCACTACTAAACTTAGAGTAGTCTTCGATGCTAATGCTAAGACCACAACTGGTTATTCTGTAAATGACCTATTGTGCGCTGGTGGTGTCCTACAGGACGACATATTTTCCATTCTTACAAGATTTAGGAAACGCCAGTATGCATTTACTGCAGACATAAGTAAAATGTTCCGACAAATTGATATCAACCCTTCTCAAAGAAAATATCTAAAAATATTATGGAAAGAAAGACCTGAAGAGAATATCAAAGTGTTTGCCTTAGAGACTGTGACGTACGGCACAACTAGTGCTCCCTTCCTAGCAACAAGGACTCTTCTACAACTTGCTAAAGATGAGAGGGAAAACTTTCCCATAGCAGGTGGAGTTTGCGCACCAATGTTCCTTTGCGATTCTGGATGCTTATCGAATGCCTGATTTACCCTCAAAATTTGGCCACGTTTTCTTTAATCACACTGTAGAATTCATGACGATGTAATAGCAAAACAATACATTAAAATTTGAAGTGAATACTTTAAAAAAATAACGGAAATATGAGGGTTTGTAGTAAATAAATTTTAACTGCGAATGCGCGAAACATAATGTAATTATTTTATAGTGTGTAGGCTAGATATCTATGACAGCTCTTATAAAAATTACAGTTGAATACCATTAAGAATTAGAAAGATTTCGGCATTTTAGCGAGAAGAATTTCTGTTGTTCTCTAAGAGAAACAAAATAATGACTGTTTATCCACAAATCAATCATTTTTTTTAACTTGAATCTTCGAACAACAATATTAAATTTTATGAAATTTGAATATCCTGAGTACACATGTGTACTTTGAAATTAAATACATAATTAAAATTGCAATTCGAGGATTAATACTGGAAGATTCAAGTTTAAAAAATATTCGTATGTGAAAAACCCCTGATCATTTTTTTAATTTTAGAAAGCAACAGAAGTTCTGCTCGCTGCAATGCCGATATGTTTCTAAATCTTAATTTTATTCAACTGGAATTTTTATATAATCTACCTTAGATATCTGGACCTGAGGTTATGAAAGGAAAATAACGCAATGTTTTGCGCTTGCGCAGTCAAGAATTATTTACTACAAATATTAATGTTTCCTGAAATATTCAAGGTATTTACTTCAAATTTAAATATACTGCTTTGATGTTACATTGTCATGAATTCTGTCAGTTTCGTATGATTTAGTTGAAAACTCTGCATGTTATAAGTTAAAAATGAGGAAATCTTTGAAACTTTTTAAAAAAATCCTTTATATCTTCCTGAATCCTTTATATCATCCCTTTTTTGAAAATGCCTGTAAGCTATTAACATAGGAAACAAAACCATTGATGAGAGTTTCAAATCAACTTTCTATGGAGAGGGGCAAGACGAAATCCCTTTACGTCTTCATCAATTTGTAGACGATCCCCAAATGCCCTCGAGGCAAAATCTTCATTGTAAAATGTGATTGCCAACAATTGTACATCCCAAGTCTTTCCACGACTGATTATAAACCATTGTATTCAAATTAACTTCATTTTTTTTCTTTTTATAAATCTTGTAATACTTTTGGCCAGTAATGTAAGCGGATGCCTATAAAGGACAGTCATCTTTCGTTCATAAAAGTCTCTTCTAAATTCAAAATCGTTTCATGATTGATAATCGTTCCGTTTCAAAAAGTGAGCAAAAATTCTTAATGTTATTATGAATTTGGTTTTAATATTTTGACGACCGTCCCAAAGTAGCTCAGGTGTTGCTACAAAATGGGACGTTAATATAATTAAACGAAACTAAATAATGCCATTATTAAAACGAGTTTAATGAGTCTGAGCACGTCACAACAGATTCCTTGAAGAAAAAATCGCATCTGACCGACCTTATGTTCTTAATGAAGTGACCTAATCGGCCTACCCAACTCCAAGAAATCACAAAGAGGTTGCACGACATTCGCGATACTTACCCCTTAAGTTTAGGTTTATAGTATGCTGCAATGTTTATGTTTCAAGCTGGACATTCACGATCAGACCGCTCCCAGCAAATTCGGTCGCACCGCTCAAAAGTCCGTCGTCAATCAACGCCTCCTGTATCTAGGAAGCCCTTCTTCCAGAATGTCACGTGACCCAAAGGAATGGCCAGTCTCCTTTCACTCAAACAAGACCTTTACCGTCAATGATGTAGGTTTTAAACGACAGATTTTTTTTCCGGCTTAATTTCGTTCTAAGATTATTTAGATCATTGTTTAAATTTCTCAAGAATGGATGAAATAACCTATTTATAAATGTTTTCAATATACTTCAATTTATATTGAAATTGGAGTTATATATTTTTCAAAAGTCAAGTATCTGTTATGATTAACAAAACGGAAATCGATTTTAAAATACAATTATCTTAAATAATTGAGAAATAAATAAAAATGATAATTTATGCTGTAGATTATTGCTTGTTTTTTCTATCTTCTAACAGAATTGATGTTTTAAAACTATAAACAATTATTAAAATGAAACACTGTAAATAAAATTATTCCTATACTTTTTTCGAATAACTAAAAAGTTTTTTGTAGTAAGGATATACACACATTTTAAGGCCAAGAAAAAAACAAAGATAGTGATTACTAGTTATATTTAACACATGTTAAGATAAAACTAATAACTTTGCTCAGAGAAACTTCATTTTTTAACCAAGAAATATTGATTTTTTTAAAATTCTCTATAAACATTGTAATCAATATTAAAGAATTAAATTTTTGAGAACCAACCAATATAACAATAAAAACTCAATTTTATTCAAAACTGAGACAAAATTTGATTTTTTTTTAATTTTAAAATCCTTATCTGGATAATAAATAAAATATATGTATGTGAACAGTTTGCATCGTTAATAATAAAATTTTTATAACAATAAAACGTGGTTATCTTCAAAGAATATGGAGTTTTGTACAATATTATTAACACACATTATTTTAAGCAACATTTTTATTGATATGAAACTTTTTTTAAAAAATTAAAAAATACAGCAGTAGAATTTTTAAGAAATACAAAATGCGGAAATGCAGCTCGCAAACCTGAAAAAAAAGGAATGCAACAGTAAATAACAAGGTTTTAACAATTTAAAGAATTAAAACAAAAATGATAAGAGAAAGAAAATTGCAAATTAAGCTAATTACTTATTATTTACATTTTGATTCTATAAAACATACTCAGAAAGAAGAAATCATTAAACACTGAATGTTTATCAACCAGATAAATAATAACAATTTTCTATCAATAAAATTTTCTATCAAAGTTATACGAGGGCTATTTTTTCCAAGGTCCGATTGGTCGCTAAATGAAAATCACAGTCATAATCAAGAAAATTTTATATCGAACAATGTGATACAACATGAAGCTAATTTCCGATGTAATCGCTGTTCCGATTCATACATTTGTCGTAGCGTTGTACCAATTTTCCAATACCTTCATCATAGAAAGCAGCCGCCTGTGTTTTCAGCCAATTTTGTACGCTGGTCTGCAGCTCGTTGTGTGTGGCGAAATTTGTCCTCCTAGCCAGCGCTTCATGTGGGCAAAGAGATGAAAATCTGAGGGAGCCAAGTCAGGACTGTATGGTGGGTGATAAAATCTACCCATTCAAAACGCTGCAGGAGGATCGTTGTTGCAACTGCAGTGTGCGGCCGCGCATTGTCATGAAGAAGGACAATGCCTGACGACAACATTCCTCTTCTCTTGTTCTGAATTGCCCATCGAAGACGTTGAAGAATCTTGTTGTACGAAGCTGCAGTGATGGTTGTGCCACGTGGCATGAATTCCACCAAGAGAGCACCTTTACGGTCCCAAAACACTGTAGCCATAGACTTTTTGGTGGAGAACGTGCGCTTGAATTTCACTGGTTTACGACTCGGGGAGTGTAAATGCATCCACTGTTTGGATTGCTCTTTCGTATCTTCAGTTTCGTAATGGACCCATGTCTCATCTCCTGTGACAATTTTTTCCAAAACCTCTTCTCCGTCGTGATGGTATCGCTGGAGGAAGGTTAATTCGGCGCCTTTTCACTGAGTTTTGTGATGGTCAGACAGCATCTTGGGAACTCATCTCGCGCAGAGTTTGCGGTACTCGAGTCTTTCACTCACAATGGTATAGAGAGCTGACCGTGAAATTTCCGGAAACAAATCACTCAACCTAGAAATTGTGAACCGACGATTTCCGCGAATCGCATGATCCACGCGCTGAACAAGATCATCGGTTGACACTGGCTTCATTCCCTGGCCGCCTGCATCATGAACATCTGTGCGTCCAGCATCAAAGTTCCTGCACCATTTCCGCACTTTGCTTTCACTCATGAACGTTTCTCCGTACACTTTACTCATTCGTGTATGAATTTCAGCTGCATTGCTTCCTTCAACATGCAGAAATCGAATGACTGACGCAATTCACATTTGGCGGGAGACTCTGTTTTTCGAAGCATGTTTATGTGCGCCCTACGTACTTAGAAATGACAACCGCGAATCGACGCGTTCCCCGGGCCAACTACAGACACAGCGCAAGACGTTTGCGCACAGACCTAGCGGATTTTCCCCGAAGCTTTCCTTTAGCAACCAATCGGACCTTGAAAAAAAATAGCCCTCGTATATTGCGTTAATTAACATTTAAAAGAAATAGGCAATGAAACCTTATATATTCTATAAACCATATTTTCAAGGAGTGTGTATGTTAAAAGAACATTTAATATGTCAAATGTGAACTTAAATGCTACTTTAATCTCATAACTACATTTCCATGAGATTACATTGATTCAATCGTGAACTTTTTTCATAATTTCGGTGCTTACTTACTTAGTGGAGCAATAAATTATATGACCAGTTACAGATATCTAAGTACGTATACTCTATAAAGCTTGAGATTAAGCTTACATAGTCAACTAACATATTGAATAATATCGCCACATATTATTAAAATTATCCGCGAAACATGCAACAGGAGAACAAAATTTGAGGGAAAATATATAGAAATTTTTTCCTAAATATTCTACTTCCCAAATTGAAGCTTTGTTTAGTGTACAAAGAAATAAATATCCTTAAAATATTTTGAGTTCAAATATGAGCACGTGTTATTGAAAAAATAATGAAGCATTTCCAAGAAAGAAATAACATTTTTGAAATTAAATGAATACGTTTGAAAGCTACTGAATAAAGCCAAAGTTCAGCAAACAAAGACAAAACATTTAACTGATTTCTTAAATTCCAATGAAATTAATTTATAACAATTTTTTGCAGGGTTAAATGCATTCTGAATCCTTAATCTTTAGACAAAAATTATTAATATGTATTTTTGAATAAGTTTTGTCCCTAATTCAAACTAAAATCTTAAATTTCAAATATTTGTTCTAAGCAATACTTTTTTAAACGTCTGTTTTAAATATACAAAAACGTGTTCTACTTCTTAAAACTTTTGGGCTCTTACAAGAGTCTTTTTTTTCTGTTTATTGTAATATCTTTCAAATACTTTTTCTGATTCTCAACACTCTGAATCATTATCATCAAAATTTTCTTCATCCAAATTCTTCATCACATTCCCAATCCCCATATCCGTGAGATATTTTTGATTCATTCTAAAAAATCTAAGAAACAAACAAGAGTAAAGAAAATTTCGACTTTTATCGACAGCGAAAAATTATCGAAAGGAGTATTTTAAAGAGTTTTGGAATTTGTTGTCCTTAAACATCGCCAAAACTGTAGAATAAGAGCTTACAACTGATAACATTGGCGAAAAATATCCCCACCCAACTACGGACAATAGAACTCACGTTCTTGAATGGGTCGGGAAACTCCTTCCAGAAGAAAGGGAGGAACTGTCATTCGAATACTCGGTACAAAACTTGTACAGCAGCCGGGGTAAAAGCAAAAACAATTCCCGGTACAGCGCATGTACCGCCGATAGGAAAAGGTTAAAAATCTACAAATATTAAAACAAAGTTACAAAATTTTGATACTTGCATTTTGCTATCTTCAAACCAGCAAAAAAATGATAGGTCAAAAAAGAACTTGTGCAGTTTTGACTAATACATATATTATGATAAATATTTCCAAAGCATATGTCAAAGGGAAAGTATTAATGCTATAAAAATTGATAATGACCAAATGTGCATACAGCACACAATGTAACACACTTAATAATAGTGTAATTTTCTCCTTATCCATAATATGTGCAATAGGGTGGATCGAAAAATCAAAGTGTGGATAAAATAATCGGCATAGGGTGTAAAAGTTGTCTTTTAGGTGTACTAGCATATATGCAAAATATTTTCAACTTTGTTTAATATCTTCCGGTGCCCCAGGATGCTTAAATGTTTGCAAAAAAAGTTTTTTATGCAAATTTCGAATTAACCCTCTGAGTGGTTCGGTCTTCTTTGTAAAGCGATTCGAAAAGCGAGCGATTGAAGAACCTTTATCTGTTTTAAAAGTGTGTTTTCCTCCCAACAGAAAATGTTCCGAAAGCGCTGCAGATCGAGTCTCTTCCCCCCTCTGAACTAGGAACAATCAGCAACCCCCCGTGGAGGGGATAACCGCAAGAATCTGTTCTATTCAGCTTGGAACCTATTCAAACTACAGTGCCAGGGGAATTCTGGATTATTTCTCTGGCTCTGGTTTTACTGCTTTCGGAAGATCCCATCTGTGGCGTGACTGAATTACACTTCATGTCTTCAAGATGCCCTCATTCTGCATATTGCCCGTGTCCATAACACCAGATGACAAAAATAAACGCCGTTAGACCAGACAAATGCCAGACCGTTGGGCCAAAAAAATGAAGGCTATATTACTTATTTTTCATGTTGTGAGTTTCTAAAAATATGAACATCATTGAAGTTGCATGAAAGTTGATATTCTTTAGATGTCTGTGACTTCAATTTATTTGTTGTTTATTAATAGTTGTATTTTAGATATTGGCTGTACTTCATATTATTCGTCGTCTTTTTTATATTCTTGACTTCAATTTATTTTCAGTCTACACGTCAGTATATTAGTCTACGAATGTAAAAATAATTTCCCTAATTTTAAGGATCAACAACAATGCCATTTATATATATATTAGGGTGGCCCTTATTATAATGGCGAAAAATTTACTTAACATTTTTTAAGCGCACACCCCCTAATTTTTTTCCTTATACCATAATATGAAAGTATTCCAAATATTTCTTAAATATATAAAGATTAACCCGTGCCGCATCGAGATTGATTATATCATTATACAAAAATATAGGAGTAAAAACGAAAAATTAAATATTTTTTGAAATGTGCATTTATTATTCATATTAAAAATGTCTTTATTTTGTTAAGAAATTTAATAATAAACTTTTAATACAGTTAACAATACAATTTTAATACTTTAACACTTTTTAATAATATATTTAGTCACATTTTCGTTTCAGAGTAGCCTTCTTGCAGTCCGGATACAGCTTCCTGTGGTCTTCGACACAATGAAGAAGAAATTGCTTTTTCTCTTCATCTACAGTTAATAATCCATTAAAATCTTGCATCAGTTTCACCCCTCTTTCGGCTGTATCATTAACAACTCTGAAATTTTGGAATATTTCTTGTGACTTTAAATAAGAATCGCCCCTATCCCAAAGATCTGGACAGATATTCAGAAAGCTAATGTCGATATTCAATTTCTTTAACAAATTTAAACTTTTCTGAGAAATGAATTCTTCTACTGCTTTTTCTGAAAAAAAAAATAAAACCAATAACTAATTGTATGATATCATGTCTAAATTCTGAACAACTTAATGTGTAAATATAAATTAGAAAATCTTTTTAAAAATTTGATAAATGAAAAAATTCACTATCATTATAAAATCAAAAAATAATGTCTAATAAAAATTATTCTTAGTAAATAAAATATATAGTGTTAAAATTAAAATCTTACCTAAAAGAAGGGGAACTTCATTAGGCTGAACAATACATTTTCTTTCAGTATGAAGATTTTCCCGTTTCAAATTCTCTATGAAGCGCTTTTTGAATGCAAAATTAACATTTTTATCAAAAATCGCTAAAATGCTTGACTCTTCATTTAAGTACCACAGATGATTACAAAACTTCTTCAAATCAATTGACGAAATGCCCTGATTTATGTTTTCATATTTCTTTAACTTTTTAAAAAACATTAAATCATTAAGTGGAGCACCAATTACGGGTGAACTCTCTAACCATGATTTAACATACACTGTCGCATGAAACAAACAAATGTTCTTCAGACCATTCACTTCAGACATTTTTAAAGACAATTGCTATCTGAATAAAAATATTTTAAAGGAGTAAATGATCTTTGCAATCCATCGAGCATGATGTAAAGCCCCTGGTGGTCTGATATTGATAGTCGAGTCTGAGTTCCTTCCAATAAAGACTATGCATAATTCAACGAGCTCCCTATAATCGTTCTTCAATATTTTTTTATTTTTTAGCGCATTAGAAAGATAATTCACATTACTCGGTATTTCGCTCTCACTACATATTGCGTTCAAGTATTTATATCCGTATTCGTCCATATAATTTTCTTTTTCCAAATTATTCCATTTTTCTCTGATTTCTTTAAAGAAAGCAACATCTGGACTAGAAGTCACTTCGTTTAACTCATATTTGAAAACACTTCGTAGCACTAATTCATATATGTGTTGCATAGAAAATATGTCATCTCTCTACCTACATACAGCTCTAGAAATGTAATCGCACCGTTGATACGACCCGTGTTCGAACTTGTTGTGTCAAAATAGAGAATTTGAGCTTTATCTTCCAATCCCCAATCTTTTAGAACATTCCAGACAGCCATAGCTTGCTCCTTCCCTGAAGAATTTTCTAATTTTGACACTCCCAGCAATTTTTCTTCATCTTTATATGTAACAATAATAGGCAGTCTTTCACCTTTTAAATCTCTCACATTTAAAGCAGTACCATCCCGATGAACGCATACGAAACTAGGTTCATTTTCTTTAAATAATTCTTTAATCCTAGTAGCTTTCTTCGTACCAAAATCTTTCCGAAATCTTTGGATCCGATTGATTGTCAATTCATCTCTATTGTGTCCTAAAGACTCAGCTACGGCTTCGAGAATAAAAACGGCACTTCTCTGACTAATGTGGAATCGATCAGCCATTATTTTTGGAGTTTTTTTTTTCAAGAAACATTTCCTCCCACGTACAATTCCCATTCTTAATTATATCTGCGCATTTATGTCTTCCTCAAGAGACGACTGGGTAATGTTGGATGAAAGCCCAGGTTGATCAGAAATATCTTCGGTACCTGATGATTCTTCTGATGAAACCATGAAATTGTCATCGATCTCCAAACTATGATGAGCCTTAGCCCGTCTGTTTTCTTGTTCTATGACTCTCAATAATACCCTTTCTTCACGCTTTGCTAGCTTCATAGCGATCCCCATTAGACATACTCTCCGTCCTGGTTCTCCTTGACTCAATAAAAATTTTCTGTTTTCTTCAATTTTTATGATTTCCAAGGCATTAGCGTGAGCAATATCAAATAAATTATTTAAATCTGATATAAAATTGCGTTCGTTTTCTTCTTGCGTTTCTGACCTACGGCAGGCACTTTTTTGAAGATTGCGCCAATGATTATACATCTCCATGATCTTCTTCACATAATGAGGTGTCGCTCTTGTAGGAATCCTTTTTTTCTCCCAAAAAATGAGGCATTCGCGCACTACCAAGTTGGCACTTTCCCTTATGGATAATTTAACTTCATGTAAATTATAAAATAGCACCGATAGTACTTGCCGATTAGATGGAAGTTTGCGTCCGGTAATTTGGTGACGTCCACTACCAGTTAAATAAATATTTCTTTCACCACTTCTCAAATTCGAAGCCATAATTGCATTAATAGTTGATCTGAGCAGCGACTAGAGTAGACTGAGAACGAGACGCCGGCGGAGGAAGGAGCGAGACATGAATGAACAAGTCGCTGCTTGCACCCACATGCTTCCTACTTCTACCGCGATGCGGCACTTGTTCCCGACCTTTGATTTGAACAAATGAGGGCTCTAATTGTTTCTAAGAACAAAAGGAACAAAAATGGAGGGTGTGCGATTTGAAATTAGAACTTCAAAAAATAAGGGCCACCCTAATATATATATATACAAACATATACAAAAATAAACAAAACCAGAAAACGCGTCCCGGACGCTGCCGTTTTTGTTCCTTTTTATTATTATTTTGGTTTTTCTTTTACAACATTTTTTCATGTTTTCTTTCTATGTTTTCTTTTATTAATATATATATATATATATATATATCCAGGCAGAGCTAGTAATAGTTTAGCAAATATTTATCTTCACTACTATGAGAAAGATTTGACTAAGTATAGCCATAGTATATTATTCCGCTATATAGATGATTTAATATTATTCAATAAAGAAAATGGCCTTAAGCCACATATTGACTTCTATCCTGATTATTTAAAACTTATAAAAACTAATGACAATGAATTAGCTGCAGAATTTTTAGATCTAGATATTAAAATCATAGATAATAAATTAGTAACAGATATCTTTGATAAAAGAAATGCATTTAATTTTCAAATTAATAAATTCCCTTTTTGGAATAGTAATCTTAGCATTTCTGTCTTCAAGAATTTAGTAAAAAATTATATAATTAGAAATAATAATTTAGTAACAGACATTGATATTAGAATTAAGAACATAAGAAATTTCTACTCCTTTGCCCAGGATTATGGAATGCCTATAGGTTTTCTAAGAGCATATATAGATAGGAAATATTTGTGGGTCATTTAAAATAAATCACTCATATTGGTTTATAAAAGAATATTTTTATTCCTTTGTTAGTGGGATAGTGTTTTCACTTATTCTACTCGTAATGGGCAGTTTTATTCAAATCTGGCTATTCAGTTATTTGTTTCAGATTTATTACATAGATGGCGCCAGGATCTTTCAAGAGAAAATTTCCTTTTTAATAGACATTTTTAACTATTTTGTAATAGTTTCTAGATAACTAAATGTATTACAATTTTTAATATAGTTTTGAGAATTTTAATATAGGTATCTTACTAATTCATGATATCAAAAATTAATTATATTATTTATTCAATTATGCTGATTCTTGGTAAGATTTTTGGTTGTAGCAACATGTTGATGTCAATATGCATGGCGGGCTATATTGAAAGAGATGAATTCCGGTAAGTTTAAGAGGAGACACAGATTAGTTTATGTTTAATGTATAGTATGGGTATTTTATTGAATTATATATTTACTGTCTTTAGTGTAACATCTTAGTGCAATATAATGATATTTACATATTTTATCCTGAATATTAGTCGTTTATATAGTCATGCTTTATAGTTAGGGTTAGTATTAGACATTTCTTTCTAAATTCTTTCATTTTAGGGTAAATTACCCTGTCTGTTTTTTCAACAACAATAGTAACAGGGATGGTTTGTACAGCAAAATTAATTTAACCTGTCTAAAGCTTGTCCACAGCCAAGCTGCTATTTTAATTGTTGAAAACTCCATTTTCTTGGATTGCCTATTTCAATACTTTTAATAACAACTGTTCTTTCACTTGTTGAAATATAATGTTTAAACTTGATTTTTGTTTATGGTATCTTTAGTAATTTCAATTTATCAGATTTCTTTAAAATTGATGTATTGTTCAAATAATGACTTTTTGATATAAGATTGAATTCTTGTTTACTTTATTTTGTATGATTATATACTACTTATATTTGGATTTTTATATATATATATATATTTTACTAGTCTCTGTTGGCACTATAAAACTTTTCATATTGTTTCTTGATTTAGTATTCGGTAAAAGGTAGAAAATTTAGAGCCGATCACAAATATAAACAGCGCTTAACTGGATTAATCTGTTTTGTATGCACATAAACACTTATTATATAGATAGTCACATA
Organism: Araneus ventricosus; assembly: GCA_013235015.1. Lineage (NCBI taxonomy): Eukaryota > Metazoa > Arthropoda > Arachnida > Araneae > Araneidae > Araneus > Araneus ventricosus. The sequence continues at coordinate 319,727 of BGPR01000262.1, forward strand.
ATAATCTATATTCCAAAATAGCCAACAATAATCAATACATGTGAAGGATTATAAATAACCTTCTTAACCCTGAGTAATATTTTAAATAAAATAATATGCTACAAGCTTTTTGTACTGAAACTCGTTACATATGCTTTTTAAGAGAACGAGTTAATAATTCTCAAACTAAAGGTTACATTTTGAAAACTAATGCGCTAAATATTGGAAGATATAGCTTATTCATATACCTTTATTTAGTACGTAAGAGATTATCTTCTATTATAATAAACGGAAATTTAATTCACCTGAAATTTGAAACTTTGATACTATTGTCCAGGTACTAGAGCCTCCAGTCGCAAATTTTTCAAAATTAAATTTGGGGACGTTCAAATATTACGTAAGCACCCAAGGGGGGGAGGGGATATGCGATTTGCTTATTTTTGCTGACAAGGGGGGAAGGGCAGTATGAGTGATGCTTACGTAAGACATTAAAATCACTTTATTTCCGAAAATCTCTTGTAACTTGCACCAATAATTTAATTTTAAAAAATTAAATTTGAAAAAAAAAAAGATAAATTTGGAAAAAGAAAATTGATTTTTGTAAGCTTAAACTTGAAATTGTAAGGAAATTAAACTTACTTTTTTTCTCATTTTAAGCTGAGTTAGAGTTTTTACTTTCTCGTATACGAATATACAAAGAGAAAATTGTAATCGTCAAAAAATTCGAACTCGAGATTTTGACGAATCTCCATGTTTTAGACCTCCCTGAGTCCGAAAAACACAATTTTGGAATTATGTCTGTCTGTGTGTCTGTGAAGACGATAACTCGAAAACTATTAGAGCTACAGGGATGAAATTTAGTATGTGGTCTTTAAACATAATTTTTAGGTTTCTATCAAATTTTGGACAAAATCCGTCCACGGGAAGTCTGTCTGTCCGCGGTCATGTGAACACTATAACTGAAAAACTTGAATAGCTAGATGAATAAAATTTGGTACACAGTTTTATCATCATGAATGTAGGTCCGTATAAAATCTTGGGCCAAATCCGTCAAAGGGTTGACTGTCTGTCGGTCTGTATAATCGCGTACTTGTAAAAATTACATCTCCTAAACCCTTTGGCTTAGATAAATAAAAATTGGTATGACGTTTGATAATATTAATTATAGGTCTGTGCCCAAATTTCGTTTGAATCGGTAACGAAAAAGGCGTTCAAATTGCATAATTAATTTTTCTAATCCGATTCTCCATACGCATGCGTACTGGTAGCAATCTCTGTGCACGCGGAAGGATTACATCACTTTGCCCCTGTTTTACTTGCGTGCTGGAAGCAATCTCTGCGCATGCGCAAGCTAACGTACGAGGTCTTCTCCTGTTTTCTCCGCTGCACACGGAGCTTGTGCATTGGCTACAATTTGATAGAAAATAAATATTGCTAACTTTTAAAACATACGCATCTCTTTAAATATGAAATATTTTACTATCACTATAATCTACAATGAAAAACCTTCTGATAGTCATTGAATTCTGGGTTACAGTAGGTTCGAATTTTTTATCCACGCAGGGGGAAGGGAAATGACAAATGTTTGAGAAGTATACGAGAAAGTTTAGGGGAGTCACTCCCGCAGGTTTTATTTGAATTAAGTCCTAAAATTTTTAAAATTAGATTATTATTGTTATACGTTTTGTAAAAAAAAAAAGACCGGGGGGGGGGGGGCTGTTGGATTTGTAAGAAGCCCAATATCCCATTACATTTCGATAAAAACAAGGGGGGTAGGGGGTCAAAAAATACCAAAAAATGCTTACGTGATATTTGAACGACCCCTTTAATTATTTATTTATATTTTTTTTATCGAAATGTAATGGCATATTGAGTTTCAGGGGCATTAAAGTTTTTTTTACCCGATTGAAATGAAAATTGGACAATTAGGGTTAAAAGACCACATACCAAATTTCATTTATCTAAGTCGTTGCGTTTAGGAATTATCGTGTTCACAAGCATGCGATTACAGAAACCAACAGACAGTTAACGCGTCGAGGGATTTCGTCTAAAATTTAATACGGACCTACATTCCTAATTTTTAAAACTGTGTACCAAATTTTATCTATCTAGCTATTTAAGTTCTGGAATTATTGTGTTCATATGAACCCTAACAGACAAATTTTCCGTGGACGGACTTTATCCAAAAATTGATTGAAAAATACTAATTTTGTATAAAGTCCATATACCAGATTCCTTCTTTCTAGCTCTAACCGTTGTTAAGTTATTGTGTTCACAAACATAATTCCAAAATTGTGTTTTTCGGACTCGGGGAGGTCTAAAAACTGGAGATTAGTCAAAATCTCGTGTTGAAATTTACAAATCAACGATTATAATTCTTTCTCTTTGTATACTTCGTTTACTAGAATGTAAAAACGAACTAACTTTTTTTCCTATCAATTTTACGAAAATGCGCTAGCTACGAAGTAAAATATTATTGAATTTTTTTTCTACAGACAATTTTTTGCAAACTTCGCAAAATCAAAGAGCAAGGAGAAAAATTTAACACCTATTCGAAATTAATCAGGTGCCTTTTCACAATTTATAAATGCCTTGGACGTTATCGGTGTGATATTCAAAAACATTTTTGGGTATTTTCATACCAAATATAAAGGAAATTTAACTAACATAAAACTGACACTTTACTGTTTTTCTTAAAAAATAAAACTATAGATCTAATTCAAATATATCATAGAGCTTGGAAAATAAATAAGAGTGTCATTATTATCGATTAAAGTTCAGAATGAAAATAAAAACGTGTATATAAATCAGAATTTTATTTTAAAAAATTATACTTTACAAATTACAGCACACACACAAGATATTGTGATAAAACACATTGTCTAGCATGTGACGGTGGAGTTTGGAAATAATTCAATGCCTGAGACTACTATTATTATTAGAAGAACTGTCTTCAAACTCGTTAATAAAGTGTCGGGATGCATCATAGGTTTGTAACACATAGTAGTGGATTCTTGTCTCATAGCATTTATTAAAATTCAGCTCGCAATTGGCATAAGAGTTACCAAAAGCAATGCAATTCAGGCATTTAGATTTCATCACTTATTCAAGAATGCATATCAGCAAAACTATAACGCTCAAGGAACTAATGCATAAATACAGTATCATTGAAGTAAGCATTGATATTTTCTTAGAAATGGTTTTGTATTCTTACATTTTAAGGAAGAAATAAACATTTTCACTGACTATTGAAATAAACTTAAACTGCAGATTTTATCAGACTCTTAATAAGATAACTAAAAGTCTGATAAGATCACTCAAACATTAAATTTAGTTGATTTTATTCTTTACGTTTTCATGTAAACCAAAATTTTCTCTAACAAAAATACAATATTTTAAAACATAAAAAATAAAATTTTCATCCCTTTTCTTTAACATTTGTTTCAATGTTTGTTCAAAGTGAACAAAAAATATATTGAATAATAATTATTTGAAAAAATAATTGTTATTTTTCGGAATTTATTTCATTTTGATGAATTTAAAAGAAATTCTAAGTAGTGTAATATAGAAAACTAATCTAGAAAAAAAACTGTTATAGTTTTAAAAAATCACACCTAAACCTTAAAATTACTTTTTTCAATTCATTGCTATATAACGAAATAAACAACCCCCTCTTTTCTTATCACCCCCGGCTTCTCAAATTTTTCTATGCTTGAATGGGGTATTGAAAGAGATGGGATCACAAAATCTATTTTACTTAACAATTCGATTAAAACATTGATGCATTGAAATAAAATCTTATATAACATAAGTGTATTACAGGGAAAACACTTGAAACATAATACAATTTCAATCCAGGCTGACAAATATTAAACCGAACTTATACAGAATCCAAATTCGGACACACACAACTAGAAAAAATAATCCAAAACTGACCTTCTTTCTGAAAGAAGACCTCAATGCAGATAGCATTAAAATGTCCTAAACCAAAGGGGGTGTGGGGTCTTGGATCCTGTGGTATCTCTAATTTGCGGTAAGTACATTCTTATCAGCACTCATTGTGTCGGCCGCTACCCTCCCCAGCTAATCAATCAAGATGTCAAACCAAGGAAGGGGGAAGAAATTCGGAAAAATACGTTTCTCGCACTTTAGAGACAGTTCACAAGGGACGTAAATATCCGGGCTGACCGATTTCGGCGTGTCCCCGACCACATGTTGAAATGCGTGTTTCCCGCTTATGGGGTAGTCCAAGGTCGACTTAGAAATACGTGTGAAACACTCAGAGGGTTAAAAATTAAAAATGTGTTAAAGAAACGATTTTACAGAGACAAACGTAGAGGAGAGGGCGAAGGAATGATAAAAAATACCAACAAAAATTGGAAAATTATCGTAGTGAAATAATTTCGTGTTTGTTCGATATCACATTTTGTAAGTGTACAAATTTCGATACATGTAAATTCCAAAAAGATATGAAAATTCCACTTGCTGAGCGATTGTTAATAAAAGATCGAATATTAGAAAGGAAAATGGTTATTGAAGAAGTGGAAGTAATTGCTACTGAAAAAAATAGGAAAGGAAAAAGAAAACAGATGGAAGACAAAAGAATAAAACGTAAAATGGTTAAAACTGATGCTGATGCTGCTCATGCTCAATCAATGGAGCTACTTGAGCTCAACACTATGTCTTCGTACTTGTATACAGATACATCATAAAATCGTTTAGATTTCCCTACCTTAGCAATGGAATGTGATTGATACAGAATTTCAGATAGAACAGCTACTTCATTTACCAGTGCTGTTCTACAAGACATTGGAATTATACACGAAGGAGAGGCTTCGCATGTGGTAGATTGCAATAAAATTCGTAGAGAGCGTAAAAAGCTTTAAAATGCAGTTGCAAAGTCTACTAAGTTAACAGTGTCTCGGTCTCTTTTAACCAGATTATATTTCGATGGGAGAAAAGACAACACAAAAGTGCTAATTAAGAAGGACACAAAGTACTACTCAAAGACAACGAACGAGGAGCACTATACTCTTGTGAACGAACCTACCTGTGTATATCGGACATGTTTACTGCTGCAACAGGAGGAGCTAAGACCATAAAAGAAGCAATACTCAATTTTTGGAAACACATAATAAGCGATTAAATGGGCTAACAGTAATTGGATGCGATGGAACAAATGTTAATACTGGGCACAAGGGAGGTATTATTCGCTCGATTCAAACTGGCCTCAATAGACCATTACAATGGTGAATTTGTTTGCTTCAAACAAATGAGTTACCTCTCCGTCACCTACTAAATTCTTCGGATGGTGCAACAACTGGTCCTAAAGAATTTTGTCAACCACTTGGTAAAGCAATCAAAACCTACGAGGAACTACCTGTAGCTCCTTTTTATTCAATAAATATGGAGAATATGCCACATAATATAGATAGAATGGTTCTCAGCAATGATCAGCAATATCTATATGATATTTGCCTACCAATATCACGCGGTGAATGTTATTCTGACCTAACATTAAGAAAGCCTGGTCCAGTTGTTCACTCAAGATGGCTAAGAATTTTAAGGTTGTATGTGGTCACAGAAAAACCATCTGACAATCTTATTATTTTTGCAACATATATTATGAAGGTATACGCAACCTGTATGGTTCCATGTCAAGACAATGCCCTCCACAACAGAAAGAGCGCTGCATATTTGGAGACTTATTTCATTTTTTAGATATTTGGAACCCAATTTAAAAAAATATAGTACACACTTTTATTCAACAAAATAGCTTCTTTTGTCATCCAGAAAATTTGCTATTGTCAATTCTCACAGATAACAGAGAGGATATAAGGTCTTTAGCACTACGAAAACTAATTTGTGCTAGAAATGAAAACAGAGGATCATCAAAATAAGAATTTTTCAAGTACCAAAACTAGACTTTAAAGCAAAGGATTTTTTTGCACTTATTAACTGGCAACGAGTTGGACATTTGAACCACCTCTTTTGATGAATGCGCCATTTAAAGAAATAGAGGACATGGTAAAAGTTAGACGGAGGAACGGTCAAAATATCCATGCCATACGCAAGCTGTAGAAAGATGTTTTCGCATAGTGTCTGAAGCGTCCGAAAGTGTATATGGAGAAGAGAAGAGAAACGGCTTCATATTGAATAGGATACAATCAAAAAGTCTCTTATCAAGCATTATAATACCAAGAAGGATTACATCCTTTAGAAATATGTAAATCTTCAAACTAATAGAATTAAAAAAATCTATGATTAAGTTCACTTTTTATAAGTTTTGTGATTTATTGCTTTGACTATTAAATTTATACTTCATGTATTATTATAAAATTATAATTATTTATAAGTTTATACTTTAATACTTGAATAATCTGCCAATTTTTTAAATATTTTTCATTAATTCACAATTTTTAATAGACATTTGTAAAAATGCCAATTTTAAATTTTTTGGGGGGCTTTCGGGCCACCAGAAGATATGAATGAACTTTAATAATAATAAAAAAAACGTAAACTAATGTTCCCAAAACAAAACCTTCTTACCCGGCGCTAAAGGAAATTTTGAAAATATTTTTTTATAAATTTCCCCCAAAAAATGTAATTTTTAACTATTTTTGGGGCCCTTGGGTCACTGGAAGATATGAATGGATTTCATTAAAAAAATATATGTAAACTAATATACCTAAGACACAACTTTCCCACCCCATGCCAAACATAATTTCAAAACAAAGCAAAAAAATTGTAAATTTTCATAAAAAATTCAATTTTTAACTATTTTTGAGGCGCTTGGGGCATCGGAGGATATAAATGAATTTCAATAAAAAAATTATATAAATTAATATACTTAAGACACAACTTTCCCGCCCCATGCCAAAAAGAATTTCAAAAAAAATTTTTTTCCTATACTTTTCGATCCACCCTAATGTACAATTCAACTTATGTCCAAATGTGTTAAATGTGTCTTCGAATAATTAATTATTCCCGTGGAACATATTTCAATACTGATAACGATTTGTATAACAGAGATAAACAAAGAAATGTTGAAATAAAGTTTGAGATTTTTATCTGACTGTTATTAACCTTGAACTATCATTATGATAATCTTAAATTGGAAGTTACTAAGAAAAACATATTACTTAAAAAATAATTAAAAAGTAAATAATGCCATGATAAATTACAGCATTATTAAATAAGACTGTGTCATTAAAAATAATTCTATTATTGATTTTGTATGGAAAGCATTCTTTTAAGTACTCTAAACATTAAGTTTTTAAGTACAATAATATATATAAGGTATTCGTGGTTGTAATCAATAAAAAGCCGAGTTATATTCTAATTTTCCTTATTATCCAAATATTTAAGTCATTTTTAATTAGAGTGGCGGACATACGTGCATCTTAGTTGAAGTTTTCAAGTAAAAGTGAACAGAAAATCCCTGCAGATAAGGGAATAACATATAGACACGTGTTCAAAGTGAAGGGAATAATAGCTATTTTTAGTAAATTATGTAAGTATTTTAGGGAAAAGTATGGCGGCGAAAAGTCGCTGATTTCACGATTTGTGTGGTCACGTGGAAGTAATTAGAATATTCTTTTAGTAATAAATATGCCAAAACAACAACGAGAGATTTAATATACCTCCAGATCGGGAAATAAAACGAAACTGAAGTTTAAGAAAAGCAATTTTGGAATACATTAATATTGTACAAAGATTTTAAAATATATAATATTAGAATTTAAACTAAAATTAAGTGAGATCATTACAGTGAGATATTTGGCCAAAGTTAAAGCAAATATTTATTCAGTATCAGTTTCATTAGGAAATATTTCTAAGAAGAAAACTTTTGAAACATATATGAAAACATGGATATTGCAAAGACCTTAGCTACAAAATAAACAGTATTCGATAATATAGCAACAAGGACCATGTACTGAATATTGATGTTTCCTGTGATTTATGCCATAAACGTGAATATTATTGAAGCATGAACATTAAACAAATAAATATTTCCCAAAGTAGTTTAGTGCAGCTAGACATGGGTGGGATGAAAAAGAGAAAAATTCTTTTTTAATTATCTATTATGACAGAAATCGACAATATTTCTAAACAGTAGCCCAATAATTTAAGAAAATATTGATATCAATGTAAAATTCAGCTCACTTGAACAAGTAATCATTTAAAAAATAATATATATTTATATTCATTCATTACTCAAAAAATAATGAATATATAGTATTAAATGAAGTTATATGAATTTATTAATTTCATATGACATTCCACTTACTTATTATAGATTATGAAACAACTTCTTGTATGACCTGCAGATGTAGTGATTACTATTTGGTTATTTACATTTATAATCATTTGTTAGGTATCCTTACTCATCATTATAAATAGCTTAATCATATGAATTAATGACTTTTATCTAACACGATATTTATTGATTTTCCGCTAGGGACACTTGAAATATTGTAAAATTTAAATGTCACAGACATTCAAAGAATGTTAAAAACAATCACACAATATAAAACAGGACTTTAAAAAAAGTTTTTAGTCTCCAAATTTCATTTTGAGATATTAATTACTAAAGAAAAATCGTTTTAAACATTAGCAGAAGAATTAATTTCTTAGCCTCTTGCGATTAATTAATCAAAACAATAAAAATAAATGAAAACTAAATGCACTTTAATAACATTACAAATGTGCTTACTCTAGAGCTTGTTGTAGGTTTGAAGAATTCTCTCATGACTCGTGTCTCCCAGATTTTACTAAGTTTCGGGTCTTTCGGGAATTTGCAAATTGAAACTTTTTGGCCACATGCGTAATTCCCTTTGCAGCCGAAAACTGCTTAAATACCATTCTGTGTCTGATTTTAAATAAAATAAAATGAATCTAAGCACACCGAACAACAAACGCTGCAATCGCAGAAGACAGAATTGCCAACTCGCTGCTTGGCCTTTTTTGGGGACACGTGACCACTTCTTCTGAACAGGTTGCACGGCTTTCTAGATATAGGAGGAGTTTCGACAATTCGAAAATCCGATGAGAATGGGCGTGGTGCGGTCGAAAGTTCAGATTTTCCTCTTCGTTTGTTATCCATTTAGAGTGTTGCGTCATAAATCTGAAATGCGAATGTGGGGAGGGGCAGCGAGGCTCTCTCAAATATGCGAAAGCCACAAAATGTGGACCTGGGGGGAGAGGGAGTTAGGGTCTTTTGTGAAATCGGAACGGGGTCCTGTTTAGAAAGCGGGAAAGCCCTAGCGGATTGGAGTGACCGGTAGTGGGGTTTATATGAAGCCGCACGTGATCTCTGTGAATGAACTACTTAAATGGACGGTATGGAAACTGGAATGTGTGGATTGCTACCACGCTATTTGCGTGGAGCGTTCTGACGGTGAATGTCCATCTTCTTGTGTCATAGTGGTGCTATACTAGCCCAATAAGCATTTACCCAACGAGCAAACCATTCGTTGTCTTTGTAAATCTTCTAATTTAATTTAGAATGAAACTGAAATTATTCTGAATATATGTTTATTTAATGAAAAAGAGAATCCCATTTTTGTTATTTAGATAGAGGAAACGGGACATAACATTTGGCCTTAAATGTGTTACTAATATGACTGAAAGCTAGTATTTAGGTCTTTCTTGTGATTTGAAATGAAAGTTTAGGAGAAAATTTTAAAAGTGAAATATAGAATGTATGAAGAATATTCTCACATGCTAATAATGATACATATTATATTTACTGTTTGAAATATGATTTTAGGGGGGAAATCAGTCTCTTTGAAGAAAACTATAAAACATGCAAAATAATGTTGCAGCAGGATGTTGTGTTCAATTTCAATATTTTCAGGACTTTCTTTTTAAAAAATTATTTGATCTTAATTGTGGAAATTTGAATGTTTTATAGAACAAATAGCTTTAAAAGCCAATTAATTAGTTATTCCTCAAACTTTAATACAGCATAACATTAATAGAAGTGTGTATATGTCCAATAATATCAAGAGTGATTTACGCGTACACAGATGCCTAAATGTTGTTTTATCGAAAAATAGCATCCTCGGTGATTAGCTGGCATTTTTAAGGCTATTTTCTAGTTTAAACGAATTATTTTCCCCAAAGTTTTCAGATATTAACTCAGCGAAAATTTTATATCAATACAGGCTTTAATTGAGTGGGAGTATAAAGTTGTTTGTGAAAATCACATTTTTCACTTCCTCTATTTTTTTAGGGATGTGAATTTGATGAACGCATTGTTCAAGAATTAACGCAAAAAGGTGAGCATCTCTCCTTACTAGGAAACTAAATGATACAATACTGTATGTAATCTATATTTATACTATAGCATTTCTTATTAGTTTTACTATGAAAATACTTTCTCTATATAAATTATAGAATACTCGTTTGAAAATAATCCGTAGTGGGTGTCCGTATTTCGTAATCCGTAATTCAAATGAATATCGGTGGTTTCAATTGTTCAAAATTAAGTATAACTTTTTGTTAATAAAATATTTTAGTATAAAGTTCATAAATTTTTGCAAAAATAGTTAAATTTTATTTATTGTATGTTTTCTAAAAATTCCTAAAAATTTTATGCCCTATAAGGGAAGTTGGGGTAAGAGTACGCAGGGATTTCGTTCCCTGTTGGCAACAGTGCAAGAAGAAGCGAGTGCGGTCATATCAATACGTGTGTTTTCAGCTGTCTCAAGAGACTGCCATTATTATTTTCATCCTTGCTGTCTTTTATTTATCAGGTAAGATATGATTTCGTTATGTTAGCATGTAATTTTTCTGTGAAGAAATCTTAATTTTTTTTGTAAATAAAGGACTAATGCTCGATTTCTAAGTAAATATCATTATGAGGTTTGTTCCCTTCTGAACAACGTGGCCACGTTAGAATTTAACTTTAGTAAATGTTACGGCCATCTATGGGCAGTTTAGAGAAGCAATACATCGGCGGATAAGAGTACGCACGGACCAGATATGTGTACTCTTATCCGCTCTGTAAATTGAAGCAGCCATTCCAACGAAACTTTGCATTTTATTTTATCATTATTATTATAATTATTATTAAAAAATGAGATTGGGATAATAATCTAAAGAGCTGCTGTCTGGAGAAAAAGTTTCCTGCTCATAGAAAATTCAATGTGGCTCAACAGTCCCTAATAGAACACCGAAGGTGATAACACAAAAAGGCAACAAAAAAAAACGGTTTGTAAAATTTCTAGTGCAGAAAGAGGTCAAACAGTCACTGCTGTATGCTGCATGAGTGCTACAAGAGTTTTCGTCCCGCCTTCATTGATTCTTCTTAGAAAGAGAATGAATCCTCTTTTGTACAAAGATGCACCCAATGGAACTTTGCCTTTGATCAGCGACACTAGTTACATGAATTCCCATTTGTTTATCGACTGGCTGAAATAATTTTGTCAAGCATGCTAAACCGTCTACAGAAGACCCTGTTCTGTTAATAGCAGATAATCACACATCCCACTTCTCATTACCTGCAGTTTCGTTTCGTCGAGAGAATCATGTAACGTTTCTTAATCTTCCACCACATGCGAGTCATGTGCTACAGCCATTGGATAAATGTTTCTTTGCCCATTTGAAAGCTTTATACCCATCTGAAACTGAAAAATGGATCGTACAAAATCCAGGAAAAGCAATAACACTGTACAAAGTTTCAGGGATTTTTCAAAAAGCTTATAGCGCCACAGCCAGGGTTCAACTCGCAGAAAAAGCTTTCCGAGTTACAGGTATTGAGCCAAACAATCCTGGCATTATAAGTGAGGATTGCTATTCTCCTTCACTAGTAACTTTAGAACCTTTGGATAACGATTTCTCAGTTGCACCTGAAGAGAATGAAGTCTCATCTTCCACTTCTCAGATAGATGTCAGTATCCAGTCAATCTTGCCACTTCCTCGACTTGAACAACGAGGAGCTAAAAGGGAAAGAAAATCTCAAAAATCTGAGATCTTGATTTCGTCTCCATTCAGAAATTTCTTAGAGAAAAAGGATAAGGTAGAACTAGAGGAAGCAAAGGCCAATCGAGTTTTTAAGAAAAATATAAATGGGGACAAAACCAAAAAAAAGAAAATCCCTGAAAGCAAAGAAAAAACTTATTCTGAATTCTATCGAAAACCCAGTTCCTTCAACAAGTTCGGCAAATAATGAGGGGACAATATTCCCAGGCTGCGAACACACATATGATGAAGATTGGATGCAGTGTGGATTATGTAAGGAGTGGTGGCATGAGGAATGTTTCAGTTAGGAAGGCAGTGAGAATTTGTAGGCGACTACTGCTAAATTTTCAGGGTACTCTTGGCCTCACGTCCTGCGTACTCCTGGGTAAGAGCACGCATTTGGCATTTTTTTCCCTTACGTTTCGCAATATATACTTTTTAAAGCTAAAATTTTAATTTTTGTGTCCTTTTTTCTAAGTTAATAAATTATGATTCAGTATATTTTCGAGTCTCTAACTTTTCAATTCTCATTTTTATAACGAAAAATCCACTAGGTGCGTAATCTTATCCTCCTTTCCCTTACGCATGTTTCTATCAAATTTACCTCTTCCATTTTAGAACGCATAAAAAATTTGTTCCTAGTTTAACATAGCGTAGAGATTTGGGGTTACTATCAAACCCTTCTGTTTTTATTTGTTTTAGGACTTAAATTGTAAATATTAATCCCGATCCAGTATCTATTGTTTTAAAGCTGGAATTTTAACCTACCTCTCACAACTGTTCCTAATCCGCTAGTCTGGTGGCAGAATCGCGATTTAGGTGCTGGAGGGTCGAGAGTTCGATACGCTTATTCTCCAAGGATCCGTGGAGTAAGAAGGCCTGATTCATGTTAACCACGTCGGAAGTCAAACGTGTTCCTGCTGATGTGGTACAGAAGTTTTAAGAAGGGGTGCTGGCTCATCGGACTACGGTTCAAAATTACGAGGTCAGTCCAAGATATCCCTCGAAAAGCTTAATCTAACAATACAAAACTCACCATGCTTCCCACAAACTGTTTATTCTAACAAAAATAACAACAATGACCAAATCGATACGAAAAACAAGAGTCTTATTTTAAAACCTATTTCCCCCTTTTCCAGTAGGAAAAAAAATTCATTGTCCTTTTCATATGAAACATTTTATCGCAGCCCAAAAATCAAAATAAATAGATGAAGTGGGAAATAAAGATTTTCATTCTGATTTGATGAAAAACTAATTTTAAAAATTTAATTTAAATTTATGAATTAAATTTAAAAAATAATTGCTTCAGCATATCTGAATGAAAATGTTCCCAAGTAAAAAAGTCAGCAAAAAACCTTTAAAAAAAACCTTCAGGAAAACTGCAGGTATTTCGGACAAACAAAACCTGCAATTTTCCTGAAGGTTTTTTGCTGACTAAAAAACCTGCATTCTGCCTGCATATTTTTGTCCTAAATACCTGCACTTTTCCTGAAGGCTTTTCGCTGACTTTTCAGATGGGGAAAAAACCTGCATCTTACCTGCAGATTTTTGTCCGAAATACCTGCAATTTTCCTGAAGGGTTTTTGCTGACTAAAAAACCTGCATATTTTTGTCCGAAATACCTGCACTTTTCCTGAAGGCTTTTCGCTGACTTTTCAGATGGAAAAAAAAACCTGCATGCTTTTATTCAAAATAACTATATATTCAGGTTTTTTTTACCTGCATGCAAGTTTTTTCGCAGGTTTTTCTGCTGACTCTGTTATCGACCTAGGTGACATTTATAAGTAAAATTCTTGCAAGATGATATTTCAATATCCTCTCTTGAATTCAATGCATAACTTTTATTGGGAATAATTTTCTTTCATATATACATTTTGCAAGATGCATATATCATATATCCTATGAAATGTAATTTATCTACATATTCCACAGCTTACCAAATCTCAGTATTTAGTAACTATATTGTTACGTTAGTCACACAGTTAAAAATTTAATTTAATTTGGTTAAATCATTATCTTTTAAAATGATTTCTGCATGGATATGTTATACTGACTAGTGTTACATAAAATATAAGGATAAAAGGTTTCATCAGAGATTATTTAAGAGTATTTTGTCATATTACAGCTTGTTAAAATCTTTAAAAAGCTACGTTAGTCACAATGGAATGACCCTATAGCATTAAGATTATCACACATGAATTAAAATCTAATCGAAAGTTACAGAATTTCTGCACTTTTAAATTGTAAACATATTTATAAAAAATAAATATATTTGAATGCATAAAACTTTTACACAATTTTTTAGATATCAGTTCAACTTAATATCAAGGTTTTTTTCTATAATAAAACTGAAGTTAACACCAAGGTTATTCAAAAAGCTGAATTTATTACATATACTTTTTATAAGAAAAGTAAAATTTACTATAAACATTCCTCTTGCATAACATATCAAATAATGTGAAAAAAGTCATTTGAATATAAACAAAAAATCTTCATAAGACAATAGGTTCACTTTTTAAATAATCAATTTTAGCACCTGTATGATATTGTTATCAGAAAAGATTCACTTCAGAAGTAAATCAAGTCTTTCCAAGAATAATTAATGCATTCGAAATAAGAATTAGTTTAATAAAAAAAAAATCACTGAATTCTATTAAATATGATTTTCTCCCCTCTTGACCGATTTAGTAATTTTTGAGTATTATACCTCTCGGATTATTAAATATAAAATGCGGTGGCAAGTGAATATTTGCATAGTATTAACAATTGATGAAAATGATAACACTTTAATTACAAATAAAAATTGACCTACCTTGATTTTCGTAAAACTGCAAAAAAAAAACTCACACATACAAAATATAAAAAAATTTATTTTACATTCCGTTTCTTTGTTTTGATTTATGGCATGTATTTAATTTTTGCCGTATGGCTGCTCGAACCATGCCAATACTTATAGGCTGAAACTTTTCCATTACGTGAGCCATAATGTCATTAATTGTACCTTCGTCCAAGACATTCGTTTTAGATGTACGACTGTTGCTGCATTTTAAAACGCTTTCAGAAAGTGTTTCCCGCCCAAAACAAATATCCAAAAGGTCCCATAACATATTTTGAATAGTCAGTTCTGCATAGTGCCAGCTTTGCTGCTGGAATGGTTTTTAAGCCAAACTTCACCATTTCACCTTGCACTTCTTTATTTTCTTCTTTCATTTGTCTTTTTTTCTCTTTATACTTCAGCTTCATTTCTTTATATTTTCTTTTAGTTTCTTGCAGAGAAGATTCAATTTTTTCTAAATCATTCTGCAATATTTCTATTTTTTCATTTTTTGTTTGAGTTTTTCATTTAAACTTTCACAACTGGTACAATCATTATCACTGCCTTTATTCATTGTTTTTCTAATCGCTTTAAAAAAGTCACTTTGTTCATGCTTCCTTTTCAGTGACACCTTGTGATGTTCCCTGTAACATAAATAAATGAATGAATAAACAAGTAATATATATATACGTACATTTGAAGATTAAAACTGTTAAAAAAAAGAAGGCCCTTAATCAAAAAGGAAAAAAAAAATACAATTGAAACAAGGGTGCAGACTTTTCTGTATAAAATAAAAGTTTCTATGCACATGACATAAAAGCTAAAGTTTCTTCAAGCTTAGGAAAAAGAAAAAACTCATATTTTTGTCAATGAGATTTTGTGAAAATTGGGTTTGTGTTTATCGCCACGCCACTCATTTTCGCAGATGTTCGGGAGTTTACTTGAAGTCAATGGTGATGGCAATAAACAAACATGATTTTCACAGTTTATTTCTAAAATACATGATTTTCCCCCCATTGTTTTCTGATATACGTGATTATTTCACAACTCTTTCTTGGAGTATGCGATTTCTTTTTAATGGGCAATTGCTGAAATATGCATTTATTTTGCCACTGAATGACAAATTCTGTGCTAATTTTTAAAACGCATCGACAAAAATATGAGGGGTTTTTTTTGGGGGGGTGGCTGATTACAGTATTATTAGCCGATAGTTAATCACTCTCTCCTAATCTCCTGTGAAAGTATCTAAAAGAAAAAGGTTTAAAGTTTCTACAAAATAGTAAAAGTATCTACATACAGTATCTCTCTACATTACAAAGTCTTTGCAACAGTAGAAAGGAAGAAAAATGCAGTTCCTCATCAATTTATACACTTCTCGTAGTTGCAATTTAATATCAAGTGCATCATTTAATATAAAAAAGAAAAACTCCAAATACTTTTGGAAATGCCAAATGAAATCCCTAACTTTATACCACTTGTGCGATGGAGTATATGAATAAATTTCCTACATACAGTAAATTCTCGATTATCCGGCATTCAAGTATCTGGAAAGCTCAACTAACCAGAAAAATTAGAAAATGAGCTTTTCTAAAAATTTTACATTGCTCGCCAAAATTTAGCCTGCTCGCGCCATTCCAATTATTTCTGGAATGCAACATACGCTCCACATGGCATCCTGTAAATATAATGTTATGGAAGATACAGAAGTATTTTTTAAAATTATATTTAATGCACATTTCAAAATAACAAAAACAAATTATTGGCCGAAAAAAAATCTAAAAAAAAAAGCTACCCCCCATTTTGCAACTATACGGACTTTTCAGGTATCCGGAAATCAGTGTTTCCCGAGCATGCCGGATAGTTAAGCTTTTACTGTATTGCTATTATATTGCATAAAAATCTGTAAATTTATAGTTAAGCATCATAAACATCAAATTAAAATATTTAATTTGTTTTGAAAAAGAATAAGATATTGATTTAACTAAATTAGCTTAAAAAATATAGATCTGTTTACTCCAGATCTGTATTTTTTAAGCTAATGCATTTTTGTAATAGATAAGATCTTCAGGGGTGAATCCAAGTTTTATTATTAGGGGCCCATATTTGTGAAAAATAAAAACATTTTTGTGAAATGCTATACTTTATGTTTAATATCAAGAATATTTCATTGAACCAAGTATATTCAGTACTTATATAGAATATTTTTGAAAAGGGGTTATGAAACAAAATTTTGTAAAGGACTGTTTTTATGAATTTTAATTTTGTGAAAGAGCAACAAAACAGCCTCAATTTTTGCCTGGATCTACCCCTGGTCTTAGATTATAAAAATTGAAAAAGTTTATGCTTACAATTTCAAGGAAGACTTTTCATTTCTTTTACCACGCTTGTATAGATCTTGTATCAAAGGAACTTGATTTACGTTAACAATTCCAATGATGAGGTCATCAATCAAGCGATCCATTAACTTTTTATTTTCTGAAATAATAATACATCACGTTACAGTTTTTGAAATATTTGTCAAATTTGTTTCAAAACACTACAAAATTGTTATAAATGAAGTTAATTTACATACCTCCAAACTGCAATATGTTAGCTGGATATGGTTTACCATTATCCCATAACACTTCTATAATTTCTTTAGGGTCCCATGTATCCAAGTTGAAATCATCCTCTATCTGAGGGATGCAATCTTTCAGCTTCATGACCGAGAATTTTTTTTCTTCGAAAAAATGCACTAAGGCATAGAAATTGGAAATTTTTTTTTGCAATATTTACTGCAGCCATGATAACGAATGAAAAATATTAACACAGGAGTAAAAGTATCACTAACACAAAAATTTGGTTCGCACTTTGAATGGATGGAAAACTGCATTCGGTTACGGTTCCAGCAAAGCGCATGCTTTCAATTACCGGTAACAATTGATTTTTATACTACAGAATTTCTTTAAATTACATTTTTCATGTAAAAATAATTGTAACATGTCAAAATTATGGTCTTCTAAGATCGAAATATCTTATTAATTATTTTAAACAATTCAGCTCGTTATTAGTTATTATTATTTTAAACAATGAAGGGGGAAACGAATTGTAAAGAGATGTGTAATGAAATAAAAACTCTCATAATTTTTTTTATTCCAAAATATAATAAATGATTATCGCCTCCTCATTTATTTTATAAAAGAAAATCTCAATTTTTGATGAGAAGTGAAGCCTGAGGGCAGCCAGCGAACCATCCAAACAAACGTGGAATCCAGTGTTGTGATTTATTTATCGTATAAGAGGGATTACAGTCTTTGTTGCTTCAAATCCCATAACTTCTCTAATTCAAGTTCAGTTTATCGTATAATTTTAAAAAAATAGATCGTTTACATTGATTTGAAATGGCAGATAGGATATATAAAAAACGAGGAACTTACAATAGGTTCTTAAGAACAGACGAACCAATACCTAAATCGACTTTCTATTCCAAAAGAAAATTATCAGAAAGTCAGCATGCTGATGATACTGATGACAATACATCCATGTCATCATTTTGTTATGCCGAGGAAAAGTTTTCTTGTGAAACCGGTCCCCATATTGATGAAGACATTCATTTCAATGATTTGGAATTTGATTGCTTTAATGTAGATTCAACTGATTGTGAAGATAATGACACATATCAGAATGATGATGTTAAAGCTAATTTAGCAAATTTGAATGAGCCACTTTATCCATCATCTTCTGTGAGTTTGTTAGACGCATATATTAGTATACTTGCTTTCTCCCTCAGACATAATATAACTAAAACTTGCATGCAAGACTTACTTCAGCTTTTTAATGTGCTGTTGCCTCCTTCTAACCTTCCTGGTACAAAACATTTATTTTATTCAAAATTATCGTCTCTGTTTGATAATTCAACTCAAGCATATATATATTGCAAATATTGTTTTGAAACTGTTTGTTTGCTGTCAGATAAGCACAAATCTGATATTTGCAAGGAATCTTTGAAGAGTTTTGATTTTCAAGACAGTATGAAGCAGGGATATTTTTTCATGTACATGCCTCTGGAACCACAACTGAAATTAAAATTTCAGTATCAAAATTTGATGCACAATATTAAAAAGTATAAGAGAATTTTTGAAGAACCCTCAAGTTCATACAGAGACATTCTAGATGGTGAAGCATATGCAAAGATTAAAAATCTTAAGTATAGCGATAACATTTCTTTGCAATTTAACATTGATGGAATTCCAATGTATAGAAAATCGAATTATCAAATATGGCCTATTCAGTGTATGATAAATGAACTACCACCAAATGAAAGAAAAGAACATATTTTAATGTGTGGTTTATGGTTTGGACCTCATAAACCTAACATGAATGTTTTTTTAAAACCCTTTGTAACGGAGTTGTGAAATTTATCTCGATCTGGATTCAAATGGATTGATGCTACAAATAGTAAGCAAATTGTTACTAAAGTTTTCCCCATAATCTGTAGCAGTGATGCCCCGGTTCGAGCAGCTGTACAGAATTTTATACAGTACAATGGAAAATATGGTTGTGGATTTTGTCAGCACTCTGGAGAACGAGTTGAAAAAGGCAAAGGGTTCTGCCGTATTTATCCGTTGCAACAACCACTCCCTGAAATTCGTTCTTTTGAACAATGTGTGAATTTTGCTGAAGAAGCTTCTTTGACTGGAAAAGCAGTGCATGGTGTGAAAGGGCCGACAGAACTAATGAAATTATATCCAAATTTTGATTTAGTTCAGAGTTTTGTCCCTGATTATATGCATGCTATTCTGTTGGGCGTAGTATGACAAATCATGTCCCTTTGGATCCAGACATCATCAAATGATTTTTCAATCAATCAAAAATCCTTGAGAGTTCTTAATCACCGTATTTTGAACATAAAATTTCCCCAAGAAACAACAAGAAAACTGCGCTCGACAAATGCCTTTTGGAAAGCCTCAGAGTTTCGAATTTTCCTCTTTGTTTCACCAATAATCTTAAAAAATTTGATTAGCAAAAATGTGTATAATCATTGGTTGTTACTAGTACATGGAATATCATTGTTATTGGGCAATGAAGTAACAACTAATGATTTAGAAGAAGCAGAATTTGCATTGCAAAAATTTGTCTGTGGCGTAAAAGACATTTATGGTATTCAAGAGCAAACTTACAATATCCAATTGCTTCTTCACTTACCACAGGCTGTAAAATCCTGGGGTCCACTGTGGGCCCACTCCTGTTTTATATATGAAGGTGCACTAGGGCAACTCAAACAATTTCATCATGGTACTAGAGGTGAAGCAAGCCAAATATTGTCTTCATATGCAATGCAGTCTATTTTTAAATTGTTGATTCTACAAGAAAATGTTAAAAATAGCAGAGTTCAAGCTTATATTCAAAACATGCAGCAGAAGCGTCACTCTACCATAAGAAATCCGAAAATAAATAATTGTGTGTTACTTGGGCTTCAGAAGTCTATTAAATTGCCTAGAGTTCATGAAGTAGAACTTTTAAAGCTCTTGCCCATGAATAACCAAAAAGGCCTATCAAGTGTGGTATCTTATGAAAGAATGCTATATTGCAATAAATTGTTTAGCACTAAAAGGTATAGTCAAAAATTCGTTAGAGCAGATTTTATGTTGCGTATAGGACAAAATATTTGCTTTGTTTTAAATTATATAATTGTATATAATGAAGAAGTATTTTTAATAGGTGAAAAATTGTCCACAAAAAAATTAAAGAAGTCTGATAATGATATAGGTTTCATATGCAGAAATATTTTGTTATGTGAAAATTTGGAATCTGATAATGTTTTGGCTATAAGACCAATTGATATTATTAACAAATATATGATTGTACCATTTCAAGATAGAGATGAAGAAATTAATTATTTAATACCTTTAAATAATGCTGCTGAGCAGTAAGGGGGGCCACACCAAATTTATTATCTGTGTCAGGTTGTTGAATTATATGTAAATAATTTTGGAATCCATGAATGAAAAACTTGACAATTTTTTGGTTAGAATAGTAAAGTGATACAATTTAGTAATAATAATAAAGAAAAAATGAAATTTTACTATGCAAAATCCAGTGCCTTTATCAGAATGAAAGTAAGAGTATTTTTCTTTATTGTTATGATTTGATCTCGTATTTTTTCATAACGTTGAAATAAACCCTATAATAAAAAATTTGTGTTATTTTTTATGTCTGGAACTTCGGTTATCTCGAATATTTTTCTCTGTTTTGTCAACTTTGAGATATCAAGAGTCGACTGTATATGTCAAATCCTCGAAACAATATATTTAAGAATGAACGAAATATGTGAACTTGTATACTAATATAAAAAAGTTGATATCAATTAACAAGTGTATCAAATTTTCATATTTTTTTATTAACATACACATATATGCATCATGTATCACTAGATTTTTGGAATCACTCGAACTTTATAAAATGGAAAAGGAACTATTATGATATTTGTGTGCTACTAATTAAAGTAATTATTTGTTTGTAACCTTTACTATTATTTTCAAAATTAGTTATTCATTTTATTTATTAAATATCAGCTATAGATTATATAAATCATATCATCATTTAGTTATTGTTGTAAATAAATCTTACCAAGTTATTTTAATGAAAACATGTAACTTAAAATATACTTCATTGCTATAATCTTCTTAATTTTCATTTTTTTCGCTAGAAGATGAAATCTTCCTGAATTTTTTAATTTCTTCTTTTTTTTTTGTTTATTTTGAAAATCAATTATTATTATTTTTGAAAATGAGAATTTTTTTAAGGTATCTGACTACGTCTAAAAGGCGGTTTTGGGTCGAAATTCACAAAATTTTTTTATGGTTTTACTTTAAAGCCCATTTATTTAGCTTTCTAAATCTGGGTTTATTTTATTTTTACGATGAATAGAAACGGAGATATATAATTTTTTATAAAGCACGGTAGCCAAAAACGAAACCGGAAGTTGGCTGTTTTCCCTCGTTATACCCAATACACCGCACTCTGAAGTATAAATTAAATTTCTTTTTATCTATTTCGATTAATTATACACTCTATATGCAAGTCATATCAATTTGAATAAGATTTTGAGTTTCGACAAGCTACTATGAACATTTTTGCCAAAATGCACATTTGTGGAGTTACAAAATTCACGTTTTGGGACATCGATAGCTCAATTGTTGTTTAATGATTGATTTTATGGTCTTAAAAGAGTATTTCATGAACTGGGAACAGTTCCTGGCCAATATATACATTGAAATAATATCTTAACCTCAATAACCATAGAATCGTCACTGCTAATAGACAGTCTTTGGCAGGAACAAAAAACGCTAGAAAAAAATTACTGGCTCTCAGAATGAAAAAATGTGATAAGATTCTGAATAAAGAAGGTATATCCTACAAATGCGACAAATTTGAAAAGAAGTTAAATAAATATATTTTTAATGAAAAGCAAATTAAAACTTTAAACGCGTTTTTTGGAAATCTTATATTTCGTCAAAAGTCACTTACGCAAAACACGATATCTCAAAACATTATCTATATATTTCCTTGAAATTTTGTATATATGTTGTCTTAAGTGTAGTAAAGGCAATGAACTAGACATATAGTTTTGAGATCAATAGTTTTTGATTTAGAGCTGCCTAATGTTGATTATACCTATGCATTTTGTGAAATTTTGAATAAGAGAATACTCGACTGGCCATAACTTTCCTGTAAGTGCAAGTATTTCTTAGATCCTAGTTCATTGCCTTCACCATAGCTGTAAATGTGCTGTGTAGAGAAATAATTTGAATATATGGATTAGAATTTCTGCTAGAGTGTTTTGCTTTTTGCTCTAATTTTACCCCTTTTTTACCTAAATTATCCCATTTTACTGAATCTCAAGTGACATAAAATTTCCTGACTGGTATTAATGGTTGTTTTGAATCATATTGAGTCAGAAAATGAACTGAAATTGCACATTAAAGCGCTTTTTCAAAAATTCGTTCCCGCACGTAGTCAGATACCTTAAACGTAATTTTCAAGTTTGGATCAAAAGATGATAATTCAATATTCTGCAAATTGCTGATCATATTCTGAAGCATATTGACTCATGTAAATAA
>BGPR01000262.1:357589-644264 GCA_013235015.1 Araneus ventricosus
AATACCTGCACTTTTCCTGAAGGCTTTTCGCTGACTTTTCAGATGGAAAAAAAAACCTGCATGCTTTTATTCAAAATAACTATATATTCAGGTTTTTTTTACCTGCATGCAAGTTTTTTCGCAGGTTTTTCTGCTGACTCTGTTATCGACCTAGGTGACATTTATAAGTAAAATTCTTGCAAGATGATATTTCAATATCCTCTCTTGAATTCAATGCATAACTTTTATTGGGAATAATTTTCTTTCATATATACATTTTGCAAGATGCATATATCATATATCCTATGAAATGTAATTTATCTACATATTCCACAGCTTACCAAATCTCAGTATTTAGTAACTATATTGTTACGTTAGTCACACAGTTAAAAATTTAATTTAATTTGGTTAAATCATTATCTTTTAAAATGATTTCTGCATGGATATGTTATACTGACTAGTGTTACATAAAATATAAGGATAAAAGGTTTCATCAGAGATTATTTAAGAGTATTTTGTCATATTACAGCTTGTTAAAATCTTTAAAAAGCTACGTTAGTCACAATGGAATGACCCTATAGCATTAAGATTATCACACATGAATTAAAATCTAATCGAAAGTTACAGAATTTCTGCACTTTTAAATTGTAAACATATTTATAAAAAATAAATATATTTGAATGCATAAAACTTTTACACAATTTTTTAGATATCAGTTCAACTTAATATCAAGGTTTTTTTCTATAATAAAACTGAAGTTAACACCAAGGTTATTCAAAAAGCTGAATTTATTACATATACTTTTTATAAGAAAAGTAAAATTTACTATAAACATTCCTCTTGCATAACATATCAAATAATGTGAAAAAAGTCATTTGAATATAAACAAAAAATCTTCATAAGACAATAGGTTCACTTTTTAAATAATCAATTTTAGCACCTGTATGATATTGTTATCAGAAAAGATTCACTTCAGAAGTAAATCAAGTCTTTCCAAGAATAATTAATGCATTCGAAATAAGAATTAGTTTAATAAAAAAAAAATCACTGAATTCTATTAAATATGATTTTCTCCCCTCTTGACCGATTTAGTAATTTTTGAGTATTATACCTCTCGGATTATTAAATATAAAATGCGGTGGCAAGTGAATATTTGCATAGTATTAACAATTGATGAAAATGATAACACTTTAATTACAAATAAAAATTGACCTACCTTGATTTTCGTAAAACTGCAAAAAAAAAACTCACACATACAAAATATAAAAAAATTTATTTTACATTCCGTTTCTTTGTTTTGATTTATGGCATGTATTTAATTTTTGCCGTATGGCTGCTCGAACCATGCCAATACTTATAGGCTGAAACTTTTCCATTACGTGAGCCATAATGTCATTAATTGTACCTTCGTCCAAGACATTCGTTTTAGATGTACGACTGTTGCTGCATTTTAAAACGCTTTCAGAAAGTGTTTCCCGCCCAAAACAAATATCCAAAAGGTCCCATAACATATTTTGAATAGTCAGTTCTGCATAGTGCCAGCTTTGCTGCTGGAATGGTTTTTAAGCCAAACTTCACCATTTCACCTTGCACTTCTTTATTTTCTTCTTTCATTTGTCTTTTTTTCTCTTTATACTTCAGCTTCATTTCTTTATATTTTCTTTTAGTTTCTTGCAGAGAAGATTCAATTTTTTCTAAATCATTCTGCAATATTTCTATTTTTTCATTTTTTGTTTGAGTTTTTCATTTAAACTTTCACAACTGGTACAATCATTATCACTGCCTTTATTCATTGTTTTTCTAATCGCTTTAAAAAAGTCACTTTGTTCATGCTTCCTTTTCAGTGACACCTTGTGATGTTCCCTGTAACATAAATAAATGAATGAATAAACAAGTAATATATATATACGTACATTTGAAGATTAAAACTGTTAAAAAAAAGAAGGCCCTTAATCAAAAAGGAAAAAAAAAATACAATTGAAACAAGGGTGCAGACTTTTCTGTATAAAATAAAAGTTTCTATGCACATGACATAAAAGCTAAAGTTTCTTCAAGCTTAGGAAAAAGAAAAAACTCATATTTTTGTCAATGAGATTTTGTGAAAATTGGGTTTGTGTTTATCGCCACGCCACTCATTTTCGCAGATGTTCGGGAGTTTACTTGAAGTCAATGGTGATGGCAATAAACAAACATGATTTTCACAGTTTATTTCTAAAATACATGATTTTCCCCCCATTGTTTTCTGATATACGTGATTATTTCACAACTCTTTCTTGGAGTATGCGATTTCTTTTTAATGGGCAATTGCTGAAATATGCATTTATTTTGCCACTGAATGACAAATTCTGTGCTAATTTTTAAAACGCATCGACAAAAATATGAGGGGTTTTTTTTGGGGGGGTGGCTGATTACAGTATTATTAGCCGATAGTTAATCACTCTCTCCTAATCTCCTGTGAAAGTATCTAAAAGAAAAAGGTTTAAAGTTTCTACAAAATAGTAAAAGTATCTACATACAGTATCTCTCTACATTACAAAGTCTTTGCAACAGTAGAAAGGAAGAAAAATGCAGTTCCTCATCAATTTATACACTTCTCGTAGTTGCAATTTAATATCAAGTGCATCATTTAATATAAAAAAGAAAAACTCCAAATACTTTTGGAAATGCCAAATGAAATCCCTAACTTTATACCACTTGTGCGATGGAGTATATGAATAAATTTCCTACATACAGTAAATTCTCGATTATCCGGCATTCAAGTATCTGGAAAGCTCAACTAACCAGAAAAATTAGAAAATGAGCTTTTCTAAAAATTTTACATTGCTCGCCAAAATTTAGCCTGCTCGCGCCATTCCAATTATTTCTGGAATGCAACATACGCTCCACATGGCATCCTGTAAATATAATGTTATGGAAGATACAGAAGTATTTTTTAAAATTATATTTAATGCACATTTCAAAATAACAAAAACAAATTATTGGCCGAAAAAAAATCTAAAAAAAAAAGCTACCCCCCATTTTGCAACTATACGGACTTTTCAGGTATCCGGAAATCAGTGTTTCCCGAGCATGCCGGATAGTTAAGCTTTTACTGTATTGCTATTATATTGCATAAAAATCTGTAAATTTATAGTTAAGCATCATAAACATCAAATTAAAATATTTAATTTGTTTTGAAAAAGAATAAGATATTGATTTAACTAAATTAGCTTAAAAAATATAGATCTGTTTACTCCAGATCTGTATTTTTTAAGCTAATGCATTTTTGTAATAGATAAGATCTTCAGGGGTGAATCCAAGTTTTATTATTAGGGGCCCATATTTGTGAAAAATAAAAACATTTTTGTGAAATGCTATACTTTATGTTTAATATCAAGAATATTTCATTGAACCAAGTATATTCAGTACTTATATAGAATATTTTTGAAAAGGGGTTATGAAACAAAATTTTGTAAAGGACTGTTTTTATGAATTTTAATTTTGTGAAAGAGCAACAAAACAGCCTCAATTTTTGCCTGGATCTACCCCTGGTCTTAGATTATAAAAATTGAAAAAGTTTATGCTTACAATTTCAAGGAAGACTTTTCATTTCTTTTACCACGCTTGTATAGATCTTGTATCAAAGGAACTTGATTTACGTTAACAATTCCAATGATGAGGTCATCAATCAAGCGATCCATTAACTTTTTATTTTCTGAAATAATAATACATCACGTTACAGTTTTTGAAATATTTGTCAAATTTGTTTCAAAACACTACAAAATTGTTATAAATGAAGTTAATTTACATACCTCCAAACTGCAATATGTTAGCTGGATATGGTTTACCATTATCCCATAACACTTCTATAATTTCTTTAGGGTCCCATGTATCCAAGTTGAAATCATCCTCTATCTGAGGGATGCAATCTTTCAGCTTCATGACCGAGAATTTTTTTTCTTCGAAAAAATGCACTAAGGCATAGAAATTGGAAATTTTTTTTTGCAATATTTACTGCAGCCATGATAACGAATGAAAAATATTAACACAGGAGTAAAAGTATCACTAACACAAAAATTTGGTTCGCACTTTGAATGGATGGAAAACTGCATTCGGTTACGGTTCCAGCAAAGCGCATGCTTTCAATTACCGGTAACAATTGATTTTTATACTACAGAATTTCTTTAAATTACATTTTTCATGTAAAAATAATTGTAACATGTCAAAATTATGGTCTTCTAAGATCGAAATATCTTATTAATTATTTTAAACAATTCAGCTCGTTATTAGTTATTATTATTTTAAACAATGAAGGGGGAAACGAATTGTAAAGAGATGTGTAATGAAATAAAAACTCTCATAATTTTTTTTATTCCAAAATATAATAAATGATTATCGCCTCCTCATTTATTTTATAAAAGAAAATCTCAATTTTTGATGAGAAGTGAAGCCTGAGGGCAGCCAGCGAACCATCCAAACAAACGTGGAATCCAGTGTTGTGATTTATTTATCGTATAAGAGGGATTACAGTCTTTGTTGCTTCAAATCCCATAACTTCTCTAATTCAAGTTCAGTTTATCGTATAATTTTAAAAAAATAGATCGTTTACATTGATTTGAAATGGCAGATAGGATATATAAAAAACGAGGAACTTACAATAGGTTCTTAAGAACAGACGAACCAATACCTAAATCGACTTTCTATTCCAAAAGAAAATTATCAGAAAGTCAGCATGCTGATGATACTGATGACAATACATCCATGTCATCATTTTGTTATGCCGAGGAAAAGTTTTCTTGTGAAACCGGTCCCCATATTGATGAAGACATTCATTTCAATGATTTGGAATTTGATTGCTTTAATGTAGATTCAACTGATTGTGAAGATAATGACACATATCAGAATGATGATGTTAAAGCTAATTTAGCAAATTTGAATGAGCCACTTTATCCATCATCTTCTGTGAGTTTGTTAGACGCATATATTAGTATACTTGCTTTCTCCCTCAGACATAATATAACTAAAACTTGCATGCAAGACTTACTTCAGCTTTTTAATGTGCTGTTGCCTCCTTCTAACCTTCCTGGTACAAAACATTTATTTTATTCAAAATTATCGTCTCTGTTTGATAATTCAACTCAAGCATATATATATTGCAAATATTGTTTTGAAACTGTTTGTTTGCTGTCAGATAAGCACAAATCTGATATTTGCAAGGAATCTTTGAAGAGTTTTGATTTTCAAGACAGTATGAAGCAGGGATATTTTTTCATGTACATGCCTCTGGAACCACAACTGAAATTAAAATTTCAGTATCAAAATTTGATGCACAATATTAAAAAGTATAAGAGAATTTTTGAAGAACCCTCAAGTTCATACAGAGACATTCTAGATGGTGAAGCATATGCAAAGATTAAAAATCTTAAGTATAGCGATAACATTTCTTTGCAATTTAACATTGATGGAATTCCAATGTATAGAAAATCGAATTATCAAATATGGCCTATTCAGTGTATGATAAATGAACTACCACCAAATGAAAGAAAAGAACATATTTTAATGTGTGGTTTATGGTTTGGACCTCATAAACCTAACATGAATGTTTTTTTAAAACCCTTTGTAACGGAGTTGTGAAATTTATCTCGATCTGGATTCAAATGGATTGATGCTACAAATAGTAAGCAAATTGTTACTAAAGTTTTCCCCATAATCTGTAGCAGTGATGCCCCGGTTCGAGCAGCTGTACAGAATTTTATACAGTACAATGGAAAATATGGTTGTGGATTTTGTCAGCACTCTGGAGAACGAGTTGAAAAAGGCAAAGGGTTCTGCCGTATTTATCCGTTGCAACAACCACTCCCTGAAATTCGTTCTTTTGAACAATGTGTGAATTTTGCTGAAGAAGCTTCTTTGACTGGAAAAGCAGTGCATGGTGTGAAAGGGCCGACAGAACTAATGAAATTATATCCAAATTTTGATTTAGTTCAGAGTTTTGTCCCTGATTATATGCATGCTATTCTGTTGGGCGTAGTATGACAAATCATGTCCCTTTGGATCCAGACATCATCAAATGATTTTTCAATCAATCAAAAATCCTTGAGAGTTCTTAATCACCGTATTTTGAACATAAAATTTCCCCAAGAAACAACAAGAAAACTGCGCTCGACAAATGCCTTTTGGAAAGCCTCAGAGTTTCGAATTTTCCTCTTTGTTTCACCAATAATCTTAAAAAATTTGATTAGCAAAAATGTGTATAATCATTGGTTGTTACTAGTACATGGAATATCATTGTTATTGGGCAATGAAGTAACAACTAATGATTTAGAAGAAGCAGAATTTGCATTGCAAAAATTTGTCTGTGGCGTAAAAGACATTTATGGTATTCAAGAGCAAACTTACAATATCCAATTGCTTCTTCACTTACCACAGGCTGTAAAATCCTGGGGTCCACTGTGGGCCCACTCCTGTTTTATATATGAAGGTGCACTAGGGCAACTCAAACAATTTCATCATGGTACTAGAGGTGAAGCAAGCCAAATATTGTCTTCATATGCAATGCAGTCTATTTTTAAATTGTTGATTCTACAAGAAAATGTTAAAAATAGCAGAGTTCAAGCTTATATTCAAAACATGCAGCAGAAGCGTCACTCTACCATAAGAAATCCGAAAATAAATAATTGTGTGTTACTTGGGCTTCAGAAGTCTATTAAATTGCCTAGAGTTCATGAAGTAGAACTTTTAAAGCTCTTGCCCATGAATAACCAAAAAGGCCTATCAAGTGTGGTATCTTATGAAAGAATGCTATATTGCAATAAATTGTTTAGCACTAAAAGGTATAGTCAAAAATTCGTTAGAGCAGATTTTATGTTGCGTATAGGACAAAATATTTGCTTTGTTTTAAATTATATAATTGTATATAATGAAGAAGTATTTTTAATAGGTGAAAAATTGTCCACAAAAAAATTAAAGAAGTCTGATAATGATATAGGTTTCATATGCAGAAATATTTTGTTATGTGAAAATTTGGAATCTGATAATGTTTTGGCTATAAGACCAATTGATATTATTAACAAATATATGATTGTACCATTTCAAGATAGAGATGAAGAAATTAATTATTTAATACCTTTAAATAATGCTGCTGAGCAGTAAGGGGGCCACACCAAATTTATTATCTGTGTCAGGTTGTTGAATTATATGTAAATAATTTTGGAATCCATGAATGGAAAACTTGACAATTTTTTGGTTAGAATAGTAAAGTGATACAATTTAGTAAATAATAATAAAGAAAAAATGAAATTTTACTATGCAAAATCCAGTGCCTTTATCAGAATGAAAGTAAGAGTATTTTTCTTTATTGTTATGATTTGATCTCGTATTTTTTCATAACGTTGAAATAAACCCTATAATAAAAAATTTGTGTTATTTTTTATGTCTGGAACTTCGGTTATCTCGAATATTTTTCTCTGTTTTGTCAACTTTGAGATATCAAGAGTCGACTGTATATGTCAAATCCTCGAAACAATATATTTAAGAATGAACGAAATATGTGAACTTGTATACTAATATAAAAAAGTTGATATCAATTAACAAGTGTATCAAATTTTCATATTTTTTTATTAACATACACATATATGCATCATGTATCACTAGATTTTTGGAATCACTCGAACTTTATAAAATGGAAAAGGAACTATTATGATATTTGTGTGCTACTAATTAAAGTAATTATTTGTTTGTAACCTTTACTATTATTTTCAAAATTAGTTATTCATTTTATTTATTAAATATCAGCTATAGATTATATAAATCATATCATCATTTAGTTATTGTTGTAAATAAATCTTACCAAGTTATTTTAATGAAAACATGTAACTTAAAATATACTTCATTGCTATAATCTTCTTAATTTTCATTTTTTTCGCTAGAAGATGAAATCTTCCTGAATTTTTTAATTTCTTCTTTTTTTTTTGTTTATTTTGAAAATCAATTATTATTATTTTTGAAAATGAGAATTTTTTTAAGGTATCTGACTACGTCTAAAAGGCGGTTTTGGGTCGAAATTCACAAAATTTTTTTATGGTTTTACTTTAAAGCCCATTTATTTAGCTTTCTAAATCTGGGTTTATTTTATTTTTACGATGAATAGAAACGGAGATATATAATTTTTTATAAAGCACGGTAGCCAAAAACGAAACCGGAAGTTGGCTGTTTTCCCTCGTTATACCCAATACACCGCACTCTGAAGTATAAATTAAATTTCTTTTTATCTATTTCGATTAATTATACACTCTATATGCAAGTCATATCAATTTGAATAAGATTTTGAGTTTCGACAAGCTACTATGAACATTTTTGCCAAAATGCACATTTGTGGAGTTACAAAATTCACGTTTTGGGACATCGATAGCTCAATTGTTGTTTAATGATTGATTTTATGGTCTTAAAAGAGTATTTCATGAACTGGGAACAGTTCCTGGCCAATATATACATTGAAATAATATCTTAACCTCAATAACCATAGAATCGTCACTGCTAATAGACAGTCTTTGGCAGGAACAAAAAACGCTAGAAAAAAATTACTGGCTCTCAGAATGAAAAAATGTGATAAGATTCTGAATAAAGAAGGTATATCCTACAAATGCGACAAATTTGAAAAGAAGTTAAATAAATATATTTTTAATGAAAAGCAAATTAAAACTTTAAACGCGTTTTTTGGAAATCTTATATTTCGTCAAAAGTCACTTACGCAAAACACGATATCTCAAAACATTATCTATATATTTCCTTGAAATTTTGTATATATGTTGTCTTAAGTGTAGTAAAGGCAATGAACTAGACATATAGTTTTGAGATCAATAGTTTTTGATTTAGAGCTGCCTAATGTTGATTATACCTATGCATTTTGTGAAATTTTGAATAAGAGAATACTCGACTGGCCATAACTTTCCTGTAAGTGCAAGTATTTCTTAGATCCTAGTTCATTGCCTTCACCATAGCTGTAAATGTGCTGTGTAGAGAAATAATTTGAATATATGGATTAGAATTTCTGCTAGAGTGTTTTGCTTTTTGCTCTAATTTTACCCCTTTTTTACCTAAATTATCCCATTTTACTGAATCTCAAGTGACATAAAATTTCCTGACTGGTATTAATGGTTGTTTTGAATCATATTGAGTCAGAAAATGAACTGAAATTGCACATTAAAGCGCTTTTTCAAAAATTCGTTCCCGCACGTAGTCAGATACCTTAAACGTAATTTTCAAGTTTGGATCAAAAGATGATAATTCAATATTCTGCAAATTGCTGATCATATTCTGAAGCATATTGACTCATGTAAATAAACTATGACTCTATGCCAGTCACCTGATTTTTGTATTTTCTTCATGCATTCTATCAAAAAACGAAATCTTCCTGTTTTCAGATTCCTCCCCCTTTTTTCAAATCTCTATAAAAAGTGAACAAAAAATCATTTTTAAAATTATATGCAAAAATTTTATTTCTTTGCATATTTTTTCAGCTTGAATCAAAAGAATGTAATGCGAGTTAATCCAAAATAGTATGGTCATGTCTTGCCATGTCTATTGCAAAGCAAATCATGATGATACACAACATTTGTTATTGCCTTACGGGTCTGAAAATGAAGCATATAAATGTATTCCTAATGTGTATTGATGATTTTTTAGGCAGGACATTGTTTATTTAATGAGATATTTACATTTGTTATCCAAAGCGTAGTATTTGCTTTTTTCTATAAACAGTAGAAAATTATGACAATTTTCTTTTAAGTTTATTTTCAACTACACAATTTTTTATAACTGGTTAAGAGAAAATCGATATTTCTGCTTTGCATACTCCAAAAGTGAAAATCTTGGTTTTATCGAAATTTTCTGAATTTTTGTCTCCATCTTTTTTATTCTTATGGTGAGGAGTTCACAGGTATACTATAAAATATACTGCTGAATATGTATAAATAAATGAATTGAATAGAAAAAAGATATCTGTAATATTTTTTTTTTAATTTATATATATATTAACACCCTAGTTCTTTCCCCTTCCCTCTATATCTACTGCAAGCTGATTGAATCCAAATTATGTACCATATTATTTAAAACTGTTTGAAACCGAAAATAAAATTAAAAAAAAACTTTCATATTTCATGCATCAAGAGCAATTTTCATTTTTCTTCAAAATACCTGAAGTAAAATCTGCTAAGTCATTGAAGGTAAATTGAAGTCTATAAACTTGTTGAAAAAAGCCTATATAAAACCTTAAAAAAGTCTGTACATTTCTTGAAGGAAACTGTTTGAAATCCAAATACAATAAAAAAACCTTCATATTTCATGCATCAAGAGCAATTTTCATTTTTATTCAAAATACCTGAAGTAAAATCTGCTAAGTCATTGAAGGTAAATTGAAGTCTATAAACTTGTTGAAAAAAGCCTTTATAAAACCTTAAAAAAGTCTGTACATTTCTTGAAGGAAACCTGCAGCTTTTATTTACCTTTAAAATACCTGTAGATACCTTCAAAATACCTGAATGGTAATTTAGAAGTCTAAAAATGCCTGCATGAAACCTTTAAATAAACTGTACATTTCCTGAAGGAAACCTGCAGTTTTCATTTTCCTTCAAAATCCCTGTAGAAACCTTCAAAATCCCTGTAGAAACCTTCAAAATACCTGTAAAATCTCATTTTTTTAAAGGTTTTTTGCTGACTTTTTTACTTGGGATTTTTAGATCCAGAAGAATTTCCCGACTAGTTTTGATACAAATATTCGAGAATTTTAAGTTCTGTGACAAGTTTTGCAGTCCCCATATCATTTTGTTCGATCTCTACTAGATACCACCCATGAGTTGCGGCTGGTGCATAGGTACTCCAGCACCCCCAACATTTTTCGTTTTGTAAATTTAATATTAATTTATTTTATTAATTAAATTATTTAATATTTAATATTTATTTAATATTAATTTTCATTTAATATTTAAATCTATAAAAAATCTAACGTAATTTTTCTAATTGAATTCAAATTTCATACTAAAGTGAAACACAAGAAAAAACTGAGGCAGAAAGCTATTCCTGTTCGATTTTTTTCACTGTCCGAAGAATATGCGCTGAGGAAATGCTAACTACGCAATAGAACTGGTATTTCTTGCAGTACCGATTCTGCTCTGCGCTCAAAATTTGATATTTCAAAATTTCGTGCGCCTAAAATTTGAAAATAAGTAAGGAAATGAAGGATAATCATTGTTTAAAAAGTTCATTAAAAAAGATTTTTTCAAAGTAGTTAAACTTGAAATAGATTTCTTGCAATTCGAGTGATTTTTTTCGATAAATTTTAATTACAAATGTTGATGAATCTGAAAGAGGTTTTAAAATTTTCGTGACATACAATAACTATATATAAAAGAGAAAGTCACTCACTAACTTATCAACGAGTATTCCAAACTACTTGGACTAGAAACTCTGAATTTGGCAGCGGGATGCTTCTGGAATAGCAGGTACTCACTAAGAAGGATATTTTAAAGTTTTAATTAATTAAATAGATTACCTTAAACTTTAACAATAACTTCGAAGAATATTACCTCACACAAACCATTTTGACATCATCTTAAATTTTTAAAAATTAGCTTCTTAATGATACCAATTCATTTCCATACAATATTCTGTTTAAATTTAATTAATTTTTGAAAATGTTTTCAAACACAATTTCTAACAAAACTATTATTGTTCTCACGTACACAAATGTTTTACTATTCTTCTTTTACGTATTCTTTATAATTCTTTTGTACTTAATTCATATCTGTGTTCGACATACTGATTAACTGAAATAATTTCGAACTTTTTTTTATAAATTCTTGTTTTCAAAATCCTCCTGGCCCAGACTTTGAAAGTTGGATATTCTAACTTAATCTACTAACTAAGTTAACTAAATCTACTGTTATTGATGTTGTGGAGAAAGTTTTATGATTATCGGATTATAAATGCCTTGCAGAATAATCAAAGACGTGTTGAGTCTCTTCTCCTCCCTGTTCTTTCCGGTTTACGGCGACGTTTCAATTATGGCTGAATTCCGGCTCACATGGTGATTCATGAGTCCAACAATTGTTATAAGGTTCAAGTGCTTTACTCAGCAATGGTCTGGTGCTCCTACAGTACCAACCGTCAGAAACTTGAATTTTTTATTAATTAAAAAAACTATGCTTACATATTCGACCAGCACCCACTTTACTCAGCACTGTCCCTGCCACCTCGCTGCGAGGCTCTCAGCCACTACTTTTTTCAGTTTTAAATGCTGCATGAAGATCAGTGGAACAGACCATAAAACCATAGTAGATTTCATACTCATGTCGACAACAGATTCCTTTAAAATTGTAAAACCTTTCATCTAGTTGCAATGTTTTGTATAACTTTTTAACGAATTTCGGCATGAAAGTCTTCAGATCCATAAATACAGAATGATATCGCCCTAAATAATAGTTTCCATCATCTCTAATTGATATTTTACAATACGTTTGACACTCCATCGCAAAATTAAAACATTCATTCCAAAAATAACTTCAATTTCTCATTTAACAACACTGCATTCCAAAAAAAATGTTGAACAACAACAAATTTTCGTGTTGTCAATCTAATAAAAATAAATTTGGAAAAGAAACGAAATAGTTTGCTATTTATTTTCAATTAAATCATTTTAACTGAAAAAGGTAATAATATTTACAGGTATGTCTTAACAACATCGTCTGCTAGTAAAATTAAATTATACAGATGTCTTAACAAAATCGTCTGCTTTTAAAACTAAATGAAATTGCAATGAGATACAATAGAATTGTATACAAATGAAAAATATTATTTTAAACTTGCGAAAATAAAGCAGAGCATTCTGAATGGTTAGTTATTTTAAAGGAGTGACGTAATATACTGACGAAATAAGTCCAGTATTTTGAGGCTCATGAACTCCGTACTATTTTCCAAATAACTCTTCGTTATTTCCGGTAATATATTCGGTTTATTTTACAATATCTCTCAAAATTGAGGGTGCCGGGGGCAGACGAAGCTTGATGATATATCTAGACGTATTAATCTTGAATATGAAATAAAAATTGTTGACATCTGTGTGGTAGTTGTGGCTTGCGAACTGTCTGAATGTTGTTCCCATTGGAAGAATGTACGGTTGAGAAAAGGTTTATCGATATCGTTCGAAAATGGAGGGTGTTCGGTGACGCGGGACCCTTGATGACATATCTAGAAGTCATAATCTTTGAAATGAAAATAAAATTTTCGAAATCTGTTGAGTGGTTGAGGCTGGCGGACTCGGTGAAAGTTTCTACAAAATTAACATTGTAGAAATCCCCCAGCCTCAACCACCAGACGTATTTCGACAATTTTTTAATTGAAAGGTTATAACGTCTAGATATGTCATTAAGAGTCTGCTACCCGCTACCAACCTCCATTTACGAACGAAATCAAAAAATTATATAGAGAATGAATGGTGGAGAAATGTTTTTCGATTTCGTTCGAAAATGGGGGTGGTGGGGGGCAGGCGACCTCTGATGATATATGTAGACATCAGAAACTTTCAAGTCAAAAAAATATTGTAGAGATACGTAGGGTGGTTGGGGCTGGGAGATTTCTTCAATGTTTTTCCCCTTAGACAATGTACAGAGGATAAATGTTTTTTTTTTATTTCGTTCGAAAATGGGGGGGAGGTGGGAAGCAGGCAACCCTTGATGACAAATCTAGACGTCAGAACCTTTCAAATGAAAAAAAAATTCGAAATCAGTCGAGTGGTTGAGGCTGGCGGACTCGGTGAAGGTTTTTTTACCAAGTTATTTTAAATATATAGATATCTATATATATAAAAGAGAAAGTTTAGTACGATGCAACGATATAAGTATCTCCTACGCACTCGCGACTGCTGGAAGGTTAAAATAAAAGAAACAAAAAACTATTTTTATGTTTGGTCCGTTTAATTAATGGACTGTAAATACGAAACGACAATTGATTTAGACGAATTTCATGATTTTTAGTGATTTACTGAGTATGATGCTCCCGAATGGAGACATCCGAGCAACACGAAAGAAAGGCAGAAGCCAATCTGACAAAAAAAACATCCTTACAGACTAACCTCCAAACTGGCGTTGGGGTTACAGTTAAACACAAATCTTTGCAATACAGGCGCCAACAATTATTAACTGAGAACTGATGAGGGCCAGTTGCGCTTCGAAAGTTATTCTTATCTATAATTTGAGAAATAATTTGATAAATAATATTTAAAATGATTAAAAATAGGTTTGCTGTCTTTGTATATATTTAGATTACCAAGAAAATATATGAAACTAAAAACAAACAAAAACGCGGATGTGTCGGTGAGCAAACGTACGAAAGAAGTGACGCTTCTTACGCTTTTCTACATAGCTAAATATATAATGGTAAAATGACACACTCTCTGTTCTCTTTCTTTCACATCCCTCCTCCAAATGAAACAAAACATTTAAACTGATATAATTATTTATTTATAATAATGATAATAAGTACAAATATATATAAACTCATTATTTATTTATAATTTATGTCTAAAACAGATAAAAAATATAAGGCATAAGAGCAGTTATTGAAAAAAAATTTCTTTACATTTTTACTAATCTGTATATTAAGGAAAACAATCTGATCTAATCCTAACATTCTTTCATGGAAACAATTGGTTTTGTGATAAATAAAATAGGATAAAAATTTCTGCGATTCTATTTCGTTAATACATCTGGAAAAAAAACTGTATCAATGGTCGTACGGAACTTTGTCGTCGATAGTATCGGATTACTGTTCATAGTTAAATTAAATTCATCAAAAAGAATTCTGCAAGTATATCTGATTTTTTCCCCGCAAAATGTACATTAAAAACATCAGCCAAAAATAAATGACATTTCATGGTAATTGCGACCAATCCATCGAGCTAATAATCTTAGGAGAACCAGGAAATGCCAACTACTCTGCAAACGTTGTTTCCTTCATTGAATTCTACATGCACCAACTTTCCAAACTCACCATGCGCTAAACCATCAGAAACGTCAATATTTGTTGTAATTATGTAACATTTCTCTTTAACAAAAGTGTGCAGTCTATTCTCTAACAGAGCGCATGCGGCATTCCGCGACAACACGTTTATAACGCAGCCTATGAAAGCATATATATACGTAGCCGCATCGATGCGCCTGCGCGGGTATGACGTCCTTCCGTCTCATGACGTGGCCGTATTCATGCGCCTGCGCTGGTATGACGTACTCCTGTCTCATGATGCTCACTTTTTGAATGCTGACTCCCCATCCCGAAGCCTGCGTTTAGGAGCTTCGCTTCAAGAACAACAGACATTGTAGTTGTTGGGATCCTAATGTAAAAACTCAAACTCGACTCCAGAAATGGAATCATCATTTATCATGTTCAAAATTTATCATGTAAATAATAATTGACACGTTCACTACCATGACTCAAGCCTGTGCGCGATTGAGAGCTTCGGATTTGCTATCCAATTTGACAACTCCTCTTATACTATATCTCAACTATAGTAGAGAAGGAGTCATCCTATTAGATAGTAGGTGTGAATCACAGACGTCAGTCAAACGGCGTCAGGATATTCTGACTGCGGAAATCTAGTTCTAAATAGTAAAACACAAACTCATATTCTCGTATCTAGACGATATTCTTACAGTAAAAAAATAATAAATAAAATAAAATGCAAGATTTACAAAATACAACATATAAAATTACATGCCGTTCGCGCACAATCCTACCTGGATTCCTGCTTTGGCTTTCTAAAAACATGGAGTACACGGAATAATATTGACCGTAATTATTCTCACGAACACGAATTTCTTTTTCTTTTCTATTTCCTTCGAATACTCTCTAATTGTAATGGAGAATGAAGATTTAAATCATTATTTTTGTTTCATTCTCAGTGATTAATTTTGTATTATTATTAATATTAAAACGATTGAGTTTTAAGAGTTGCAATGCTTTTTAAAATTTTATGTGATTTGAAAACAACGAAGGTTTGGAGCAATATGGCCAAATCGGCCCAAGGACCATGAAACCATTCCCTGGCGTGGTCCCCATTTGGGGACTATTAATGTTCATCTCCAATTTTAGACTTTTTGTTTATTTTTAAAGTTATGTGTTTATATAATAGTCTCCTCTTAATGTATAGTTAAACTCATCGGTGTGATTGAAATGTAGGCATATTTGATTTTTGATTTCTAAATTTGCTTGTAAATGACGCTTTTTCACATTTATCTATTTGCTAAGTGAATATCTATTAATCAATATTGAAATGAATTATTTTTTATCATTGAGGTTATGTGTATATGTGTTCTGAATACCATAGTATCAAAATTGAGCAAATTGTTTGCTTCATAGATTTACCACTCGCAGGAAACAATGATCCCCATTTGTGGCTCATGGTTGCTGTAATTTAAAATGGTTCATTATTTACGCTACAAATAGGAATTTCGTTTCCTCTGGCACAATAATTTTTAGGAACGTTCCTGAAAAGGTTATTTTTGAAAAAAATATATAATAGAGAAGGGGGAGGAGGAGGAACGAAGGTTTGGCGCAATATGGCCAAATCGGCACTTACACCTAATCAAAGAGACACACATTCTTGCGAAATTATTTCTAGCATTTAAACATTAGCAGTTTACAAAATTGTTCGCGACAGTTCGTTGAAAATACGAGATACTAAAAATCTTACTTGCAACTGATTTTCTCATTTTAATTAAAAATAAGGGCGTAGACAATTTTGCGTTGGATATCCGCCGAGTGCATACCTATATATATCGAAATGAGGCATCAAAATGTTTGATTAAATTTTCTGTCTTTTTATAAATATTGATAACTTATAAGGAAAATTAGCTTGTGGCTCTTTTGAAAAGTCGTTTGGTTCAATACAAATTTTCATTTAAATTAAACATTTCAGAGGATAAAAGAATTTTGTTGGTAAAATATTTCCGAATAAAAACTGAGAAAGAAAACACTGGATGCTTTAAGAAACCGATGTTTCAATGCATAAAAAATCACACAGCTCATGAAATTAGTTCCTTGTTATTTGTATCATAATTTTTTTAACATTAATATATCTTACTGGTTCTTGACTCATTTTGATTAATTTTGTATTGAAAGAAAAGTGCTGAGAATTCTTAATATTGTTTTTCAGATTAAAAAAACAATTTTATTAATCGTGATTTTCTTATATTTTATGCAGTTAAAGACCAGATAGGATCGTTTGCCAGGCCGGAATACTTCCACCACGCCTCAGCTCTGCCTAAAACAAGATCGGGAAAGACAGTTCGTCGCATTCTGAAGAAAATAGCTGCAAACGACCGAGATCTCGGAGACATGAGCACTCTAATCGAGGAAACTGTAGTTTACGACTTGTTCAACTCTAAAAAATATTTAAATCGCAAGGTTCCTCTTCGTGTTGGAAAAGCTTAGACTTTTTTTAACTTTCGTTATTTTGTTTTGATTGTAATTTTTTCCTCTATTCTTGTTCTCCTTCAGAACACTTTTTAATTATCTATAATGAAAAATTCTTAATTCCGTGGCATTGGTAATCAAATATATCCACAGAATTTCGAAACAATAAACGTTTGCAGCTATATGCGTTATTTCATGCAAAAAATGTGATTAATTACTTCATAATTTATTAAAAATTCAATGCCTATTTTTTATTTTATTTCTTAATTAATTTACATCTTTTATAGCGTCATATTTTTGTATCCACTTTTATCAGACATGAAAGAAAGTGGGACTTCATTCTTTCAAGATTGCTTGATTAACTTTCTTCAAAAGGAAAAAATAATGTATATAGGCTGTCCCAGAATAACCATCTCATGCTCATATTGCAGGAGGAAACGATTTCTGGCTACCAGACAATGATGAAGGCGTGTAGCTCAACTCATTAGACAGCGATGGAGTGATCTGCGAGATACTTATAAAAACGAAATTTTAAAGGTAGAGAAATTTCACCATCAAGAATCTAGAAGGCCATCCATTTTAGTTCAAGCAAATAATATACAATTTGAAAGTGAATTTAAATATCTTGGACTTGTAATAGACTACAAGTTATCCTGGATTGCACATTTGCATTATTTTGAAGAAATGTGATTAAAATACAAAAAAGATTACTAGCCAGCTGCCAAATATGAGATAATATAAGAGATATATTTGACAGCAACTGGAAAGCAGATATTGTAAGGAATCGTAGTATGGTATGAGGGCACAGTTTTTATATCAATAAGAAGTTATTACAGATTCAAAGGTATGGTCTCTGTAATATAACTAAAATTTACCGCATAGTATCAACAGTAGCCATGCAAGTCTTGACTGGCTGATTTCCTCTTGATGTAGTGGCAAGAAATGAAATTAACAAACTTAAACTATTTGAATTTAAAAAAGGGTAATGATATTGATGAAAAAAGTAATAAGACCAAATGAAGTTAATGATTTCATTCGTACTGATCCTCCATAGGAAAAAATTAAAATAGTCTAATGTTTTAAAGATCAAATTGAAATAAATAAATATAATGTCTTCACTGATGGTTCAAAATGTAATGGTTGAGTCGGTTTCGGCACTATATATTTTTGGGACCAAATTCATAGAGAGTTTTCTTGGACACTAAACGACGAAGTCATAGTTTTTCTTGCTGATGCCCTAAGGAATAAAAATGCCATAATGGTGACTTTAGATTTACAAGCAGAAATCAATATTTACACAGATTCTATATCAGTCTTACAGTGATTGAAATCTCCTTAGTCTCAATTTGAAATTATACATGAAATTAAAAAATGGATTCAAAATAAAGCTAACTACAAAATTTACTGGGTAAAGGCTAACATTGGGATTGTTGGAAATGAGAAAACTGATTGTCATGCCAAAGTAACAACTGAAAACAATGAAGTGGATTTCAATATAGGTACACTAAAGTCATCGATTAAGTCAAGCTTAAAGAAGTGACTCTTCAAAATTGGCAAGAAAGACGAGAAAACTCATTGGAAGCTAGGTATACATTTGGGCTTATGCTTAAAATTGATCTCAAACGATACATGGATAATTTTTACACCAACATTATACAGGATTCGGAAGTTTCCAGCTTATTCAAATAGATTTTATAAAAAAAATGACAATTGTAGATATGGTTTGTTTAAAGCAACAGTAATCCACTAATATTTTTGGTTGTAATCTTTACAAAGTTATCAGGAAAAAGTATTTTCCAACTAACTTTGGGACATTCGGCTTAATGCAGTTAACTTCGAATGGCGTGGCAAGCAAAGGACTTTATCACTTGCTTGTTGTTGCGTAAATGTTAAATATTACATAGAAAATTAAATCATAAAACTGATATCATTTATAAGAAAATACCTAATTTATTCATGTATTATTGTAATGTTGTATTGGAAATTATGTATGAGGTAATTATTCTAATTTATATATATGGTAAATGACATGGAGAAGGTATTGGCAAGTGGTAATTGGAAAATATATTCAATCGTTAACTTAATTTTATTTGGTTTAAGACCTATTTTTGTTCTATTCTAATGGCGATGTTAGGAAATTCTTTAAGATGTATGCATTGTTTTATACTATAAAGTATTATGATATATTAGGAATTTAAAAAAATTATGAAAGTAATGCAACACAGAGAAAGAAAAGTATGTGATATTGTTGGATTGCGCTCTTACTAGGTGAAATCCACGAGTTTTCTAGAAATAGGTAAATTTGTTTAATGGAAAGGACGTGATTAGGAAGCCCAGAGGGTACTGCAGTGTTGGCGATGTTCGATTATCGTCTGTCGGGGTCTGTTGTTGTAATCTATGGTTGGGTTCAGTGTCAAGTGTGTCCTCCCGGTGTCTAGTGCTAATGGGGCTTAGTGGTAACAGCAATCAACTTCCAACCGTTTGCTATTTGCAAGAAGTTTGTAACCTTTATTTATAACGAAATTATAATGGTTTTGAAAAACTGTTGGTTAATATGATGTGAGTGGCTGC
The DNA here is from genome assembly GCA_013235015.1 of Araneus ventricosus. Taxonomy (NCBI): domain Eukaryota; kingdom Metazoa; phylum Arthropoda; class Arachnida; order Araneae; family Araneidae; genus Araneus; species Araneus ventricosus. Next base: position 377,582 of record BGPR01000262.1, read on the forward strand.
GTTTATAAGTTCACTGCATTGCAAGAAACCATTCAACTTTTACATAAAAAATAATATATTCTTTGTACGAGCATCTACCTCTATACAACCTATGTTAAGGATTTCAAATAAAAGATTTATTTTTATTTTTCAGCCATTGAAACTGATATTATTGTATTGGATGTCAAATTCGGATACATATTTGCATTAAATAAATGATTTAGTGTTATTAAAAATGTATACGAATAGCAAAGAAACGTATTCAGAAGAGCTGCTCAAAATTTGTTTAAAAGAAAAAATGGTTAGTACGAATAATAGCGGGTAATTATTATTACTAATATTACCGGCAATATTATCAATAATAGCAGATTAATCGCAATGAATGCAACACATATATGTCAACATAAATTAGAAGACAGATTTCCAAAGTTATTAATTGCGTTGAGCGTATTTGGGACATAACCAGTATTAGTAGCCAAATCAAAAAGGAGAAAAAAATTATCCATTTTAAAATTGAAATAGATAATAATGTATTTTTTTGCACAGGCCTCAAGAAAGACTGACTCGTCTAGCAATTATATCAACTTAATACGAAATGTAGCCAATTTGGGCTTCCATATATTGATTCAAACATCGCTAAAGCACAAGCACGAAAAATTAATTTCTCCTTCTCATCTAATTCACCCAAATATATCCTGTTCACGTTGATGCAAGTATTATATAAAGATTCAATATTACATTTTCCATTAATGGTTTGCCACTGATTTATATTTATTACTAATTTTATATTTTATCTCTAAATTTATATTTATCACCACGCATACTCTCGAACTCGGAGCCTGACGGCTCCCTTTCGGTTGGATAGGAATGCATGAAGCTTTATTGAATGCCTCCCCCTAAGAAATGCAAACTCAGATTTTGAATAAGATAACTTGAAAATTAGATATTAGCAATGCACAATTTTGAATTATCAATGCACATAAATGAATAAATTGAAACAGAAAATTAAAAATGCAAAAGAAATCTTCATTCTTTTCTATCTAAATCTTCATTCTTTTAAATAAAATCCATTAAATTCCTTATTTTCGCTCGAGAGAGTGTTGATGTCATTACTCGTTGCCACCATAAATCCTCATATATCGGTGCTGGTTTCTTGAGGTGAAAAGAACTGGTCAGTGTGCAATCTACGGCGTGGTGAGTGGGACTTCCTTGCCCGCCGCTTCCACATTTGCCCTCTGATCGCAGACGGAATCGGTTTAGATAAGTGGGAAAGGGTCCATGTCCTGTTGCTAAGAGAATTGCATCGCGATGCCAAAAAGTAGGATTGTTACGAATTTTTGGAATGATTTTGTAAATATTTCTGCCAGTATTTCCAGTGTTCCATTGATGCTTCCGTCTGTTTCTTGAATTTTCTAATAATTTCTTTCTGAGGAAGCTTCTAGGTGCTGGTTTATTAATTTAATTTCCTTCTGTTGTAGCACGTTTTGCGAGATCGTCAGCTGCCTCATTTCTAGGGATGCCGATATGAGTCTTAATCCATGATGATTTAATAGAAGATGAAGATAGCAGAATTTCTAGAATGTCTTGTGCTATTGGACTTTTCCTTTTAATGGAAGAAAAAGAATGAATGCTAAATTAACTGTCCGTCCAAATTATAGATGGAAGAGTATTATTGCTTGCTTCTTTACAGGCCTCTTTGAAAACTATTAGTTCTATTTGATATGCAGAGTTATGAGAATTTAATTTACCCATCCAATGATCTGTGATTTAATTATTGTGTGAAATACAATATGCGCTTCATGTTTTGCCGTCAATTTTTTTTTATCCATCCGTAATTAAATTTTAGCTTCTATATTGAACATCGCTGGGTGAAATTTAGTTGGTGTGATTTTACTTTCGTATTCCACTGGAGAAAAGATGATGTTTGAGAGATTTCTCTGTTTGTTGAGTCAGGTAACTCTTGAATAATCAGCTTCTAACTCCGCTTTAATTGGAAGAGGGAGAAGGCATGTGATGATCTGTAGTGCTGCGATAGGCTTAATATAGTATGTGCCAGTGATATTTAATAGGAATTTCCTTTGAATTGATATTAGTATTCGAGATTGTCTTGCTGTAAGGGCGTAGACCCATACTGCAGCTCTATGTAAAATCTTCCTTTCCGCCACTTTTAAATAATGTCTTCTTCATAGATTCTGGTCCAGGCCCCAATTAACAACCGCTATCATTCATAACTTTTGAATAAGTTTAAAAGCTTTGATTTTTAAATTATACAGATGATTTACCCAATTTATCCAGGATGATTCCTAAATAATTCATTGAAGAACTTTTTATGATTTGATTGTTCCATTTTAATCTAGGGCCGTTAACCAATCTATTTATTAATATATTAGCGGATTTCTCAATGGAGACTTTAAGGTGATGTTTCTTGGTCCATCTTATAAAAAAATCAAGTGCAGATTCCGCTGATGTTTTTAATGTTTGGCCAGTCGGTTCACTCATCACGAAAACAAAATCGTCAACAAAAAAATTGAAGATGGATTGCTGGAGGCCAAGGTTCCAAAAAGATTTCGTCAGCCACGAGATTCCAGAATAATGGTCTTGAAGAAGACCCCTGTGCGCATTCTAATTCTTGCGGCCAGTAAACTGAGACTTTAGCTGTTTGAATTGAAACTCTTCTGTCATTAAGGATGTCTTTGAATATTTCTATTGTATTGGATGGGAAGTTAATTGCATTAAGGCTACTGTGAACCGATGAGTATCTTATATGATCAAAAGCAACTTGGATATCGAGAGAGATAACCAAAGTATGGAATCCTTTATTTTTTGAATGTCTGATTTTATCAAGGAGACAATGGGCTTCATCACATGATATTCCCTCTCTGAAGCCGAACTGATTTTTGTGCAGCAATTTGATTTTGTTTATATGGATGTTAATACGTTGCAAGAGTATTTTTTCAAAATTTTTTTCCTATAGTAGTGAGGAGAGTAACAGACATGTAGGATTTTATTGCTGATAGGCCCTTCCCTTGCTTCAAAAAGAGCACTACGATTCCTTTCTTCAACGTTGACGGAAAGCACCTCACTAACATTTATTGTAGAATAAATAGAGGATATTGTGTAAACATTTATGAATTTCCCTGAGTGTTATGTAATCTATTGAGTTGAGTTTTAAATTGGGGAACGTCTATGAAGCCTTTTAATTTCATTTTTACTAATAGGGAACTCCATTTCATAGGATGAGTTGGAACAGTCAGGAATTCTTGCTTCACTTATTTTAGTATAAAAATATTTAATATATATAAAGCGAGAAAGAAGCCATATCTCCTTGGTCATTTTTCTCAATTGTTTAAAAAGATAGCATAGAGGCGATCTGTTTTTAACTACTGTTTTAAATGGAAGTCCGATTGGGTCTGTGACTTTCGTGCTAAGTTTTGTTAATGAGTTTCTTCTCGCCTTTTTAGCTGCTGTTTTGAAGAGAGCTTGCTTTTCTGATAAGATCAGTTGTAGTTTTTTCTTTTCGTCACCACATGATTTATTCTTTCTTCTATATAATGCCTGAAGTACCTGTTTGGTAATCTGAAGATTACTGTTCTATCAGGTATTTTTAATAGTTGTACGAACTTTTTTGACTTTATAAGATGATTTGCAGGCCTTAAATATTTTAAGTTGTAATAGTTCAGTGGCTGAATTAAATTAATCATGATTCTCGCTATCTTGAATTGCTTGTTGCAGCAGTGGAATTTTTTCCGAGAGAATTTTGATCATTTTATGTTGGCCACCGTATGCAGTTTTGAATCTAAGATAGCTATAAATTGTTTGTTGAACTTCAAGATCCGTCTTGATGTATCTATGGTCGCTGTGCGTGTAGTCATCTAGTACTTCACATGAACATGAATCTATTATTGAGTTTAATTGACAATTGTGAGTTCCGGCCACCCTTTTGCACCGCGATGCTCGAAGGTGGGGATGGAGGCTGTTTTGTTTAACAGAAATTATTCATTTGCCCTAAGAAAGACTTCGACTAAAGAGCCCTAGTGTCTTCATTCGAATATTACCAGATTCTGTTGTGAGCATTGAGATCTGCAGCTATAAAGATTTCTACTTCTCTTAGGATATGCATGAGGCTGTCTAGATCTTCTATGGAATCTTCAATATTTTCGTATGGAGAGGAGTAGCGGAATATGAGTGTGAGAGGTTTTGCATCAGTTTTGATTTTAATATAGACTAAATTCTCAGTTAATCGAATTTTTACAGGTTTGGAACATGATGGAAGGATAATAACACCTTTTTTTGTTTTTTGAAATGTACCGAATCCATGATCTTGGAATACCAGCTATTTTTTCATCTAAAATATATGGTTCTTGCTCTAAAATACTTGCTAGCTTGTATTTATTGTTCACACCCATTAGTTTAGATTCCTATTCCTATTTTCGTAGATTGATTTGAATAACTGTTATGATTTGTAGTTAATGAAATTGCTTGGCCAGACAGTCGGCGTTGATCGACAATGAAATATATAGAAATCTTCATTGATCATTTTTCATATGCGATATTTCTTGATATTGATTTTAATTTAGATAGATAGGTTGAACATTGAAAAGAATAAGAAGGACGGTTTGTATTAAATTTCTTATGCAGGTTCTTATTTTCCTTATGACAATTGATACAGAATGACTTGTTACTTTTACAATCGTTATAGGCATGATTGCCAGCCCAGAAGCTGCAATAAAGAGATTTACGTTGGTATTTTTAGCCGTGTGGTTGAATGATAGGCACTTTTATTTTGAGACCAAAAAATTCATGAACTATATATTCCTCCCAGTTTAGTAACATTTTCCTTCTTTGTTCCAATAACTTGTATATTGGTCGAGGTGCTTGAAAGTGGCCGTCCTTTATTTTACTGCGAAAAGAATTTTCTGGTCATGGGTTTCAAGGTCAATAAAGGTATTTTTAAGATCGACTTCTACTTCATCTTTGGTGGTTTCTGGAGAAAAGCCATAAACAATGAATTTCGGATGGGATTGTTGAACTTTAATCGGTTTTATGGCTTCTTTTAAGGTTGGCTTGTTGTCTATTTCTTCTAAAATCTTGTCAATCTTCCGATTCTATTGCTAGTCCATTGTTTCTAATTATAGGAACGACCTTAATTTTGAAAGAAGCATTCATTTTGATTTCCTTCTGAAGTACTGAGAGTATATGAGAATTTTTGATTTCTTTATTTTGATAAAGAAGTAAGGTTTTGGAGGTTTGTCACTGATATTTTTTTCCATTTCGACATTAAACTACGATAACTCCAGAAACCATTATCTTGACACGTTAAATATTACGAATTCAATGACAGTAGCCTGACTGACGTGGTGTTTTTCTCTATCTTTTCCAAGTTTCATTTATTCCATTTTTAATTATATCCACAATAACCTAAACACACATAAATGTATTTAATGCTTTCACTAGTGTATATGAATACGCACATAATTTAAACCTGACTGGTAACGCGCTCGGTAGAAAGCCTGAAAACAAGGAACTTTTTTGTGCAGTTCTTCATTGCGTAGTGGAAGAAAAAAAAGTTTTCATGTGAAAAAATTCTTCTTCCCACTGACGGATTTATTTCTAAATTTTAGTCCTGTTGTAAGGGTGTCGCATGCCAAGTGTTAGCCATCTAGTTCATGCATACGAATTCAGAAATCCACTAAAAATTAAGATAAAAATAATATATTAGAAAATTATCGCTAATTTCATATTTTATCAAGATATTAAAATAAAACTGCTTCATATGTCATCTTGAATTTTGTATATTTCTTTATTATCAACACTTTTTAATTTCGCATATCATCTGCTACACAGTCTGATGGTATGATTACACAGGCCAACATATATTATTTTGCAGGGGGATATTCTTAACTGATTATGTGTAAATTTATTCGTTAAAAAATATTTGAAGTTAATTTCTGCCCGTCACCTCATGTTTGTATGATATGACAGTACAGTTATTTATGTGAACACGTTAAATTACTCTTAAGGTATAAGGGTTAAAAATATTTTAAAAAACTTTTCCTTAATAAATATTGTAAAATATTTTAAATATTAAAAAAACATAGCAAATCTCGTGTAAAGCTGCAATAGATTACTTAAAACTTTGGAATGAGAAGAATAAAACAAGAAAAGTCTTTTTATCGCACACCTACAGTTTCTTTTATTTAATATTTTTTAGTGAATTTTCTTTGTATAGTCACGGGGAAAAAAGTATGCACCCCTTATTATTTTCCCTTCGTTCATCACAGACTAAAACAAAAGATACCAATTTTCTGAAAACAACGTCTAGAAAAAGGTTCCATGTTTAAAATGCTCTTAAGGGGTCATATACCTATTTATAATTGCATTAACTTCAAAATTTCCAATAGAAACACACATTTTTCTTAATAAATTTCAAAACTACATCAAAATTTATGCTCGAATACCAAGTTTTATTATCCTAGCCGTTTTCATTTCGAAATTGTAAGCAAATCAAATTTTTAATATCTAATGTTAAAGTAAAAACTGGAATTTTTATTGATATCTTGAGAAATAATATATGTATTGGGATAGAATTTTTTTATCTAATAGTATGAATTATTTACATTTACATTTTGTTTTAAAATAATTTTGTGCACAAGAAATATTTTATAAAAATTAATGTTTAAAAATTTTTATTAGCAACAATTCATAAATTTTAACAGTAATAGAAGCAGATGGCCATTTAATAAACCTTTGCAAAATTTCAGCATATTCGAAGTTACATTAAATTTGCTGCTTTCGTTGTAAAACGATGCACTTAAGGGGGCATGATATATTTCGAAAAAGTCTTTAATCAAATATAATCATTATACAACTTTATTTTATAAAATTTAAATCTAAAAGTACCATTTACTGTTTATATATATAAATTAAAAATTTTTAAATTAATGTGGTGTACTATTTCACTCAAATCATTAATATACGAAAAATTAGATGATAACAATACCATATAGACTTACAAAAAAACCCCAGAAAGTAAAAGGAAAACGATGTTAGTAAGAATAAATCTTATTAAATTATTAATGTTAATACTAACATTTCATTAAAACAAAGTGTATTCTTTTATTCGATTATTTCCACTCATGATAAAAAGCCTATGTAAATGCTTATGAATTATTAAAATGTTAATACTTTGAGATCAACATTTGTTGAGGTAACACTGAAAGTTAGCTATACAAAATATTGCAAATTTTCTTGGCCACCAGAGCTATTGGATATCATGATTATTGCAGGACAAAATAAAATTTATTTAAGAAAAGTTGTATTCTACTGAACTTTTATATGCATCAAGTTTTTCGATTTAAAATGTAGATCTGACTTTGAAAATAATATTTCAAGTGCGAAATACTTTAAAATGCAATTACCGACATTTAAATGCAAGCAGAAAACTTCTTTATCTAAATGTGGAGACAACCCTTTTTATATTTAGAACACAAAATGTCGAATATCTTCCGATCAACTCATGGTATATTAGCCAAAAGTTATGTCTTGGAGTATTTTTTCATGAGAAATTTATTTATGACCTCAAAAATGGGTGACCATAGTAGCGAAATGTCATCGGCCATTGAAAGGCCTTTCATCGAAACCCGATCACACAATGATCGGCCGTTGAACGGATTCTTATCGGATAGGGATGAATTCTCATCGGGATTTGCTCCGAATTGTCTCATCGGCCATAGATCAGCCGATCATCGATATCGTATGAGTTTTGCTAGCCGATACGATAGAAAACCGAGCAGTGCGGTTTCAAGGCGATGAATTTTCGATAACTTTTAGATGAATATACAAACAGATTTGGATGAGTACGATGAAAACTGGTTGTTCAAATAAATGGTTGGTTGTTTTTTTAATGATAAAGATGGCCAGTAGATTTTAAATTGGAAAGAATTTGGCAATAAGCACATGGATATCAAAAAACACCCAATTATTAATATTTTTATTTTATGAGAAGCTAAAGAACCAGTGGCGGTGTTAACAACTTGGGGCCCTCCCACAAAATGTTTAGAGGGGGCCCTCCTTAAAAATAATGCATGACGCTTTTGCATAGTTCACTTTTCCAGCTATTTAACAAATTGTAATTATATTAGGGAAGTTGTGTTACTTTAAATTTAAAGTTAGTGTGACGAAACTTTCCAAAATTATACAGCTGATTTATTTGACATGTTTATTATGAAATCTCCACTGATGATTCACAAAATATAGTAAAAAAGTTTATTCTTCGTTACATTTTCGGAAAGGAAACCTTCTTGTTATAGTTCATGAAATTAATAAAATAAAGTTTCTGTGATGCAGACAATTTTTAATGACTCTTCAATCAAACTTGTCCGAATTTTCTTTTTCTTTCATTTAAATGTAGTATTGGGCATATTTCTTTTTGGTTTAACGTGTTACAGTTATAAGCTACAAAGGTCCATAAAAAATAAATTTTAAGATTTGATAAGCTTTTTTAAATCACGATAAAAATTGTAAATCATCTATAATATTATGGTTGGCACAATTGCTTATAAATCATTTTTGCTAGTAAAAAATGTTAATTTTCAGTTCCCTTATGTCCCGGGGCCTCCCCGTGCCCTATATTTCCGCCAGTGCAAAGAACCAATACGTTTTTAACGTACAAAGCGAAGCTCTAAGCATAAAAGAGTTCATGCCAAAATTCAAAGGAAAAAAGATTTCTGCTAGGAGGTGCAAAGCCCTACATAAACAAGTTTTATACAAGGAAAATCTATGCACATTTTAAAAAATAGGTTTGTACAAGGGAAATAGGAATTTTAACAATTTTTATTTTTAAGTGAAGACATTCTGCACAGATAACTTTTAAATTGTTCCGCTCTTTCTGAAGAAAACTATTTTATTGCTTTTGCTATTTTTAGCATCATATTTATAATGCTTAAAATAATGCCCCGACTAGTGCGGGCAGCGCTGAAATCAGTTCCATATTCTGTGCAAAATGCATAATTTTCTCCTTTACATGATCTCTTTAGAAAAGCAAAAACAATAACCACCAAATTTTATCATATCGCACCTTGAATGAAAGAGAGCCACAAGTTCAAAAATACTATATTGAATGGAATAGAGCCAGATGTGCTAAACATTTTTGTTTTTCAAATATTTGGCACTTCTGGCTCTATTGCATTTAATACAGCCCATTAAAATGAGCAGAAACAAAATTTTCGCACTTGTGGCCCTCTTGCATTCAAGGTGTGATATGCACAATTGTGTAAATTAATAAAATAATGCTATTATTTCCTTCCAATAACTTCTTTCATTCTTTATACAACAGTAAACATTACAGTATTGCCAGTCTATAAAACTGCATATTTCTAGAAAGATTAAACAAGAGTAAAGAAAAAGCAAACAAAAAGTAAACTTTAGTTTTATTTTACACATTTACATTTTTATTTATGATCATTTTACACTTTTATGTTTGCATTGAAGATTCCTTCCTCCGTCAGTATCTTTGGCATGCATAAGCTGTTTTTCAGTAACTTCTTGGACTTCCACTTTTGTTGCTGCCGAAAAGATTATTTCTCACGGCACCTAATAAAAAAAGAAATAAATGTACTATTATTAATTTACAACAATTATATATAAATCATACATTGATTTGAAGAGATAAATCACTCAACAAATTTATAAATTCGAGGCAAGTTTCTGAATGAAAGTTCTTTGTAACCAATTAAACGCTCAAAAGATAATTAACCAAATTATTCTGGAATGTGGGGAACTGGTCTCTGGCTTCATATGTTTCTTTAGAGATGGAGGGGGGGGGGGGGATTAGTTTTTCCTTCCCAGGAGGTTCCAAAAGGAATTATCGAACCAAATATGAAAATTAAAAATAATAACACACAAAATTCAAAATCCTATCTCTTTATATTAAGTATATTTTATAGTAATTTTATTTCTGCATTGTATTGAAATGTCCCTGCCTTTACTCATAGAAACATGGAACATGAATGACATACTTGTAATATGCTAGAAAATGTTTCAGACTGAGTTAGTTTAGACAAAGTGCTTTATAGTTTATCTATAAAGTAGATAAAACTTTCTTTTTAGTTTATGAAAATTATAAATAAACAATCATACAATAGTGACAGATTATTTTCACTTACTGCTTCTATTGAAAGTATGAATTATTTTGAAAACAAATTCATTTGTTCAAATTAAATCCCTCGGTTTGGACTGTCATTTCAATTGTTCATTAATTAGGTTTCTTTTTCTGAGATAAAAATGAAAAGTTGGCAAGATAAGAGATTTTGCTCAAGAGCTCAATATGAAATCCACTATCAAACTCCAAAGATTTGTCAGGTATGCCCATCATCAAAGTCAAAATGTTTGATGGATAACAAGCAATCACACTATATTACAATACAGAACATTCTCCAGCAATATCCTCTCACAATAATGAAAGTGATATTGCCCCAAAACTTGGAAAAACATCTGAATTTTGAAAAAATTGAAAATAGCCAATTTCAAGGAAAAAAACTTAATTTGTCAGATAAACAGAATTAAACAGTTAAAATATTGTTACCCACAAGTGATATGAACTAAATGAGAAGCTAACAAGTTTGTATATAAGAAGAAAATGGACAAAAGCAAAAATTATTCTTCTCGTAAATATGAGCTTTCTGTGTAAATCACATGTAAAATAGATTCTCAAAAATAGAAGTCAAACAAACTTTCACATATATGTTATATATTCTTGTTTGTTTGAACAAGGCGAATGTTTTAAAAACATATTTAATGCTATAAACACAATAATGGAAGAGATATTGCCCCAAAACTTGGAAAAACATCTGAATTTTGAAAAATTTGAAAATAGCCAATTTCAAGGAAAACATTTTAATTTGTTATATAAACAGAGATAAACAGTTAAAATATTGCTACCCATAACTGATATGAACTAAATGAGAAGCTAACAGTTTGTATATAAGAAGAAAATGAAAAAAATCAAAATTTATTCTTTTCGTAAATATGAGCTTTCTGTCTAAATCACATGTAAAATAGATACCCAAAAATAGAAGTTAAAGAAAATTTCACATATATGTTATATATTCTTGTTCGTATGAACAAGACAAAGCTTTTAAAAACAGTTTTAATGGTATACACACAATAGTGGAAGAGAAATTGCTTAGAAAAACATTTGAATTTTGAAAAAATTGAAAATGGCCAATTTCGAGACCAAAAAAAAAACCTTAATTTGTTAGATACACAGAAATAAACAGTTTTAATATTGTTACCCACAACTGATAGGCCCTGAAATCATCTGTATTTGACTGGTCGAGAAGGCTAAACTGTTGAAGACGGTGCGAGAGCGTTTGTTTACATTCCATCGGAGACGATGTGAGGTCCTGAAAGGCACCCGCAAACTTTCCCACGGAAAAAGTGACCGGGCCTCCCAGGTCGCTAGCAGAGAGCGGTTAGTCAAAGGGGCCGACAAACCCTTCCCAGATTGCGTCATCCCGGAGGGTCTTCGTTTGAAATTCACCGCCATTTGACCTCGAGTGGACACACGCGGAGCAAGTGAGATGCATGGCGTACGCCTAGCACCAATTGCGATTGAGGAGTTAAAGAGAGAGTTCTATCATTGGGAGGAAGGGTCCCATCTCCTGCAAATGAGGAGCTGAACTTTTGACCCCGCCTAAAAAGGGCTGGTCCCAAGGAGGGTTTTTAAACTGGAACGAGAGAGGAATTGGAGAGGATGATCGAGAGATGAAGATAGGCTCGTTTTGAAGAACCGGGGAATTAGATTCCCGTGACGGAGATTTTTGAAAAAGCAGTTCTCAGGCTGAGAAGCTGCTGTACCGGGCCTTGCCCCGTTTAACCTAAGCCGACCCTTGGCTGCATATCGCTCGTCTCGAGTGAGAAGTTCTTAGGAACCCTTGATATAACCCGTGAGAGGTTATCTGCTAGAAATCTGAGCGGATTCTTCCCTCAGATCATTACTTCGGACTCATACTCGCCTAGAGTAGAACTTTTAGAACTTTGCTATACCTCGAGTGAACTCGTGAAATCTGCGAACTGTATTTCCAGATTGAATTCTGACTTGACTAATGATATCTCGTCCTGAGTAGCGGAGTTGTGTAAATTGATATTAATTTGTATAAATTGTAAAAATTCAATTAATCAAGAATTTGGCATTAAATATTAATATCTTAATATGGCTGTGTCGTCTGGTGAGTCCTTCATAGTTTAGCAGCGCTGAGCTAAGACCCTACAACGAGAAACTGGAGAAGATGGTACGAGAGCAATTGTTTACACTGTCCAAAATTATCACCAATTTTTATTATGTATGCGTGTGCACACTTCTTTATAAACAGAGAGTAATTAATTATTCTAGCATGAATATATTGTTTTGCACTGAGAATGATAATTATTCAATCGTAGGTTGCATGTTGTTATATCTAACCTTGAAAAAAGCTTTATGATAATTTTATTCATTTAATAAACATACCGTAAGTAATAAAATTTAAAAAGATATTTAAGAATAAAATAAATACTTACATATTTTCCAAATCAAAGACGGTCAAATTAAAACTGTCAGGTCGACGCTAGCAAATGGCATGACAGCCATTGCAGTTGCAAATACTCTCGAACAACACATCACAGGGTTGTTGACCAATCAAATTCGACTATCAGTTATTTCATGCAATTTTCATCATTATCCGAGATCGGAACGATATCTATATGCCGTGAATTTCCGGTGGACACTATATATCTTTTTTCTTAATTACCGACTTAAAGTTCTGAAATTGTGTGCACATATCAATTGAAACATTACTGTATGGAATGAATTTTTAAAAAAAATTTTAACTCAATAACTTTTTTTTAAATTTAAAAAATAATTAAAAAAAAAAAATTTAAAACGTTCCATGCGTGCCAATTTTTTATTTTTTCACTTCATTTTACTTTATTATTACTCATAAGTACATTTACAACATAATGGGATATTATTTTGCTATTTCATTGAATAGTTAATTTATAGGAAATATTTTTGTTTTTGTTCACTTAATTTTCATCAAAATTTTACATTTTTTCAAAATAAAGTGACTTTTAACTATCTAAATGAAGTCGAAACATAAAATGGATACCAAGATTTATTTTAGTATCTATCAGGATACGGTACTAAAAAGTTCATAAGATTTTACTAAAAAATTGAGACGCATGGAACATTTTAAAAACGCTTAAATCTGAAAAATTACAGTTTTGAGAAAAAGACATTTTAAAAATATTGTGTATACTTGCCTTTGATACTTGCTCTCTTTATACCATGCACTATTCATTCTATTAAAGTACGGACATATTTATGCATGTTATTCACTTAAAAATAAATTTTGAAGAGAAAAAAATGTTTAAATGGAAAGGCTTGATTTGATGCGTTAGAATTTTCAGGCACGTGTTTTCTAAATTAATAAATAACTATTTATTCACAACAATAATAAATTGAAACTGACTTAACTATCTATATGAAGTCGACACATAAAATGGATACAAATATTTATTTTAGTATCTATCAGGATACAGAACTAGAAATTTCATAAGATTTACTAAAAAATAGCGATGCATGAAGACACGTAAATCTGAAAAAAATATAGTTTTGAGACATTTTAAATATATGTATGCACTTACCTTTAATACTTGCTCTCTTTATACCATACTAATAATTTTAGTCAACTAGACAAATTGAAGCGTTAAAATTTTCAGGTACATGCATTTTCTAAATTAATACTTTTCAATGATTTTTGTATTATTATTATATTTAGATAGTTTCTTCGAAATTCTTTTTCTTTTCCACTTTTCAGTACCCCTACTTTCACTTTGGGCTATGCGGCGTTTATCACGTCTTTGAGCAATGTGAACAGATTCTGAGTTCAATTCAATCTGTTCTGCCCTAAGGTTATTCAAGCTGCCAAAATTGAACTCACCTATAGCAGAAATTACTGCCAATTCGAGGCGCTTTTTAGAAACAAAAGTTTCTTCTGGGCAATTGTTCCAAATAACACTATGATTGCTCTCGTTTACCTTCTGGGTTTTCCCGAGACGCATCTTGCCAACAGCTCGTTGTTTGCAAGCATTTGATACACAGGCAGTATTTTTTCAAGAACTTGCGCTGACAACTTTGTCTTCATTGACGAATGAGACTTTGGCTTTTCATTGTTAGCCAATGCCCTCTGATAAAAGCACCATGTTTTCACGCCTGTTGGGCATTGATTATGCTTAGGTGCATTGTCTGTCGATGAAGTGTGGAACAATGAAGCAAATATTGCTGTTTTCATTTTTGGGGCATCATGGACATTGTCTTTTATAGCTTTCCTATAAAAATTCGTAAGTTTTAATATGGTGCTTTCTTTCAAGCTACCCTCTTTTCGACCACCAATTGTGACACCTTTACTTCGGCACTCTTTGAATTTATTACGAAGTCCTGTCCAAAGTATCTTTGCCACATGATTCAGACGTTCTTCTTTAGAAATTTTCATATTGTCGCCATATACATCGAACTCTAATACATGTCGGTATGTCTTAGAATCACCATCTGACAGAACATTCATGTATCGCATACCACAGTTTTCAACCGATCTCTTCCATAAAATTTCTGCAGCTTTAACATCCATCGCATTTGATGATCCCACATAGTTTTCGCTGCATTTTGGCTTGTGGGCTTTGTACCAAATGGAAAAATCAGCACTGTGTTCCTCAAGATCCCTTTTTCAGGACAATATTTTGAAAGTACCTCGTAATCAATAACGAGACCAGTCAAAATATCAACAACTATTCTCAATACCATAAAGTGATGTATGCCCACGTTTTTGCCATGTGCCATCATACGAGAATGTGATATCAATAATTTCATTATTCTGGTCAGATGGTGATGCTAACTCATTATGCTTTTGGCGAACAATTTTAAGAGACACTTGAAGAATGTCATCTTTATAACTCTGCTTCTCTTCATACAATTTGTGTAAACATTTTGAAAATGTCTTTTTATCCAATGCATGAATGCCAACAGCCATTGAAAAAACTTCCAATGCTGCGTGGCCTTTCCCAATTTAAAAAAAAAAGCTTCAACAAGCTTTTTAATTGCTTCAAAGCATTTATCAAAATTCTCACGAGGGCTGGAAAATATGGAGTTAAATACTTTCTAACAGTTTTAACATTTTAGTTCTATTTTTGATGAAAAGCCATAAGTGCCATAGGATGTAACATCCAAAGAACACATATTGCATTCATCACATTTTGTGTTAGACAGAAGGGAAGACCACATACTGTTATTCATAATGACATAAGAATTTTTTTCAATGGCATTGCTTGTTGAAGCAGAGGTAGAAGTCAAAACTTCCCATTTTGTGGCACTTATATTTACAGAATTTTTCTTTTCCTTACATTCATTACTTACACAGTTTTCAACACACACTGAAATATTGGAATTCTCTATTTTATCTTTTTCCCATCTCTTGCTTATGTTAGAAGCACACAAACGCTTTCGTTCTGATGGTCTACCTTTCAACTTACGATATCGTCGACTAACAGTATCCATTATGTAAATAAAGTATACAAACTATAAAGTATTATAACTTACCAGGGTTTTTCAGCAAAAAAATGACTTCAAATGATACCAGGAAGTAGGCAGAGATCACAAATGATGACAGCAAATAATAACACGTCAACTCGTTAAACACGATGTAGAAGTGTAAACAAACGCGGCAAACAGCAGTTAACAGTTAGAGTTAATATCCACGAAAGCAAAACGTAAAAATATTAATTCTAAAATAAATTAAAATGGGAAACACAAATCGTGTTTTCTCTTTGTTGACATGTTTGTTTACATATTTGGGTCCCTTTAATTTTTTTAAAATGCCTATAACTTTTTAATAAATTAATTTAGAGACATGCGGTTTTGTGCATATGGTTCATTAAAGTAAGCAAAATCTCAATATAACAAAAAAATTCTATATTTTGGTCAATCTTTGCCTATTTCAAGATCCACCGTCCCCTTAAGTGAAAAGTGCATCTTTTGAATTCGTTTATAAAGCAGTTATTGAATACTAGCCTCCTTCGGCGACTTCGTTGGGTTCACTCAACTCATTAGTTATACTAGCAAGTTGTATAAATTAATTTTTATCCTTGTATTTTATATTAATTATTTAGAATTAAAGCTATGCGATGAAGTAATTTCCATTTGAAGATTCTGAATATAACAAACTGTTGGTTTCTAAAAATTGATATATAAACCATAAGATTTCAAAACAAATAAATATTATAAACCAAGTGAAATGTTAAAATCATGAATTTTTAGATGCTTTTCAGATAAAACACTACCAAAACCAAAAATTAAAGAATCCAGAATCAATAATACAGAGTATAAATCTTCAATTACATTAATTCAAACTTCACAGTTTGTCAGTAAGTAATTTAAATCTTATATTCAGAGAATTGTAAGTGAATGCAATAATCCGCCGCCACTTCTAAAATATTGATTTGAAATTCTTGTAACAATAAACAATTTAAAATGCATTTTAATTTTAAGTTAATATGGCAAAAAAATAAAAACGGTATTATTTTAAATAAAAAATGCAATAATAATTCCTGAAGCTCAATCCAATATTACAAAGTATTTAAAAAGATAATTATGTGCTCTAAGAAAACATCTAGATGGACAAAAATATTTTAATGTTTTTTTAATGTAATGTTCCATTATCCGTTCCGTTCTATTTGTGGAATTCTAATTGCGTTTGTTGAAAGACAGGCTGTACATATACTTTGAATCAGGAAATTGTGTCATGTGACTGGGTCTGAATGCAGAGACCACACTGTAGCAAGAACAACAAAAGGGAACACAACTAAAGGGAAGCGAGCCTTCTCTGTGCAGCCTTTATACATAAGGTGGCGTATGAATACACCACACGATCCTTACTTTTAAAAAACAAATAATATTTTAAGCAGTTTCCATTGACCATTAAATTATAATTACACCAAGTAATATTTTAGTACGAATTACTCTTTAAACGAAACATGAAAATTTGGCTACTCGGTGCTTTTAAAACTCTGCCGTATCTGCTTCGATACGGACCCTTGATTGGACTTCTGGAACTAGGCTCGTGAGAACTAGATTTTGCGCTACACTCAGAATCCGATGCAGATTCTATAACTTGCTCCTGAGATCTCACTACAGGTGTAGATTCTGGAAGTGCATCTCTGGTAGAGTAGTTCTCGGAATCTTTAAAATTATTAAAATGTGCCAAGTTAGAACATTTATTTGGTCTCAGATGTATTCGATTTCTAGTTCTTATTTCTCCATCATATGTTGGAATGCGATAGGATGTGGGTATTTTTTTCTGTCGCTAAACTGCCCCAGGTTCCCACTGTGGAACTAAATTTTGCACGAGCACAGAACGTCCCGCTTGTAATTTGGCCAAGTCCTTCGATAAAATTTAAGCATAGCACGTCTATCTCTCTGTTTTTACTGATAGTTATAATAACTCTCATTTTTTATTCTTTTCAGTGTCGACAAACTTGATAAAACAGTAGAAAGTTTGCGATTTCTTAAGAGCTCAAAAGGAGAGTAAATAGATCCTACAACTGGAGTAGCACGGTATAACAACAAACCCAAGTAGGGATCTTTAGAGTCTGCCAACGTTTTTCTAAAAATTTGTGTTACAGTCTGAACGGTCCTTTCTACTTGCCCATTGGATTTCGGATACTAACCTTCACTTGCTTAAATTTCCAACAAAACAGGCAAAGTCTCGGTTTTTGAACGGCGGTCCAACATCAGTTATTAACTCTAAAAGTATATAGTGTCTCGCAAAAATGGATTTAATTGGTGCTATCACAACACAATCCTGTAAGTTGCTAACTAGTATCACTTCAATACATTTGAAATTACAGTATACTACATCTATGTAATTTTTACCATTGAAGTAAAAGAAGTCTATGTCTACTTTCTCCCAAGGGGAATTAAGAAACTCATGTGGCATTTCAGACTCCGGTGCATTACCAATTTGGAACTTGGTGCATACTGGACATTTTTCTATTATATGCTTGATATCTTTAGATATGCCAGGCCAGAACACACACGTTCGAAACATATTTAAAGTTTTAATAATACCAAAATGTCCTTCATGCAATTTATTCAAAATTTCCATCCGCATACTTTCCGGTATAACTATTAAATCAAACTTTAACAATTTATCATCAACAAAATGCAGCTCATCTTTATATTGTAGGTATTTTTTAGCTGATAAAATCACCCCCTTACTATTCATTCTTATTAGCATCGGTTATTTCTTGCATCTTAATATCAGAAATTGGTAGACTATCTAAAATAGTTAAAACTAGAGAGTCTTCCTCTGGGGTTGGAAAGTCGTTTTAATCCAATGGTCACCTTTAATGTGTATCGGACACAAACATTTCTTTACCGGGTTTATAGAAAATTTCATAATCATAACATTGTAATTGCAAATAAAACCGTCGCATCCTGAAAATAATGGCTGACAAAGGCTTTCCAGACATGGCTGTCAATGGCTTATGATGAGAATAAATCTTGAACCTAGTACCATAAACATACTGGAGAAACGTTTTGCATCCGTATACCACTGAAAGCTCTTTCTCAATATGAGCGTATTTACGCTGAGTTGGAGTTAGAGTCGACGAAGCGAAAGCAATACGCTTACCTTCCTGCTGTAAAACAGCTCCTAAAAGAAATGGAGATGCATCCACTACGATCTCAGATTCCCGATTCTCCTGAAAATCCGCCGTGTATGATGCCTATTGCACGCCATCATATTGATCGACGTATGAATCAAGTATGATCCTGTTATTTTCGGTTAATATAGGTTATGTTAAAATAGTTGAATTTTAATTTCAGCAGTTTAGAAATCTGATTTACAGAACCTGATGAAAGGTTGATTTATATATTCAATTATGAAATTATCAATTGGTGCTAAAACATGAATACAAATAAAAATACAATTATTAATTTTCACATAATTAATTACCTACTGTTTTATAGACAACCTAAAAGTTAAAAAAACCATAGTGGAAGAATTGCTAAAATAAGTTACATTGCGTTGTGAAACAAATAGAGAGATTAAAGTAAACAGATTTTTTGAATTAAATATTTTTTATTAACAATTTTATTTTAATTAGTTAACTGACAACTTTAAGTTAAGAATAATAGAGTATTGAAATATCAGGTTATACTGATGCACACACCAACACATAAAAAACAAACAAAAAAAATATACACATTAATACAAAAACGCTGGAAAATTGGATATTGCTAATATGCAAAAAAAATAAAAAAATAAAATTAAATAGAGATCTCTCATTGTAATTTATATTTTGACAAACAAGTACTTTTTTTGCAGCTGCATTGTTGAGCTAATGCTCTCGGCTTGGCCAGACACAAATTGAAATTCTTGTTGAAACTGTAGCATTTTACTGCCACTCAATTCATCACCAGTTTAGTGACACTCTTTGAAAAATCGCTGTTGAAAATGCAGTATTTTACTGCCATTTGAATTGTTTTCGATGAATTTAATCGTAGATTTTATTTACTTAGCGAACACCGTCGATTGAGATGATTCTTTTTTATCACATTCTGCATACCACTGTAACAACGTCGTTCTGGTATAGTCCAGGATAAAGGAAAGTCAGTTCTCTCAACGCATCGTCTTCCTTCTGAAATTGACTTTTTAAAAATATATCTTGCTTGCCATCCCTGGTAGATTGTACTATATCATCTACAAATTTTATTATAAGCCTGTCAGCACGCCTGAGAGGTCGAGAACCGAAGGAATAATTCCAAAGGACTCGAAAACCTCCAGACGTGCGACCGTTACGTTCAGTATTTTGCAGCCATATATTTTAGACAAAGGAAACTTCCAGCCAGAAGACGCTCAAACCAGTTTTCACACAAAAGCTTCCTCCGTTTAAAATGGCGAAATAAAAGTAATATACAATTTAATCAACATTGAAACATTAAAAGAACATAAAAATTTAAATTACATAAAAAAAATTACATTACATAAAAAGTTAAAGCAATTAATAATTAAATTGATTACTAAACAAATAAATATGATAAATTAAGATATTTAAAAAAACTGTACACAATTCCGTTGATAATTTAAAAGTTGCCAAAGATGCCACAAGATAAGAAAGAAACTTTGGTGGCGAAAATTAAATTATTTAAAAGTACTGGTAAAGCCGAAAAATTATGTAGTTGCAATTTTGCAATATCACAGATCCGTACGGCTGTCAAACACGATTCATGCCTACTACCTTATTTGATGTTCTCTCCTCTACTTTAGTTAAGACATAGCAGAGAAGGAGTAATCTAATTGCATAGATCCTTCGAATCTCAGACGTGAGCCGTTTCAGCAAACGTATTAAATCATACATAATGGCCAAACGTCGACCCGCTGGTGTGGTGCACGCAACCCACCCCAACACCGAGTACCCTACTGGGTGTAAGGCAAAAAGGGACCGGAAGCGAAGGCTGGTGTACCTCGTTCAGATATCGTCCTGTTCATCTGACTGTGTTCGAAATTGCGAGGTCCATTCCAAATTATTCCTCTTTTTGTTTCAAAACGAGACGTTACATTAACGAAAACTCTCTCTCTCTTTTTTCAAAATTTTAATAAGAATTGTATTTCTAACTTCGATTAAGGTGGCGTTCTTCGAAATTCCAGATTGCCGAAATTTATGTGTCTCAAAGGAGGGGTTGAAGAATTACTAAAAGAACTCATATATTTACCAACATTAAAAGAAAGACATAATCGATGGGAATACTAGAACAGACTGTTTCAGAATTTATAAATAAATTTACTACTGAGGGTTTTTCTTTACTCTTATAGAAAATATAATCATATTTGAGCTGCAATAAAATGTCTCTTAAATGCAACAAAATTTGATTTTAAATTAAGTTAAAGCTATATATTTCAAGAAAATGTTACGATCATAGATTTATCTTTTTTCATTGTCTCAAGCTAAAATGTTTTATAAATGGTGACTCTACTGCTTTCATAAAATTTATCATTATTTACAGATTCTCATAGATAAAAAAGTTAAACATTGATTTTACGATGCAATCTGTATACGTTTTATTATCCAAAAAATATTTATTTAATGTTTAGTAGGGTGGAGCGAAAAAAACAAAATTTATATTTTCTAGTCACTGTAGCGCGGAGTAGTTGTGATTGGTGAATACTTAAATGCCAAAAAAAGAATTATTCGAATATGATAGTATCTTCCGATCGCTCAAAACGTCTAAATATTCGAAAAAAATGGAGAATTTCACTATTTCTTAGAATTTTTTTAAGGTTTTGACTCGTATTTTTTTTAACGCTATAGTGCAAAAAGGTTTCAACGGGTACTGCTACATAAGAAATATAAATTATATCTCTATTTAGAGAATATCTTGCGATCGCGCAAATCCTTAAAATTTAAGAAAAATGCAATATTTTGTAAATATTCATAAATTTTTAAAACAAATTTGTGTGAGTACTTAAGGATCCGCATTGACCACAGAATTAATCAAACAATTCAAAGTGTTTTTTTAAAGAAACAGATTCGATAGTTCAGTGTTAAAGTGCATAATTGATTTGAATTCACTGCCCATTTCCCAACTGTCAACACCGCGCGAGACTCCGGTTCCTTCATGCCGCCTACTTTCGAGTCGGTTCCTCCCACGCCCTACTCGCGCCTGCATCTTTCATTCACAGGTCTGCAACCAAAAAACTGCATAAGAGTTTTTGACTGTTTCTAATGTATTTTTGCTCACTGAAACCGGGAAAAATATTTAACAAATTCCATCACGTCAGGTTTCCTTGCAAAACTCATGTTTTTAGTTTAATTAAGCGTAAGATTTCTCTTTTTGACCTGAAATCTGGTGTCGTATTCGTGAGTCAGAAAATAATATCTAATTATGATTTTATATATTAATTTCATATTTCTAAGAGTGACACCCACCTTCAAGTTTGGATGATATCCGGAGTGATTCTGAGGATGGAGACACATTACCTCACCAGGACGAATCTAGTTCAGATTTTTCTGTTGATGAGGGACCCCAACCATTTTCTCAGAGCGAGCTTAATGATGTAGTTAGAGATTTAGGCCTATCTAAAGATCTAGTTTAATTGCTATGGTCAAGACTGAAAAATGAAAATCTGTTGACACCTGGAACTTCATTCTCCTGGTACAGGCACCGAGATAAGGAATTCACTCAGTTTTTCTCCAAAGAGGTAAATCTCGTTCTTTGTAATGATGTTCAATGGATAAGAAGTGCTTTGATCCATCTGAGTGCCGTCTGTTCATAGATTCGTCTAAAACAAGCCTCAAAGCAGTTTCGCTGCATAATGTAATTCATTTGCATCGCTTCCTTTAGGACACTGGGTGCATTTAGAAGAAAACTACAATGTTTTGTCTATAATACTTGAGAAAATCAACTATCAAGAACATCGTTGGATGGTTTGTGGATACTTCAAATTGCTACCCATGTTGTTGGGTCAGCAGGCAGGTTACACAAAATATCCCTGCTTCTTATACTTGTGGGACAATCGAGCCATAGACCACCATTGGACCAAAACTGACTGGTCACTTCGAGATGTCTTAACACCCGGCGAAAAAAATGTCACCAATACAATCTTGGTTTCACCTGAAAAGGTTTTATTACCACCACTTCATATAAAATTAGGGCTTATGAAGCAGTTTATTAAATCACTGCCTAAAGATGGGGGATGCTTCAGATATCTGTGTTCAAAGTTCCCAAAACTGTCAGAAGCCAAGTCGAAAGAGGTTTTTAATGGCCCCGACATACGAAAACTGTTATCCTATTCCCTCTTTTCAGAAACAGTGGGGGACAAAGAAAAAGAAGCCTGGGACTCTTTTAAGGATGTAATGCGCAGGTTTTTGGAGAATATTAAAGACCCTCTCTACAAATCTATTTTACAACGCATGTTGACAGTGTATGAATTTCCGACACTCCCATATTGACCGTTTTCCAGAAAACTTAGGAGCCTATATTGAAGAGAAGGTTGAAAGATTTCACAAGGATGTCCGTGATATCGAGAGACGATACCAAAGAAAATGGGAAGTCAACATGCTATCTGATTGCAGTTGGATGCTCAGACGGGAAACAGAAGATTCTAAGTGAAAGCGTATTCGGAGGAAAGTCAAAAAGAAGGAGAAGAGGTTTCACAGACAAAAAGAGTAAATGTGTATTGTTAAATATATCATGAAAGAATAGTTTTTTTTCTTTTTCCAATTATAAGAAAAATTATGCGTTGTTAATATAATAAAATATTGAATTTTTTCATCTAAGTTATGCTTCTTTAATGTAAACTCTCAATGTTCTGTAAAAGAACTGTAAGTGTTGGGGGGGGGGGAATTGTGGTCATTTTTGGATTCAAAACCATAGAAAACATAAAATTTACCAAAAATATATCATGCAGCTGATTTTTCTTTTGAAGACCTGTGTTATTTGCCTATTGTATCTATGTATAGGCGTCAGTCTTTATTAGTGAAGGAGTAGCATTCTGGGTTGTGTGACATGCTTGCCATTAGTCTTTTTCAATAGTGTTTGTTGTTGATCTATTCTATTCAGTTCGCTTGTGAAATGGATTCGTCAACGTCCCACAAAATTACGAGACTGTCCTATATTTGGTCGCCCACGACATTTGCTACAAAATAAACTCCCTACATACAAGATTGTGCTCCGATGTTGTTCTGAAGAGAGGTTTGAGTTAGCAAGGAAGGTCAACAACACAGAAGTGAATTTTTCAGTTGCTAATAATTCAGTGGCACAAAATTAATAATATATTTGATAAGGCGTCATGTAATACAGTTTCCTATAATAGGATTATTCGGCTCATCAATACGATCTATGATAAGTATTGTAAACTTAGGAAATGTTACAACCAAGGCAAGGAGAAACCAGACATAAAAAAAGAATGGCGAGTTTAAAATCCACGCAAACAAGCTGTTTGATGTCTCTACCTGTAGGTGTGTAATGGTTATGTATTGCTTTCATAACCCTGCTGATCTGTTCGCATTTACTATGCACATGTAACGTTTGGGTCAATAAGACACGAACATTAAATACTAAGTATACAGGCGCCAGTGTTCTCCATGCCTTCAGAACAATATTATGTTTAGAGGTAAATAAGATATATTTTAACAAAAAAACTTGATATATTTGAAAAATAATACAATGCATATTTTGATATGAGCATATGTATGTAAAATAGAAAGATAAATTAGAATTTCTTTTGAATATTACCTCCTTTTTATTTAATGTTCATACAAAAACATGATACATGTTCTTTGCAAATATGTTTTTTACAATTCTTACCAATATATTTGTTTTATTATAATTGCTTGATTGAGAACATGCATTGGGAAAGTTTATTACTGAACATACGATTAACATAGGATGTTAATAATAAATCATTTTGCCATTAATCTTGTATTCTTTTGACTATATTACGTGACTCTAATTGTTTAGAGATATTGTTCTGTCTGAATATATGAAGCAATTAATAATTTTTCTAGTTCTTCTAAAAGCAAGATTTTCTTTATTTGTTTTTATTACATTTCTATTTATTGATGTCCAGAGAATAATTGCATTATAAACAAAATTATCCAGCATATTATAAAATATAACTGCAAGCCAGCGGTTTCTTTCTTCCTTTTACAAATGTATGTATTCGAGAGTTGATAAAGAATATCCACAGAGGCAGCCACCTTTAGGCCACCCAAGGTACTCTGACCTCATATCCGGGTTTTCGTCAAGTCTGTTACTAATTGATTTATCATAAGCCCTTGTGCTTATAAGAATGATGTTCCATCCTCTCCTATATAACTTTTAACATTAGGTAAATGTCATTTTTGAATATATCATTATGGATTGTAGACCTTCAATACAGTTTCAAATGCACTTTTTATAACACTCATCCTTGATGTTGAATATTTAGTTATTCTTGAAGAGTTCTTTTTTTTATAAAATCAGCAGAATACAGGCAGCCAGAACGTGAAGGTGGATCCAGTGACCAGTTTATATTTTGATGTTTATAATGATTAAGCTGCACATTATGAACTATCTGTGTAACAATATTGTCGTCATAATCAGAAGTTTCATTTCCTCACTTGCATGATTTTCATGTTCAGAAACGTTTTCCACATCGTATTCAAGTGTTTTAAATAGCTGAGCTATTTCAGTATCACTGAAATATCTGAGAAACTTTATTATTTATTTTTCACGTCATTACAGTGTAAAGAGTTATTGATATTTCTGTATGTATTTGGTGTTCTCATAAAACTCACAACAGGCGAAATGATTCGATATTGCACATACAACCTTACTGGAGATATCTTATCACGTGACATATGTATCGCTCCCTCTCACCTTGACTGAACTTGTCTGATTAGGAAAAAACCCTTAGATGAATTTTCATTCGTTCATTTATGTCGTTTCCTGTTGAATTAATAATTGTGCAAATTGTTTCGCACAATTAAAGGGAAAACAAAATCTCGTCATATTGACCAGAACGATAAATTAATGCATTTTCAAAAAATAGACAGAAAATATAAAAATAAAAAAAAAATCCTTTTCAGAGAAACAAAATATAACCCTCACTAACAAAGTCAAGAAATGTCCGTAAAATATCTCTAAATTGTCGTTTTCTTAAGAAGATAAAAACGTTTCGTGTCAAATAGACCCGAACAGAACAGCATTGTTAAAAAGATTCTAGACCTCTGCTAGTGTACAGTTTTCTTTAAGAGTATGTGTGAGAAACCTTACAAGATTTCCTGTCATTGAGCAAAGATTTATCTACTTTCAGGAGAGGCAAGGATTAGGAAAAATTAGTATTTAAGAAATAAAGAAGACAAAAAAAGTTCGAAACTAAACTTAAGAGAAAAAGCTACACTTTAACCCTTTCAAGCTCACTACATGTTTCGATTTGAAAATTACTGAATTTAATTCAAAAATGAGTTTTAGACATGTAGCTGATCACAAATATGTAAAAGAAATAAAATTTAGCATTTTTTTATTTTAAAGAAACTTGTGGTTTCACAGAAAAACCAATGAACAGTAACGGGCTATTTTTCTTCCGAATAAGTTATCATTGAAATACAATTTCAATTCTGTATTTAATTTATACGTATACGTGTGTATTCAGGATATTCAACCTTTATAAAATTCAATAATACTTTCGAAGATTGGATTTTTAAAAATATCAATTTGTTCAGGAACCCTCATCATTATGTATCTCTTAGAGATCAGAAGCAATTTAGCTCTCGCAATGCCGATATCTTTATGATGTTAGACGGTATTGAACTGGAATTTTTATATAAGTTGGCCTATATATATCGCTCTTAAGGTATGATAAAAAAATTACTCTACGTTTCGCCCATGTGTAGTGAAAAACATGCTAAGTGTGTGATTTAACTCCGAAACCAATGAACGCTAAAAGGTTAAAGAAGGAATTTCTAAACCCATTCTAACTGTTAGGGACGCCCCTGATTATGTAGCCAAGTTGTTCTGCCGACGAGGGTATTGATGATGAATACAAGCCAACCTACTTTGAAAAGAAATCTCCGTTGCAGATGAGATTAAGCTAAAAGCATTAAAAAGCGATTTGCACGGATTATGTATACAGTGCAGCTGTTGAAATAGCATCTAGTGTGCTTCATTACTTTGGTTTAGTAACTAAAACAGATACTTCCAAAGTTGTTAATAGATGAAGAATTCGATGGGAAAAGAGTCACCTTACCGATGATTTACGAAAAAAAGCAACAGGATTCAGAACAACTACGTGGTATTTATTTTTTCGGAAGAAAATATCACACTCTCGTTAAAGAAAAGAATGAATCAAAAAAATTTCGTCGAACAATGAAGGAGGATAATTATTCTATGGTCAAAGAACCTGGTTCGGTTTCTATTGGCTATGTTTCTCCGTACTCCGGACCTGCCAGAAACTTTGCAGCTAGTATTGTGTCTAACCTAAATGAATAAGGAATTTCACTAGAAGACTTGGACTTTGTTGGCTGTGATAGAAGTACGAATACTAATATTAATATATATAGTACGAATATTAATACTAGGGAGAAAAGACGTGCTATTCGTCAACTCGAAACTCATGTTGGACGTCAACTGCGATGGCATATCTATTTGCTTCATTTCATTGAGTTCCTTTTCGTCACAGTTTTCAGCTCTTCGATTCGGGGAAGCAACTGGCCCAAGAATTTTTGTGGAGCTATTTAAGAATAACTCAGGATGTGTGAACAACTGTCAGTGAGAGATTTTCAACCAATAGATTGCGCAATTCCAGAAGTGGACAGATAATATTTGAGAAAAGATCAGAATTTTCTTTTAGACATGTGATAGGCAATCAAAAGTGTCAACTGTTGAAATGACTTGTCAAATCGTGATCCCGGCCCAATATCACATTCGTCATAATCATAAAAACTATGGGGCATTGAAATAAATCGTAGTTCTTAGTTTTTAATTTACGAAAATATTGAATTTTTTCGTAAATTTTGAGTGATTTGCGTGATCGGAAGATATTCTCTAAATAGAAGTATAATTCTTTATGTAGCAGTAACCGTTGACACTTTTTTGCACTATAGTATTAAAAAAATAAGGGGACAAAAGTTTAAATAAAATGCTAAGAAAGAGTGAAAGTCACCAGTCTTTCGAATATTTGGTCCATTCCGCGATCGGAAGATATTATCAGTTTTGAATAATTTTTTTTTTGTTAATTTAACAAACGCAAGTTGTCCGCGCTATAGCGACTCGAACATAATTTTGATATTTTCGCTCCAAATTAATGCGTAGTGTCCTTTGTATTGTAAAACCATTTAAAATATTTTACTCCATACATTCATTTTTGTATCACACTAATATTTTTGCATTTTTAAAAAGATTTAATGAATTCATTTAATTAAGTTAATTATTTATTATTTAAATAATTTTTTGAGTACACTTTTGATCAGAAAAATGAATCTTATTTATTGGTGATATTTTAATTCAAAATATCATTGCTTTTTAACCTACTGATTTTAAACCGAAAATTAAGTCGAAATTAAAATTTACAATTTTATTTCCTGCATTGCTTTTATTTAGAAAAACAGATTTACGTAAGTGTTGTAGAAAAATAGCATCAAGGGGAGTGTACAACCTACGACTTTCTGTTATAATTCTACAAAATGACGCGTTTTTTTTTAGTATCATTGAATAGCAAAGATAATAGAGTAGTTTCTTAGACCTCTTTCCACTGACTTATTTGGTCCAATATTTGTCGTAGCTCTTTTTCATACATCTACTGATAATAAGGAAGAATGTGTGTGTGTCTGTGGGTTGGTACTCTACAAAGCAGGCCACTGGACGTGCAGCTACTTCCAAGTATCCCTAACTGGCTAGAGTGAAGTATCTATAACTTCACTTTTTCTAAATTATCTAAAAATTATCCACTTACTATTAAGATAATGCTTAACATCGTATATCAAATTACAGCTAGAAGTATGCTTGAAACAAAGAAATATTTTAATTCATCACATCTCCAATAGTGACTGAGGAATGAAAAAGTAAAAAATTACTTTTGGATCTCCAAACATATTTACCTCTACACCATTATGATGGCTTTTCATATTGGAATGAAATTTCCCTCCAATAGACCCTATGACATAAGGTGAAATAAAAATAGCACACACAAATTACTAATCATCTCACAGTCTGAGAAAATCACGTAAGGTTTCCACTAAATGAAAGGAAGTTTGTAAAAAATTAAAATTTTAAGTAAATATTATTGGTAGGACATTGATACACGGCAAATGTAAAAGGACATTCAAATTAAATAGGGTATAGGCAAATTCCGAAATTCTTTCTCGTTTCCTCAGATAAAAAAATGAAACAATATTTATGAATTTTATTGCTTCTATCAAATGTGAAGGACACTAGAGACATTTTAAATGTAAAAGAATGAAACTTCATTTTAGAAATAACTACGGACAATAATTTTTTTATATATTTATTCGAATAATTTCGACACACTTAGTTCATATAAATCCAGCACATATAATAATTTATCAAATGGTGTGGATTAAACACCTGACTCTGAACAATAACAAG
This sequence comes from Araneus ventricosus, assembly GCA_013235015.1. Taxonomy (NCBI): domain Eukaryota; kingdom Metazoa; phylum Arthropoda; class Arachnida; order Araneae; family Araneidae; genus Araneus; species Araneus ventricosus. The sequence goes on from BGPR01000262.1 coordinate 406,737, forward strand.
CATGGCAAAAGCGTATCAAATTTGAGAAGCTATTTTGATCCACATAATTTCCTGTCAAAGACAGGTGGAAAAACAGCTTTAGAGACACTTCCAATTCTATTATATATAGAGTAAATAAAATAAGACACTTATCATAAAACATGTATCATAAAACTATAATTCAGTTAGTTGAAGTAAGTGTATTATTTGGTTTCCTCTGCTATTCTTCATGATTTCTTATTAACTTTTTCTTCTTCGAGAAACGTCTGATAAAAGATTCCTTGAGTGGCAACAAATGTAATTCAAAACTAACAGAAGTAAGTACTTAAGGAGGAAAGTTTAAATAATTAGTCCAAGTCACATATTGATGACATGGACATACTGTGTACACGGAGTACTATAACGTCCAAGATAAAGAAATATGTAAAAAAATCGACTTTCCATGAAGCAAACATATAAAATTACTGCAATTTTTGCAGAAGCAAATAAAAGAACATATTATGATAATAAAAAATCAGAAGATATTAATAAACATAGAGAGAAAGATGAAGACAAAAATTAATATTCATATAAGAAAAAGTACAAAGAATATACCAGGGGTTTGTATTTTTTTTTCTCGTAATGAGCAAATTTTGAAGAATTATATTTATCAAAAAATATTTAAGTAACCGCAAGTCATCAATTTCAATAATAAAATATACAATTTTAAAAATTGAATATATAATGTTTTATTAAAATGAATTTATCTTGTTTTTTCCTAGAGCAACTGCATTAAAATTCACTGCAGTAAAATCTATATATTTAAAATAATTTGGTAAAAACCTTCACAGAGTTCTCCAGCCTCAACCACCCGACCTATTTCGACAATATTCATTTCATATACAAGATCATGACTTCTAGATATGTTATCAAGAGTCATTTGCCCACTAGTACCCTTTATTTCTGAGAGATATTGCAAAATAGACGGAATATATTAACGATCTGCGCTTATGAGTTCAGTGACCGCTTCTGAGCACGGTATTTCACGGAAGCATTTCGCTACAACATGAATATATACTAGCAGTGTGCGCACGGCGTTGCCAGTGGCATAATCAGTTAAACAGAATAAAAAAAGGCCAGAATGACAAAAAAAGTTTTAAAAAGGAAATCAAAACGTAGGGAAAGTATTCTTCTCCACTCTCATGGCATTTCTCAAGGACCTTCCTTTTCTTCTATTACAGCTAACCTTTTCCTTCATTATTTTGAAAAGAATTATTCACTTCTTCATCCTCATGCTTTCAGATTCGTAGATGATCTTATTGTTTTTAATCATGGAACATTTAATAATACGTGGCAAAATATTTATCCTTCAGCCTTGCTTCTTAAGCAAACAAACAATAATCAATTTGAAGCGGATTTTTTAGATCTGAATATTAAACATGTTGATAATAACTTTTGTATCGATATTTTTGACAAAAGAATGGATTTTAATTTTTGCGTCAACAGACTTTCCTATTGGTCTTCTAATATTTCTATTAAGATTTATAGAAACACTATTTTCTCTCAATTTTCTCGTATTAAATCTATTTGCTCGAATGAAAATTCAAAATCGAGACAATTAAAGCTTTTGTATGATCAACTTTTAAATAATGGTATTCCCGAAAACTTTGTCCGACGATATCTCCAGCAGTGAATCCTGGGCTATTGGCAAAACCTTTTTCTCCTTTTCTTCCTCTGTTTGGCAACAGCAATAACTGGTTTGGCGTCCATTTCCTCGTGCTTCTCACAGACATGTTTGCTTGTTCCTGGCGGTGGTAAGCCTTTTTCGCTTTTGTTTTATTTTTTGTGAATACTACTATTTTAATTTATTTTATTCTAGGTCATTTGTATTCGAATTTTTGCTTTCGACTTTTTAAAATCGTCTTCAATGTATTTGTCTTTCATTCTAGATTTTTTCCATTTTTAATTGTCTTGCGCTTTTTGAAGGGATGGCGGCCTATTTTAACGGGATTCGTTTGTCGTTAGCAGAAAAAAGCACATATTAATATCATAAGCGAGCTTCTCTTCCTGACGAGAGGCTCGCTATGATATTTTTCAATTTATTATGGTTTTTGTCTATTTTTTGCCATTATGTCTTGGTTGTTTTTGAGTTTTTGCCATTATGTCTTGGTTGTTTTTGAGTTTTTGTCTTATGTTTCTTGTTTGTTTGATATATATATATATATATAATCTCACTTAATTTTATTCCAAATTCTAATATTATATATTTTAAAATCTTAATGTATTCCAAAATCACTTTTCTAAAACTCCAGTATTGTTCTTTTCCCGCGCTGGAGGTATATTAAATCTCTCACTTTGGCATATTTATTACTAAAAGAATATTTAATCGCTTTCACGTGCCCACAGAAGATCATGCCGACGTCTCTTTGGCACCAGACTTTTTCCCTTAAACGCCTACGTAACTTATTAAAAATACCCAATATTCCCTTCACTTTGATCACGTGTCAATATGATATTCCCTTATCGGAGAGAATACAGGGATTTCGCACTTCACTTTCGCTTGTAACCCAAACAGAGATGGACGTATATCCACCACTCTCCTATTGATAATAAAATAAGAGGTAGTTATTTGCTCGGCCTGTTTATTTTCAAAGACTACAACCACGAATACATTATATATATGTATATAACATAAATCCAAATATAACTTGTATATAATCATACAGAAATAAAGTAAACAAAACATATCAAGAATCAAATCCTATACTAAAAAGTCATTATTTGAACAATACATCAATTTTAAATAAAATCTAATAAAATTGAAAATTCTAAAGATACCATGAAGAAAAAATCAAGTTTAAGCATTTATATGTCAACAAGTAAAAAAACTCTGTTGTTATTAAAAGTATTGAAATAGGCAATCCAAGTAAATGGAGTTTTCAACAATTAATTTAGCAGCTTGGCTGTGGACAAGCTTTAGGCAGGTTAAATTAATTTTGCCGTACAAACCATCCCTGTTACTATTGTTGTTGAAAAAACAAACAGGGTAATTTACACTAAAATGAAAGAATTTAGAAAGAAAAGTCTTATACTAACCCTAACAATAAAACATAACTGTATAGAAACGACTAAAATTCAGGATAAAAATATGTAATATAACATTATATTGCACTATGATATTGCACTAAATACTGTAAATATATAATTCAATAAAATACCCAGACTTTTCATTAAACATTAACTAATCAGTGTCTCCTCTTATACTTACCAGAATTCATCTCTTTTAATATAACCCGCCACTCACATTGACATCACATGATGCCACAACCATAATTCTTACCATGAAACAGCAAAATTGACCAAATAATATATATATATATATATATATATATATATTTTTATCAATTTTGGTTGTAGCTTGTAGTAATTTTGCAAAATTGGACGGATGACAGGAACAATAGATTTTGTACAGACTAGAAACGCAAAAACCAATACTTCACATGTAATAAAAGTAACAGCACTCTCAGATTTAGCAACACAAACAGTAAAAAAATCACTAATAATGACAGTAACAACACTTTCATTAGCACTCAGCTCGCCGGCTTTCCAGCTCCCACCGCAAACGAAACTCCAAAGTCCTCTCTCCTTTAGGTTGAATACGTTTATATACCCTTGCTCGACTGCTCGTGTCGTCGCATTGAGTTATCTAGTAAAATTCTAATATATCCTTTCCTAATAGAGACATCGAGAAAATGATCGCAGTTTCGGGAATCTTCGATTTGTCTCCAAAGTCGTCAAATTTCTCTCCATGTTAAAAAAAAATGGTCACCACGGTTAGGGGTCGAGCCTGGCCTTTGCCGGTCATTCCATGCTTAGCCCTGTAAAACTCTCTTCGCAACTATGCAACTAGCAAGGCAGGAAAAAGACATTACATTTTTGTAACACTGCTCCCCTGTTCCAAGAGTGCACATAAAGGCATTCTCATACCTTAGAACTTTGATAAGTAGCCCGTTAGGGAGCTAACCGATTAATGTGAATAACTTTTTACCTGGCGTTAGTCGACCTCTGAACTCTGCAGACAACATCGTTCAGTTTCTTGACAAAAGTGTAACGTCCTTCCCATTTCTGCTACAGTTTCGAGCTCAGACCTTTCCGTAGCTTTGAGTTATATATCCAGGACTGTATATTTATATTTTTTTATTTGTCGGTCTACTTTACTTGAAGCACTATTTTTATAAAGAGTAGACCGATAAATGCAAATAAATATAATATATAGTCTCTCAAAAAGTGGGTGTTGCCTTCAACAGTAGGAATTTCTAGATTTTGTAAATATTTCTGAAACTATTATAGATATTCTCTTGATTTTTTATATACCGGGGTTATAACGTCTCAGTTTCGCTCTCATGCAAACATTTTATTTAATTTTTTTTAATTTTCTCATGCAAATTGCAAATTTTACAATTCCCTTTTTTTCACAGTCATGTTAAATTTTTTTTAAAAAGTATAATTTTTTTATTTAATAATTTTTTTCATGACTTTATGTTAAAAATAGTAAAAAACTTTTGATAAATATATAATACTTAAAGAGATATCTTCAAAAGTTCAAACAATACAATTAACATGGGAAAGGTCATCTTTCATAACCCTATAGATCTCGATACATTTTTTTGGAGAGGCTTATTTCATGACGGGGAGTCGAGATTCAGAGAAAAACAATGATAAGGGTAATGGGAATATTCCTATATAGCTGTTAATTAATTCGGTTAATCAGTTTTTTGTTCTGATGAAACCTGTGTTCTAGAGGAGCCATTAACATTAACACTAGTTATGTGATGATTAAATAATATATACCAGAGTTACAGAGGTGTCCAATACATTTCGTAGACGAAATTAAGCTTTCCAAACGTGCTTCTAAATTATTCAGGTATTCATTCGACTAGGAAGACGTATCACTCTGTCGTCCAGAAAGGAAAGGGCAATCACAGAGTTCGACAAAAAGCATCTCTGGTGGAGTAGATCCGGTCATATCATGTCCCGCGCTTCTATAGGACAAGAGAAGGAGTGGAAAATGTGAATCCCAGTCAGTCTGATTCTTCGAAACAAAAAAAGACAGATGATTTAAAATTGTTCATTTTAACCTCTTGACCATGCCATCAGTTTCAGGATGTAAAGCAGTCGTTCGAGTCTTTAGAAATCTTAAAAGTTTGCTAAGCTCAATTAAGAGCACGAAATTATAATTTGTACCTTGATCCGAATATAATATCATAGGTACGCCATAATGCCAAATCCAGGTTCGAACAAGTTCATCAGAGACAGTCGAGGCTTCCTGATCCGGAATGGGGATTGCTTTAGGCCTCTTAGTAAAATAGTACATCAATAATAGAACAGAACCTTTGCCCTTTGTCGTTAAAGTAAAAGATCCTTAAAATTTATGAAGCCATTCTTTCGAAAGGTGCTCCCACATTATAGCGCTGTAACCGACCTTTAGTTAGTGTTTTGGGTACTTTTAGGGCTCCGCAAACGTGACATTCTCTGCACCATTTTTAGACGTCGGATCGAAATCGCTCTTGGGTTTTGCTCAAAGTTTTCATGACTCCAAAATGCGCTCCACTTCCGCTGTCATGAGTCTTCTTGGATTTTGTTTTCGGGAGAATTAGTTGCCATCGACAAGAGCTTCCATCATCACTCTCCACTTACGATATAAAACATTATCCTTTATGAGTAAACAATCCCAAAGTGTTCTGTATCGCTTTGCTGCAGGACTCTCTGGAGCGATTTCTTGCCAAAATGACCGATTCTCCGAATTTAGTTTCATCTCTAGAATTGGTCTAAAAGCAGGATATGCCAGTTTTGCCTTTTGGATCTTACTTAAAGACCAGGGATCCTCAGTTATTAAAACTTTCACGGAAATATCTGTTTTCATTCCGAACTTTTTCTCAGTATCCATGCATTGTTTTCAGCTCTCTTTACAAGGTCTTCGAGAGAGGGCATGGACATTTCCGTAATAGGTTCCTTTGCGATGCTGGATTTCGAAGTCATATTCTTGAAGGTCTCATATCTGACATTAAGTTTCTCTAAAATTTAAAAGCCATCTAAAGAAAGTATGATCAATCCGGAGAAGAAATTTTCGTCCATAGAGGTAGTGATGGAAATACTCTATAGATTTCACAAAGGCTAGTAATTCCGTACGCGTGACCCAATATTTTTTTCTGTATTACCCAAGCTCTTTCTAAAGCAATGGCACATTCTTCGTTTCCAATTTTCTCAGAAAGCACGGCTCCTATTCCTTCATTAATAACATCAATATTCAAGGTAAATTCCTTGTCAGTCCGGGGAGAGTTCAAGACTGGGGAAGATATCAAAGCCTACTTTAGACTATTGAAAGAGTTCTCGCAGTCTTCAGTCCAATTAAAGTTTGATCTAGCTTCCGTCAATTTATGTAAGGATGTTGCTATTGCGGAGAAATTTCTTACACAACTACGGTAGTAGGTTCACAGTACAAGGAAACTTCGGAGATAGGGTACAGTCTCTGGACGAGACCAATCAACTAATGCCTTATTTTTTCCTGTTCGGTTTTCAATCCGTCTGCAGAAATTGCTCGTCGAAGAAAAGAAACTTCTTTTCGGAAGATTCTGTATTTCTTTGGACGTAACTTGAGGTTACATGTTTTCAATCTCCTGAATACTTTAAAAATATTATTGAGATTTTATTCATATGTTCGTCCTACTATTATAATGTCATCGAAATAAACTAAGCAGACTTCAGACGTAAGTCTACGCAATACTGTCTCCATTACTCTTTGAGATGTGGCAGGGGTGTTTGAAAGTCCGAACGGCATTACCTTAAATTGCCAAAGTCCTTGTCCGGGGGTGAAGGCTGTCTTTTCTCTGTCTTCAGGTCGGATATCAACTTGCCAGTATCCACTTTTGACATCGAATGTTGTGCAACATTCATTGGCTTCCGTTCAGACCATCCAGTGTGTCTTCTATTCGTGGTAAAGGATAACTGTTCTTTCTCGTATTTTCATTCAATTTCCTATAGTCAACACAGAATTGTGTCGAATCATCTTTATTTTTAACATTGAATAATAGGCGATGCCCAATGGCAGACGATTTCTCGATTAATCCGTTGTCAACCATATCTTTAACTAGTCGCTCTGTTTCTTCTTTCCTTGCAACAGGAAAACATCTTTGCTATTGCTTGATTGGTGAATGGTCACCTCTATTAATTCTATGTGGTCTTCCTATGAACCTCTCCAGTCTCTCTTTTCACGCTTTGGTCATCTTCTTCTATTTTCCATATGCAACTGTTGACATGATATTTAATTTCTTCAACTTGACTCTGGACGTGTGCTTGGATCCGATTCTTCATTTCTTCTTGTCCGTTCTTCATTTCCGCTTAGCCTTGCTCCATTCTCTTTTTCAATCCGGTTTTCATCTCTTCCTGTCCTTTCTACATTTCCTCATCTTCTTTCTCCATAGATTTCTTCATCTCGGCTAGTAGAGCAAATAGATCAGCATTCTCAGCCATCTTCGTCTCAAATCTCGTATTCACCGTACACAACTATCCTACTTCTGACACCAATGTTACAAAACTCTTTCTCTGTGTGACAGCGGTTGAAACAGTCCAAAAGGCAGGATAATGAAGAATGCCGCTTTATGCCCAAACATTCAGGAAAACACTTAGCACAGGTAACAGCACTCTCAGATTTAACAGCATAAATAGTTAACAAATCACTAATCATGACAGTAACAGCACTTTCAATAACGCTCAGATCACCGGCTTTCCAGCTCGCACTGCAGACGAAACTCCAAAGTCCTCCCTACTTTCGGTTAAATCCGTTTATATATCCTTGCTCGACTGGTCGTGTCGTCACACGGAAGGATCTAGCGCATTCTAATAACTCATCTCCTAATAGAGATATCGGGAAAACGATCGCATTTTCGAGAATCTTCGATTTGTCTCCAAAGTCGCCAAAATGGTTTGTCAAGATCAGGGATCGAGGCTTGGCCGCTGTCGGTCATTCCATGCTTACCCCTGTAAAACTCTCTGCCAAACTATAAGAATAAAGAGGCACGAAAGCGACATTACATTTTTGTAACAATATATAAATAAAAAGTATTTAGGTTATATATGTAGATATATGTATATAACAGAAATTATATATATAGTTTGTTAAAACGATACCATAAGAATTTAAACTGAGTAAAATAAATTATAGATTCTCCGAACAACCAGTTGGTTTATTCGGCAAAATCGAGTAATAATTCAGTATGGCTGACACAATAAAATCTTCGGATCCTGTTTCAAATACTTAATAATCGATAGTAGACATTTTGAATTAAAGCCATCCAACGAAATGATATAAAATTGAAGTTACATTACCAAATAAACCAATATTTTTGAAAAAAAAAATATATAATTTTAGGATTTATAAGAAGGATTCCTGTAAACCACGTTAAATGTTAAGGAATGAAACCCTTATATCAAATGGGCCAATAATCTTGAAAAGATAAAGACAAACATAATTTCTTTGATTTTCGTCTTTTATTGGATAGACAGTGTACACTCGCCCAAGAGCATCGCTGGATCTTATTTCTGCTTGTTCTGGCACAACCAGCCCGTGTTTTCGACATTGCTCCATGTCTTGTTTAAAATTGTTCCAAGTATAGTTCTTGGGTACTTCATTGTGCTATAAGGTGCGTGCCAACTCATCTTTTGTGCAAATTCTGAACAAAGATGTGAGTGTCTTTTTCCTCAGGTGCTTGGGCATGTTGAGCGGCATTTTCTGTCGTGAAGAAGACAATGACCATTTTCAAGGTGGAAGCTTAGATGAATCACGGTGAGGTGTCGCTCGTGAATTGGGAAGTTAAATATTCTCCATACTGCTTCGTTGCTGCTGATGTATCTGCCCATTTGATATTGGTGGATTTCAATTAGGTCATTTTCTCCACTGGTGTGTTCTAACACAGTCATGTCGGATCCTTTGTTGACACACTTTCAGACGTACTTGATAGACTTCACAGAATTGCAATATTCTACGTTTATACGCGCATTGAAAATTTTTGTAAACATAGGGCGGTATGGTACAATCCATGTATTTATTGCCCACAGACACTTTTAATCTTCGAAAACAGATGTTTGCTGTAACTCCTCCATCTAGTGAAAACCTACGACGATATAGTGGATATCCTTCCTGGCCTGCTTGTGTTTCTTTCAAAAATGGGCGTGATTAACACTTTTTGCAGATTTCATCCTTCATGAATGGAGAAAGTGGATTTTTGCTTCCGCATGGACGGTGCCCCATCTGCTTTGCTACAATGCAAAAAAGTGGGTTTTCTTGAGGATTAGAGATTTCTGCTCTAATCAAGTTATCCATTCTCTGTATGTGGGCATGAGGAAGTCCTCGCTTCTGCTCCTCAATCGTATACATATGACAGTTAACTTCTCCAAAAATATTTTCCTTTTCGATAAGATCCATGAGTGTTTTTTTGCTTTTGAGGGAAAACTTTTGCTATCATATCATGACGATCCTGTGGTTTTGACCAACAAATAGTTCTTGCTGTATCTATGTCCAGTTCAAAGAACGCATCTTTTGAAATTGAGTAGCTAACACCTGAGTCACAACAACTCAGTTGAGCCAACAAAAAATGGTAAAAATATTAATATCATTTAGGCTGACGCAATACAATATTCGGTGTTTTCCCTCTGAACAATTTTCAGGGCTGTAAGTGCAATATCTTACGTCGAAACATCGCACAAACAAACAAAAATTGCCTTATATATAAAAGATAAAAGATTAATATGCGTAATGTCTCAGAGAGCTTGGTTTATAGATTCCATAAAATTTCGGTGAAATAAATTATGAAAGCAAAATTTATTAGGATATTAACTCAGCTTTCATCAATGAAAGAGAAAAACGCAAATAAATATTTATTTAAATAATGAAAATGGTTTCAACTCAGTTGCAAGAATGAAAAGTATTGTAGTAAATTAAAATAAAACATATTTTTAGAAATTTATTAAAATTAGAGAAAATATTATATGGCAACTGTTCTCTTTAAAACTAACTTTTATACTTTTAAATTTTTAATTTAATTTCATTAGAACGGAAATTGTTTGTTCTTTCTTATGGTATATCTACTCTCTTGATACGATTATTAGAAAAAACTGCAATGGAGAAATGAGTATGAAAAATTACTCAAAATACCACAAAATATTAAATTAAAAATTTTCTACATTGAATTTTAAAAATCGGGTCTTCGAGGGGCATTGAATCACTATTAGTACTACTTGTGTGCCAAATTTCAAGGCCGTAAGTGCAATATTTTACGTCTAATATCGCACACACACAAACATTTATTTTTATATATAGAGATACTAACAGTATATATATATATATGTATACATACACACACACACAAGGGTGTCCCAAAAAGTTGGAAGAAGCGTTTATCTCCTTAAATATTGATTTTAGACATATACTTCTTTTGACTTCTAAGGGGATTGATAATAAAAAGTTACAAAAAGTAAATTTTTATACGGCCCCCGTAGTGCAGAAAAGTCAATTAGTAAAAGGTTTTTCTTTTATTCATTTATTCAAGTATAAATTTTCACGCTTTTACCTACAAATTGTACAGAGATACAAGAAAACAAATTTAGTGCCTTAGAACAAATTTCCATACTTCTCACTGCAGTTTGATGCTGTCTTTTGATGCACATTTGAGGGATAATATACATATTTCAATAAGTAATATAAGGGCGGAATCAGGAAAATTCAACGTAGTTGTTAACTCTCGTTAAATTTGAAAAATAGTTCATATGGTTCAAATATTCAAAAAATATCACCTACTCAGGAACAAGAACTACTATAAAAGCATTACTAGAATACAATTGAAATTCAGTTTTTCAAAAATAGTAATTATATGAATTATATTTTAGAAAATTATATTCCTTTTTTTGGTGAATGACTTAACAACAGTAAACGTTATGTAACAACCAGCCAAGTTCTCGTTGAGGCAACATGAAAATGAATCACAAACCTGAAAACAGCGAATGGAAGAGAAATGGAAGAAAAACAAATCAAGACCACAAATACAAACCTGGGGAGATGTTGAATGGGGACAGAAACATCTGAAAATTCAGTTCTGGCTACGTTCAAAGACAGAAAAGACAGCTATTTACATTCGGTCATTATATCACTTCGTTGTTTTATATGAACGAGTTTTGGTTCTTTCCAAAACTATTTGGTGTGGAGCCCCATCCCACGTCTGTATTACTTTTTCATTCATTTTCACTCTCCTTTCTCATTTAGATCTCTTTCGTTTGTAATCGAACTCTCAGAATGGAGAAGTAAGCAAATAAAAATAAAAACGAAAATACGAATTTTTAAAATAATTTTAGTAAGTTCTGGAATTCTGCAGCCCTAGAGGACGAGTCATCACTGCTTTTAGGTAAAACTTAATAATACGCACAACGCTGTGAGCGAATGATTTAAAACTCTTATCCGATATTAGGTTATTTTCCTGTTTCGTGTTAAATTTTATTTTCTCAAGTTGTCCTTCTATTCTTTATCAAGTCGATAGTTGCAATTGCCTGCCAATGAAACTGTGTAACAATATGCGCCATTGGCAAAATTTTTCAATCCATGATGATTGGATAATGTACTATTAGACAAATATTTGCATTTCACAGCTTTTCTATGTTGAATAAATTTGCATTTCTTCAAGAAACGTATCCATATACATTTGTTAGCAGCCCTTGAAATTTAATAATTAACAAATCTCTGAAAACCTTGCAGACATAATTGTGAAACTTAGATTATGCATAGATGAGCATAAGAGGAACATTTTACTCATTGTCACTTTGACTCTGTGGGGCACTTATAAAAATTTAATTTTAATAACTTTGTATTTTCAACTTCCACAGAAGGCTAAGTGTTCTCACAAAAAATCCTACCCTATTTGACGAAACTTTATAATTAGAATTTTATGTCTGAAATCAATTTTTAAGGAAATAAAATCTTGTCCCACCTTTTTGGTCAACCTGTAGATAGATGAACAGAAGAAAAAATTAACAAAAACATTATAGAAAAATGAGAATAAAAAAATATAACTCTAACGTAAAGGTTGCGTCTTCAACAGGGAAATCCCTTACAATCTTATAGAATTATTTATCGGTGTTTTCTACCCAAGCTTAACCCTCTGACTCCTAGCGGCCCTCAAAATCTTACTACCTTTGTATACGGAGGTTTTGTTGACATATGGATTCGTGAAATGGACTCGTCCGCCTTCTCCCTTTTTCTCCTCACAGTTGGTGGTCGAAAGCGCACTGGAGCGTGACCCAGGGGTAGAGACTGGGGTCGCTAGTTGAATGATACAGTCCTCGATGGAGAACATAATGGGATTTTTTCAATTGTTACTCCGATAGTAGGGGTTTATAATATTTTTGTTCTTAATGTAATTTTGCTCAATATATTCAAACAATTTATTCAATTATAAAATAATGTGTAGCACCGTAGTCAGGAAATGAAATTTGTCATGTCTATTTATGTTCCTTTTACTAGCTATTTGATAAACTTTTGGATTATAATTCTTCACATTTCTTTTTCACAAAAATGGTATCCTTTTAAGAGGGATAAATTAACCTGTTGCATCCTAAACTGGTAACCTTCAGAAATGACCAAGAATAAAAAGGGAATATTTAGAACATCCCCTTTGGAATTCAGTTGTGTCCTGTTCAATCCACACTGAACAAGAGAAAAAAGGCTCCTTTACAAAGCAAGGCTCCCAATTCTATAGCAAAATCTCTCTGACACATGTTCCAGTAATTTTACCACTCCTTACTAGATAAATGATTCTGAAATAGACTGTAAAGGCCAGATGTAGCGTTTTCTTTCCTTGGTCATTTTTAACGCTAATTATAGTGACATTCGGTGATTGATTTGATGGTACATTTTGTAATGACAATGCAACAGGTTAACAGACTTCTTTTCACATAGAGAGACATATGTTTCTGTATGAAAAACACACGCTTCTTTCTTAGACTTGGGGAGAAATATAAACAATTTAATGGCATTTATTTTTGAGGAAAGCGCAAATGTTTGTAAGAAATAAAATAGAATTGCGAACGTCTATATTTCCTTTGTACGAAAAAAGATAAACTAGAAAATTGAGAGTACTGTAAGTGATTTATATATAAGAGTATGACATAGATGGAATTTAGTAAATGGATTTAACCAACAAAACTGATACACCATTCATTATATCTCACGATAGTTGATTCGAGATTAAAGTCTTTGAGATTAATTGAATTTCAACTAGTATTTTTAATACCTAATTTATAAGAAAAGAATTTTTATTAAATAAAAAGAATATATGAAATTAAGTAACTTATCCACAATATAAGCAGCAAACTCAGAAAGTAGTAAATCTACTGTGTTAGATTCGGTGGGTTTTACCATATTTTAAAATTGTTTGAGGTAAAATATTTTAGTCGAAGCTATTTTTATTTTTTTCTAAATGTTTATTTGGCCGGTAAAAATTCAGTAAAGTTTTTGATTTTTTCATGAATTTTAATTTTTGAGATTGGCTAAAATTTAATGAATTGACTAAACAATGTTTCCGACAATTTCCAATTTTCCAAATCCTAAATCAGTTTGGAAAACTTTTAGAGTGAATGTGTGTGTGTTTTAATTATTGTTCCCTCAAATGTCACGTAGAAAAACATCAATCCTTACCTTTTTCTAAAAAATGATATATGATTTTATAATATGACTCCTTATCGCTTAGAAATAAAATTTAATGTCTTATATTTAACATGTTACTGACCAAACCATTTTCAGCATTGTTTTAAGAAGTAACAAATTTAATAAAAACAAATTTTAAATGTACACTTTTCTTTAGTTGCATATAAAGGAAAAAGCATTCTATTTTAATTATTCCTTACTGATTAATCTTTTTTAATTCATTATTATAAATATTATGTAATCTTGAAATAATTTTTAACACAAATTTGCAATTATGAAACACCTCTTGTAAGGAATTGAAATTTAGTTCAGTTAATCGATTAATTTATAATTAAGTTATAAAAATATAAAAAACTGTTGTATTGTCATCGAGAAGAAAAATTACAAGAAATTTTAAAAATCAAGTACATCACTAATAAAATTTAGCACAGCTTGCGAGTGTTTTGTTTGTTTATATTTAAAATCTTGAATCCTTCAATCAAGCCCAGTGAATCAAAAAATTACATATTCATGAGTAAATCATTTTAATTATATTTTCTGGAGTAAAAGTTAACCCGTTTTAAAGGAATCATTGTTAATCTCTTAACGTACAAAATGATATTTGTCTTCATTACAAGAAATTCGAAAAAAAAATTTACTCTAATAAATGAATTTCTAAGAAATTTAAATTTTAAACTGTATTCGTAGCTTTAATATTTTTTCATTCAAATAAACACAGATTTAGTAAAAAAATATAATAGGTTAAAATTATTTCAGAATCTTATTTTGAAAGTTCAGCGTGTAATTCTTTCTGAAAACATTTGAAGCTTCCCGCAGGCGAAATCAATTCATCACTGTCACATTGAATAGCAGACGTTTCCCCTCCCCGAGGAAACCCTTGTGGGAACTTCGCTTTACTACCCAAACCCCTAGTTTGACCCTTGCCCGCCCGAAAATCCGCCTGGCTAGTATAGAACCTACCAAGCCGGCTGGTGCGGGTGTCGTAGTGAGAGTGTTAAGCCTAACGCTGAGAAAATCTTGCTCCCCTGGAACACCAAAAAACAAAGAAAAGATTTAAGTGTATTGATAGATAAACAACAGAATCATTGTCAGAAAACTAAATATAAAAAGAAAATCATAGTCGAAACAAAAGAGAGAAAATTCTCAAAACTCAGCCAAACAAACACGATGTAATCTTGATACAAAAACTTTCATAAGTGTTGAAGCAATACTTTGAAGTTCAACGGTAGCGTCGCGGATATAGTTAATTATTAGTGGCGGATATCAGTTAGTTCTAACTTATGTAGTACCAAAATGCCCTATTTAAAGTAGTTTACGAATAAAACTTTATATATATATATATATATTGAAGAGCCAAAACATTATGACCACCTACTCAATAACGCGTTGCGCCTCCTTTGGCCTTCAAAACATCTGAAACTCGCCTGGACATAGATGCCACAAGTTTTTGGTACATGACTGGAGACTGGTTGTGCCAAATGTCTAAGCAGCGAGATATACGGACATGGTAGAGCAAATTCGAGATATTCGGACATAGTAGTGTTTAAGCTCTGAGCTGCCGCTCCATGACATCCCAAATGTGCTCCATAGGATTAAGATCCGGCGAGTTAGGTGGCCAGGACATTAAGTGGAATTCATCAGTTTGCTCCTCGAACCACTCCAACATAATCCGAGCCTTGCGACTTGGGGCGTTGTCCTACTGGAAGAATCCATATCTAGTTGGGAAGACAAACGCTATGTAAGGGTGCAACTGATCCGCAATGATGTTCAGATAGTTCGCAGCTTTCATGGTCTGTTCTACCAAAACTACGGGTCCCAGAGCCGCCCATGAGAACATCCCCTAAATCATAATACCGCCACCACCATCCTGTGTATGACCTGCTGTACAAAAGGGGAGCAACTGTCTGCCTGGCAGACGGCGTACCCTGACACGACCATCGACGTGATGAATGAGAAATAGGGATGTATCCGACCAGGCAACTCTCTTCCACTCATCCATGGTCCAGTCTCGATTTTCCCGGACCCACTCTAGGCGTAGTTGACGATGACGCGTGGTCAACAGAGGCACACGAGTGGGACGTCTGCTGCACAGCCTCATATCCAACAGTGTCCGCTGAACTGTGTGCTTCGAAACACTTGCGCTTTGACCTGCATTGTATTGGGCTGTCAGCTGAGCCTCTGTCTGGCGCCGATTTTGCTTTATCAAGCGGGACAGTCTCCGATGTCCTTTTTCTTTGATGAGGGGTGGACGACCAACACCTTGGCGTCTACTGCTGGTGTCACCGTTATTTATCCAATTTGCATGAATACTAACAACGGCAGATCATGAACAATCTACCAGTCGTGCAGTTTCGATGATTCTCGTTTCGAGTATTCGGGCCATTACGATCTGTCCCTCTATCAAATTCGCTTAGATCAGCAGCTTTTCCCATCACTCGCAAAAGTAAGTGCAAGAATGATTACTTACCTTCTCTAGCAGCAGTTAAATACCATTCTCACTTAACCACGTGTCCTCCTCGTCATCCAGAGGAGTTCATTGAAAAATGTGGGGATGGTCATAATGTTTTGGCTCGTCAGTGTATATATACATACTGAGTTTCTTTATGATAAAAGAAACACTTTTCAGACTAATATAAATGGGCTACCTTTGGAACAGAAATATCAGTATTCAAATTTATTGAAATATTGTCGCGAATTATATTCATGGGAGCACTATTTTAATCACAGACAGAAAAACTGAGGTCATATAGTGATACATTTGTTGAAAATGCTTTGAGATATGGATATCCTATTAATTTCATGTTTTCTTATATTAATAAATATTAATAAAAAAATTTTAACACCTTTAAATTAATAGTCTTTTAGATTTATTTATTTTATGTGATCATATATACGGAATTTACAAATATGTTAGTATGTCACTACATAGGTAGATGACATCACTAGATAAAGAATAAGATTGCATCATTTTTATTTTTAAGTACATTTCCAAAATAATATATATTATTATTATGTGTTTAATTTAAATTTATAGTTAAATTTTTTAATTATTGTTAGTATAGTATTAATAGCCTAATTTAGAAATAATATTTTCACTATAAACGCGGAACTGTCTTTCGGATAACACTCATGTCATTACAATAGTTAAGACTATGAATTGGTACGCATTAAGTTATAATTTCTCGTTTCTTATCTTCAAAGATTTTGGAGATTTATTCCCCTACTTCTTGTTTCTTAAACAACTGGCTTTCACAAAGTGTTGGTGATATAAATTCGTATTAATGCGACATAATAGATTCCAAGATCGATTGGCATTTTATTGTTGGAATTCCAATTCTGGGTTGTCTTTATCATAGTAGTAATAATCTGACTAGTATTAACACATTAGTATATAATCTAACTATCTTTTGTATTTCATTTGTATGATTATTGATAAGGTAAAATTATTTTATTTTTAATTTTAATTTTTAGTTTAATATGTGTATATATTGAAAATGTGACATGTGTTTTGTTTGTTTGAAAAATTTAACTAGATATATAACATGCCGTTCTTGTTGCACATGCTATTCTGGGGTCCGTTCCTTGATTAAACTCGTGAAGGTGGGCGAAGATATCCACCACTGGTTCACACGTCGCAATAACATCGCCTTTGTCCACAATCTTGGGTTTACTTTTCATGTTCAGGTCTCGAACGGGGATGACTTCTCTATATCAACGAGTGTGGCTGGCACAACGATTCCTTTTTGGGAGGCTTCGCTTGGAAAGTCAGTTACGACATATCTGAAATGTCCTGAAATTTCGGGAACTCCTTGCATAAGACATTCTGATCTCGCTAGTATATTGGTTCTTTCTTTTGCCAATACAGAACATAACTTTCAATGTTGCATACTGGATGAAAACAGGGGAATTTCCTCTTCTACTGTCCGTATCTCGTTATTTTCCAGGTCTACAGTAAAGTTAAATTTTTGAAGAAAGTCCAGTCCGAGAATACAGGGATCGGTGACATCAGCAACGTAGATTCCGTGTTGAAATTTTCTGGATCCACATTCAATTGTTGTATTCAGTTTGCCGTGTATTTCTGCCTTTTCACCAGTAGCGGTCTTTAAAGAAATGTTAGGAGCCGTGTAAATAAGTTGTTCTTTCAATTTCTTGGCGAAGTCTGTTATTAAAAGAGTGACTTTTGCATCTGTATCCACCAACATTGAACACTGGATACCACAAACAGATCCTTCTAAGTAGAGAGTCTTTCTTTCCACAAAGTGTGGAGACTTTCAGTCCTTTTTCAGGGGCTTTATTCAGAAAAGGCAGCCTTCGCTGCGTAAGACGGCCATAAGTTAGTTTTCCTGGTTGGAAGTAATCGTCTGGCACTCTCTCTGTATGTGCCTCTTTTTGTTGCACCTCCAGCAAGTCACGTTCGGGTTTCGTCAAGAGTGTTCCTCTAATTACTCCTAAAGAGTAATTTTTCCAACCTGTTAAGTAGACATTCAAATTTATCATCCCGTTCTCTACTGGTGCTATCTTCAATCTCCACTGATTTGACGTGTTTAGATGTCTTCGACACAGTTCTCGCAGCCTCATATTTCATGCTATATGCTAGAGCTGATTTCAAATCCTTGGCATCCATCAACCTCGTTGAATGCTGCGCGCCTTCGTCTCTGATGGCGTCGACGAAGTATTGAGATGCTAGGCTTGCTCGAACATCTAGAGGGCACTCAGCGTACGCCAGGCTCATCTGTCGTTCCACATCGGCGGCCAAAACTTGAAGGCTTCTGTCGTCTTGTCTTTAGTTCGGATGGGTAAAACTATGTGAGATGGCCGTCTAAAATCTGGATTCCAGAGCATTTTCGATGGTTACTAGGTCCGTCAAATTATCAAGTGATATTTCTTGAAGAACCTCCGCCACTGATCCTCGGAAAGAGACCACAAGTTGACTGGCTTTTATTAAATCCGTTCATCCGTTTATTGAGCTGACGACGTTGAACTGAGTCTTGAAAATTGTCCATGATGTTTGCCCGTCAAATGTCGAAGATTTGACTGTTGATCTGGCATACATAAGTTCTGGACTTGTCTGGAAATTGTTTGGACGGTCGTCAAGTTCAGTTATTCTCCTCTCGAGGTTGCCGATCTTCTCCCTTTGACTCCTCGATCTTTCTTTGAACTTTTTCCTCTACTCCTTCGATCGTCCTTCAAACTTCGCTCTCAACTTTCTCGATTTTTAATTTCACACATTGGACTTCGTCTTGTATATTTCCAATGCATCCGTCAACATGAATCTTAATTTCGTCAACTTGTCTCTAGACGTGTGCTTGGATCTGATTCTTTATTTTCTCTTGTCCGGATCGCATCTCTTGTTCTAGTCTCTCTTGTCCGGATCGCATTTCTTCCTGTCCAGCTTTCATATCTTCTTTTCCAGCTTTCATCTCTTCTTGTCCAGATTTCATCTCTTTCATCTCTCTCATGGCGAGTAGCATCTCGAATTTTTCAACCTTCGCTCTGGTCCAAGGCATGCACAATGAAAATCTAAACCCCTCTCCTGACACCAAATGTAACGAAATTGTCTTGTGTGTGTACGTGAATGCACTCCAATAAGCAGGATAAAAAAATAAAGCTCTTTATAAACAAATATTCTAAGAAAAGAAACGTCGTTGCACAAGTATTTAAACAGCACTCGTAAAAATTCACAACAGAGACTACCAATAAATCTCAATACAGCGCTAAAAGGTTTATCAGCTGACCAGCTTGCTTGCTGATCAAACTCCAACTAACTCTTCTTGGCTTGAAAGCTTGCTTTTATACTTTTTCAACAGGAAGTGACTTCATTACGTAAGAAGTGACGTAATCTCCAGAAAGTTCATGAAGCCAGTAGAAATAGGTTGAAAATTCGAGGTCCTTTTAGAAAATTCCTTTTGTCGCCAAATTCGTCAAAATGGTCGCCAAATCTGTCGCCAAGATCGCCAAATTTATCACCAACTCGCCAAGTTTGTGCCAAGATTAGCATCTCAGGGAAACAACTTCATAGCTTTGTAACACTATAAACTCCGCCTGAATAGAGCGACCCACTAAGGACAGTTAGTCCAGTCAACGAAGGGTTTGAAGAACAATATATCGTATAGTTTTGAAAATTGGTACACATGTTTATGAGGAGCTCTTGTTGAACATACTAGAAGTCCTCTGTCTTGGAGAAGGAACTCGTGCCGCAATCTTGCATTTCATCCCCTCTTTCAGTTTTTCTTTAAATATCTTGAAAACTATTAAGACTAGAAAAAAATAAAATGATACATTTGGAAGGGAATATTGTAGTATTGTATGCTACAAGAAATGTGCTTTTTCCTTTTTCGCTTCCTTGGTCCAAGATTGTCCAGTGCCTACGTGCAAGAGGTCAGTTAAAGGTCACTTTCTCCCCTCGTTACGAGCGGGGGAGGCTATAAGGTCACTCTGAAATAGCGCCTGACAACAAGCGTGTCCAATCAGGCGTTGTTTTTTCTGGTGACGCAAGGCCGGGGTGTGAACAGGGGTTTCATCCCTTAACTTGAAAAAGGATTATTCGAGAATCGAGACGCGCTGCTGGATGATTTTTTTGGAAGAAAGAAAAAAAAATGGTGTATATACTTCGTTCCGGTGTGGACGGTTCGAACTGTGATCTTTTTGCTCAGTTTTTTTGCACGAGAAAGAGTCGTGATGCGTAACTATTGATGAAGGAGGAATCCGACCAATTTTGGATATCGCAGGGACCGAACAGATATGACCTTTTCATTTTATCAGTATATTTGTTTCCGTATTTCATGGCGGACAACAATTTTGTTGCATCCAATTCTTACCCCCTTTCCATAAGAAAAAAAAGAGAGGAACTTCAGGACTATTTCAAAAAGATTTCTCGGACTTTTTGAGTTTCTAGGTTAATGCAATATGTGTGTGTGCTTTTTTTTCTCGCGAATGTTGATCAACATTTTTAGTTTAGAAAAGGGGCCCCCTGATAATATCCTGATAATATGTAGTCTAGAGATTAAGTTAATGTCAATTATTGCTTTTGTGTATCAAAATAAATAAATCTTTTAGTTCCTTTTTTCAGGAGTAATTTTCTTTGTATTCATGCCTGACGTTGTTAAGTCTTCCTTTTTTTATATTATGCGTGATATCTTTCCTTTTTTTATTTTTAGTAAAAAGGATACTTGAAATATATACGGAAAACTTAATTTAGTAAAATGCAATTTTTTTAATCTAATGAACTGCAGTTTTATATATTTAAGTGTTTATATATTATATTATATAATATCAAGTTAACAATTTATGTGTTTAAATATCAAGTTAACAATTCAACATTATATATATTTAAGTGTTTCAATCCATCATGTAAACAACTTAACAATTTAGGTAAAAATGATATTATATTATAGATAATAACAATTTAGCAATTTATGTGTTTAAGTAAAAAATCCATCAAGTAAACCACCTAACAATTTATACTTTTATATAACAATTTATAAAGTAAACCCCATAACAAATATCACTATCAGTAATTGGTTTTATTACCTTCAGTTGAAAATTGAAAAGTATTCGATTACTTGTATTACAACATAAGTTTTAATACTTTAAAAAATACTTCTTTAATACAGTAAAATATGAAAAATAAAAATAACTTTCTATTTTCTTGCATTACATTAAAATTAAGCAAAGGAAAAATTTTAAAAACATCAGAATGACGACATTTTTACCACAAAATCTGGCTTACTAGTGCTATACGCCTGTTGAGAACAGTTTAGGAATTTGATAATATCTATCGACTTCATAGACAAATCTAAATGGAGAATGAATTGCACTCGGTTTAACCGTGGAAGTAAAAATGTAACTGTCCTGAAAGTAGGACGCTTGGCGTTAATTTAACGGGTTCACCGGAAATACTACCAAACATTGCAAAAATAATTATCTGCTTCATTAATTGCATTGCTCTTAATGCTTGAAATAAGTTTTATCGTTGTTTTGCAGATATGAAGGCATGTGTGAACTTGGTAGAGAATGCAATTGCGTTCCGGAGATGTGTCGGGAGAGATTACATCTTCATTCTCTACCATCCAGTCGGCACCTGCAAGATGGGAAACCCCAAACCTCGAACTACAGTTGTAGATCCCGAGTTGATTCTGGAGATTTCT
Organism: Araneus ventricosus; assembly: GCA_013235015.1. Classification (NCBI taxonomy): domain Eukaryota; kingdom Metazoa; phylum Arthropoda; class Arachnida; order Araneae; family Araneidae; genus Araneus; species Araneus ventricosus. Next base: position 428,589 of record BGPR01000262.1, read on the forward strand.
ACATTAAATTAGTGTATTTCAATCAAGTAGAATCGTGATTAGGCTTCGACAATCATAGCAAATTTACAAGTAATCGCCATCAGCGAACTGTACTGGTCTTTTCAAGCTCACTATTAGTGATGGGAATTTCAATTATTTTTGAAGAACAAAAACTAGCTGTTTCTTAAAAATTAATAATTGTTTTAAAACTGTTAAAAATAGTGGGTTGAATCTAGAAATCAACATCTCCATTATTTTCATGAAGGCCTCTTTGCCTTGGTGATAAGGTCTCGGCTTCTGATTGGATTTTATATGAACTTTTGCGATATAAGTACAAAAATTAATTTCAGTAATAAATATATGAAGAGATTTAGTAATACAACATACTAATACATAATAATGAAAGTATTTATGACAATTTTTAAGTGACTTTATAATCGCCCTGTATATAGAGCATATCTTGTATGCTGAAGAATTACTCTTACAATTATTTATTTACATTACCATAAGATGGTATATTGCGAAATCAAATCTGTTTGTGTATAGGAAATATAAAATGACTTTATTGTCGTCCTGGTCCTGAAGGATTACTCTTACTATTTTTTATTTTTATCAACAATATCAGTCTATCTGTAATGCTTTTGGATTCATTGACTTTTATTCATTTTTGCTCTTAAACTAAAGTTTAAATCTTGGGTGAGGTAATAGATTTGTAACTGAGCAGATGCGTACGCAAAATGAACAGAAAAGGGTGCAGGGCTTCTAAAACAGTTAAATGTTATCACAATACGAAGTATAAAACGCGTTTCTTAAGAAATTTAAAAAAAACATAGAATATTTAATTGGCATGAAACACAACCGATATTCATATCAAACAAGTTGGTCACTACTGACGACTAGTATGAAAATAAAATATTTCGTCAGAAATGTTATTTACGAATCTAATATAAAACTAATTATATAAAGGGATTTTTGAAATTTAAATTTCAAAATGCCGCCTACTTAAAAAATAAATAGAAAATTACATGTGAATCGGATCAGAACGTCAGGCTATCCACGAATCTATTATTGACTTTCTTTTCCAATTAAAAAACAAAATTAAAAGGTAAGCTATCTTCGGAAAAGCTAAAAGATCCAAGCAAACACAAATTGTATCTTTTCCTGAAAAAAAGGGGGGATCCGAATGAATACTTTTTAAGATTCCCGAAAATCATTTTGTCATAAAAAAATTTATGTCTTGTGTAAATACATAATTTGGATTTCCAAACTCGAAACTTCTTTAGAGCTGTCAACTTTACTCAACTTTAAATTCCTACTGAATTCTAAACTACGAAGCTGAACAGAAAATGCTCCTTTTTTTGTGTAAGTAGGGGAAAGTGGGGTAAAACCGGTTAACTGAGACTCGACGGCCTTTTCGAGCCACACTATTCGATAAAGAGCATGTCAAATTTTATTAAAATATTAACTGGTTGTATGGCCCGGCGTTTCACGGGCTATCTCGAATAATGCGTCATTCACTGAGGTCACATGATACGTCTTGTCTGAACAAACGGCTATTTCTTTGTTCTTCTGTTTTCTTCTGCTCTTCTCTCTTGGCCTCGTTGTGCCATGTCTGACAATCGGCTATTTCGTTGTTTTTCGGTTTCTTCCGCTCTTCTCTTCTGGCCACGTTGTGCCATTACTGTCAATCGGCTGTTATTTTGTTCTTCTGTTTCTTCTATCCTGGCCACGTTGTGCCATAGTTGACAATCGACGGTTTCTTTCTCCGTCAGTTTCTGCAACTCTCCTTTCACGCTTTCTAATTGCCTGCTGTCTACGGGCAGCATCCCCTGTAACTCCTCTTTTTCTTTTAGGCACCGAAAAAAGCGAGAATTGAACAAAACAAAAATAGTAACTTCCAAACATGAGCTTAAAATAGAAGCTATCAGAAATATTTAAACTTGATCAAATCAATGAATAAAGATTAAAAGCACTAACATAAATAATCTATATCTTTCAACACATAACTTTAAAGAAACAAAACACGCCTGTAAATTTGTTAAAATGATTCTGTTTGACGTTACATCACGCGATAAAAAAAATAGAATTTATACACTTCCAACAATACATTTTCTGTCAGCGTCATTTTTTTTATTTTAATGTAGTAGTTTTAATATTGAAACTTTTAACATTATTGCATGTTGTTGTTGTAATAATGAAAAGTATTGTTATAAAGTATCCAAAACAATGAAAAGTATTGTTGTAAATTAGTTTTTCATTAATATCTTTTTTACTAATTGCAATTTAGGAATTTAAATGACCGAAATAAATTCCTTGGATTATTTCCCATCTTTTGGTAGCTCGTTTCTCCGTTCAGCGGTTCGCGAGAAGATATCCGGACATACATACACACATACATTTTTTATTTCTGTCGGCGTCATTTTTTTTATGTTAATGTAGTTTCATTATTGAAACTTCTAACGTTATTGCATGTAACATTGTTGTTGTAACAATGTGTTTTAAAGTAAATAACTTCAACAATAAAAAGTATTGTTATAAAGTATCCGAAACAATGAAAAGTATTGTTGTAAATTAGTTTTTAATTAATATCATTTTTATTAATTGTAATTTCGGAATTTAAATGGCCAAAATAGGATTCCTTGGATTATTCTTCATCTTTTGGTACCTTCCGCTCGTTTCTCCGTTCACCGTTTCGTGAGAAGGTAGTCGGACATACACACATATAGTCGAATTTTAATAGTGTAGAGTCTTTAGCGGAATACAATACATCAATCCTGAAAAATCATAGTTATATTACTTTTTAAAAATTAATTTCTTTATTAAAAAAGTTCAGTTTATTTATAAATGTTAACTTTACGGATATTAAGAAAACTATATTTTCAGTGGAAAAGTAGCCTACATCTTTATTTTTTATGAAAATTTACGAATATTAGTTACAAAATTCACATGTAAAGCATTTGTCTTCTTCCTTCTCGTCAACGCAGCTTTCGTGGGCACAGCTAAGATAGTTTCTACATTGAATCCCCCTTTCTATTTATTTAAAATAGAAAATACATAATTAAAATTTAAACAATTAAGGTCTGATGTGTTTTCATCATCTTCATCGGAAGAGTCATCAATACTGTCTGGCCTGGTCTTGAGCCACTTTGAGTACTCGGTTTTACCCCGAGTGCAAAGGTTATAAAAATGAAACATAATCGCTTAATTATTAGAGTAAATCCTTAATGTTTTATAGGGTGTAAATCCTTAGTAAGCGCATAATAAGCTGGACTAAATGTATTTTTTGTTTATGTAATGATTATTAATCCTCTGAGCGGTTAGCTATTTTGATGAACTTGCTTTAAAATCTTCAAAATTTTCTTATGAAGTGAATAATTGGATTTTCATTGCATTTAATCAAGTCTTTGAAATCTTATGAATATTCTATCGACGTTAGTTTAATGAATTATACATATAAACATGAAATATCTGCTTCTTAACTCAATATCAGATACGGAAAAATAGGTACAAAACGCTAAGAGGGTTCCGTAATGTTGGTTTAGAAACAAACAAACATTAGAGAGTTGAGGTCTTAAAATAAATACATCTTTACAGGCGAAGCAAATTCAGCAGCAGCAACACGGTCACTATGACAGCTATTTCTTCTCGACTAGTGGAGTGTAATTCAGAATTTGTCCACTAGAAAGGAGAACTAATAGCGCCAGAATCAATGTACCCGGTTTTACCCCACTCTCCCCTACTCGAGAAAGTCAAGGGGAACATACTCCCACTTGACTTATTTGAAAAATCAAAAACCTGCTTCAATGCAGTTTTATCTAAGTTCTTTGAAATCGGAGATTTAGTTAAGGAACAGAGCTACCCCCTCTTGGATTCATTGAAGAGAAAATCTGAGACGAGACTAAACTTCCTGTCAGATTGTCTTTTTTGTCTCTGCTGATAAGCAATAAACCTATTCATTACACATTTGGTGATTCTAATCCCACGTGGTCTAGCATATCTAGCCAAGGACTTACTATAAAAGAGAAGTGCGACATTTTTGTTGACCAAATCGACTTTGAAACTCTTGAAGTAGATATCTGACTTAGCTTTAATATAAGGGAGGAGGACGTTGCTTTCTTGAAAGATTTTCTGGGGAAATTGGTCTACATTTGTTTTTTACTTACAGAAAAAAAACCAGAAAATTTCCAACGACAAGCCCGAATGCAGCGAGACATTCATCTCTAAAGCTCAGATCATCTTACAATTTGATAAATAATGTTTTCAAAAAGGAGAAGAAACCAGAGCATTGAACCTATATCCGTCTATCTACAATTCATGTTTCTCTGCCATGCCATGTCTTAACCAACAACGCCATCAGGCATGCCATAATTCGCTGCAAAGTGAGAACTCTCTACAGGAAATTTAGAGGCCCATTAAATTAACTCCGTGAGGTGAATGAAATTGTAATGAAGTACTGTTACAGCATCTGCGCTAATCCTTAAACAGACGTAAAAAATCTACTGATGCAGAATTTATACCAAACATAAAAGGAAGGTTAAGTGTTTAATGATAACTTACGAAATATCAAAACTGGAAAGAAGCTTTGAGTATCCAAGTTTCTTTTACTTTCATAAAACTGTTGCTTGTCACAGCTGAAAATATATGATAGTTTTGCACGTACGATACACAGATCGTTTTATGTGTTATAAATTGAAATCCATTAGGTAACCCATTATTAGGTATAAATATTTTATACTTGCTAAATAACATCAGATATATTTAGTTTTAAATTAATGTCGCATTTTAAGGTAAAAAATTATGTAATTAGACAAACTTAATTTAAATGCAATCTATTAATAAATAATGCATATTCATTATCAAATTAACATGGATTGTAATTAACCAATGATAGCGGTTTGAAAGAAATAAAAACATAAGTTCACTATGCAACATAAGCTAAAAAGATCATGCACTATTCACTATTCATTTTATAAGCAATAAATTTCAGAGTATTTTAATATGCATCTTAGAAGCTCTTTAAGAGTCATTCAATAGTAGTCACATTTTACAGAAAGAAATGAAAATTTTAGATTCACAAAAATAAAACACGGTTGTTTAGCCATCACCTGTCTTCATGTCACATGTGACGTCAGACTCCAGTTCTTTTATATAGTCCTGAGTTTTCCGTACCTAAGTAATGTTGTTTCAGCCGAGGTCCCGTCTTCTCAGTAAATTATAAGTCTGGTGATATCTTGAAACATGCTTTTGAAAGCGCTTGGACCTGATTCAATCAGGACATTGATTCGACTTTTTTACTACGTTCTTCCCTATGTTGCATATCAACCTGAAATATCTGACCATTTCGATAAAGAATATGATTATATCATTGGTATGTAGAAATGATTTTTAAAATTTCTCAGATAAAATTCAATTACTAATTTATAACTGAACTTCAATTTCAATTTTGTCTCAGATAAAATTCAATAATTTATTTGTAACAGAACCTTAAAATTCAATTTTCTGTAAAGTTATCACTCTCGTTGTTTATTTTAACTAGTGTTTCTTTACCAATTTTTTAAAATCCTAAAGGTGGAAATAGGTTTAATTACATCATATTGACAGTGAATTTTAAATGGAGAGAAAAATATTTAATTTTTTTCCTTTAAAATGTGTATCTAAAAATTAAGTTTTAGTTTCCTTCCCACGGAATCATTCTGTCTTTTAATTACAATCAATCATTTACACCGGATGAAACCTACAGAATAATGCTGAATACACGGAAATATTCAACTTTTTAATGCTGTTTGAAAATAATTGAGTTTTAAAACAACACTTGTCTAGTTTTATGATTTAAAAATACTCTTAAAGAAAGGCATTTCTCTCTCTCTCTCTCTTCTCTTGCCATTTAACTTCTTTAACTCTGAATATTTATCCTTGAACATATTGAAATTTTCATAAAAGTGTTATTGCAGTAGCTTTTTTGTTGAGTTCTTTAGTGGTTTATGAGCTTAATTCTATACAGAAAGATTCTTTTGACTTTTCAAAAATATTTTCACTAATCTATAGAAATAAATAAAAAAATAATGAAAAATTTACTTTAAAATTAACTTTCATTCAAGAATAATTTAATTCAGTAAAATCAAAATTTATTTATTAAAAACCTTTTCAACGTAAATTCATAAATGTAAGAAGTAAATCGTTTTATTAAATTATTCAAAATTAATTTTAAAAAGGATAAAATTGTAATGGATTGTAATGGACATCTGCGAAGTGTAGGGTTGTTCTATAAATTAAATCAATTTCAACCTGAATCAACAAACTTATTGAGGATAATATGTTTAATTTGGTATGTAATATTTTTGAAAAAAGATTTAAAGTATGAAATTTTAAAATTAGATATTAATTGCTTTTTCCATAATAAGAATCTTAACATGATGAAAACAATTAATAATATGTTGACTCTTTATTCTTTGAAACAGTGTCCCATACTATAAATAGCATTTAATATATTCTTAATTACCCACTGAAATAAATTTACCAGGTTTTCTGAAATTCAATACGGAATACTCTACGTCTCGGACACGCAAACCGGAACGCTAGCAGATGTGTGTGGCTGAGGATAGGAAATATAAGTTGAGAAGATGAACGGAATGAAAAAAGAAAGAAGTAAAAATCCTTGGTGACATAGAAATTTTAAAGATAATTACAAAAAGAAACCAGGAAGAGATAAAGGAACAATAATAAGATGTTTTATTATCGCTTTTTATTCAGACTATTTCATGCATATTGATTACATGAATCCCAACATAAATTTTACATAGTAAATGCTGGGAAAGAATCTTGTTAATCTTTATAGAGTGCTGTTCAAAATTTTTAGAATGGACTTTTAAATTTCATCTTTTGTTCATAAAATTTTCAAAACTTCCGAAACTTTCAAATTTTCCGATTTTGTTTTCATATTCTAGTACCTTATTTCATCCTCCATAAGTGCATATAATTTATAGTTATTTCATGAAATATTACTACTTCTTAGAAAGAATTAATCTTTAAAACTCTATATTCTAGCTGTTCAAAATTATTCGAATGACTGATGACGAAGGTTATAGTTATGTGAGTTCGAATTGGAATTTTTTTTATTTTGGTAAATTTTAATAATTATAACAGATTAATTTATTTGTTAATTTATTTTTTTTGTCTATGAAGAAATCATGCTAGCAATAATGCTCATGAGCTAAAATATTTATTTGTTCTTCGGCACCGCAACAATGAAGATCGAAACGATGGATTATCATATGAAAACATTGCAAAACAGTATAGTCTATTTTAAGTATCTATTATTAGTGCAAAAAGTATGAGACGACAGGATCCATCCAGGAAAACAAGAGAGGGCGAGACAGAAAACAGAAAACACGCACAAGAGGAGACTTTATAAACGTAAGATTTGTACAGAAAAAGACTGATATATCGTCAAGAGAGATTCTGAAAGACTAAATTCAATTTACCTTATAATCAAAATAAGCTATATCCAAAGAAAAAGATCATACATCTCAAAACAAAACATGTCAATGCGATTGGCCTCTGCAAAAGAGCATATTTTGAAGATCTCACAATTCTGGGACAATGGTTTATGGTCATACAAAAGCAAATGTGATCTTTTTGGATAAGAAAAACGTAAAAGATTGTGAGAATGGCCAAGTAAGGTTTTTAAATTGATGAATATCCTACAGAGAGTAAAACATTGAGGTGTAAATGTGATGGTATTGGGTTGTTTCCCTTTAAATATGTTGGTGAAATTGTTATGGTCAAGGTAAAATGACTGTTAGTATGTACGTCGATATCATGTCTCAAAATCTGGAGAAATCTATCAGAAATTTGAGTGTAGATCGGCGGTATATCTTTCAACGAGAAATAAGACTAAAACACGTCAAAAAAACGTCGAAAGATAATTTCTCAGGAAACAAGATTAAGTTATCTGCCTAAGTTTCCTAAGTGTTTACTGCCTAAGTGTTTTTGACTAAATTTCACTAATTCTATAGCCCATGCGTTTATCTTTCTAAACCTGTATTTGTTTTACTTTTCCGATTAATAGAAGCGAAGATATAGAGATTTTAATAAAACAAAACAGACACAAACGAAACCGAAAGTGTCACAAAATAGACCGGAAGTTACATTTTTGTCAATGTTTTACCCACCACAAGTGAAGATTGAATTAAAAATTGATTTATAATATGATCTATTAGCAAGCCACAACGATTTTATATCGTTTCTGAACTATTTTTAAACTATTTTTATGTTAGAAAATTTGGCAACAACATTCGTTTGGAGCTTTGTTTATGTTTACATTCCATGTGCTTGCTTTCTCGCTCGTTTTGTCAAAGTTATTTTCTCTAAATATCGTTTGATTTTTAATTATTTTTTACCTCGATTACTCTTTTTCACATTGAAATGTGTGGAAAAGAATTGGCCGATCGAAAATCGGCCATTCTCACAATATTTTCTCAATGTCCAAAGAAGTATCAATTTCTGTTGATGGAACATCTGCAGAGATAATGTTGACATGTAGTGAAAAAAATTGCAGACCCTTCAATACCATTTGATACTTTGTATGAAAAGAATTAACAGGATTCAATATTATTCATATTGATATGCTTATAAGTATTTTGAGTATTTTTTATTGCACAGAATGTAACAACAATATTTGGTGAAAAATTCAATTTTTATTTTGTTCTCCAACTACTGTTTATATTGTAAGAATTGTCCCTTCTCAAAGGATTTTGATTCTTCGAAGAAACAAGAAAGGTGCAATGAAATAAATACATAATCTGAATGTGAATTTAGAAATATTGCTAAAGGTTTTACTGCTGCGAAGAAGAAACTTTATGCTTCGTTGAATTTGCCAGCATTTCTAACAAATGTTTCTTTGAAAAAACAAGAACTGAAACTCTTCCTGCTTCTGTGTTAGTTTTATAAAACTGATGATTTTTAGGTATGTGGTATTCAGGATTATTTAAATAAAATATAAATTAAAACTTTAAATACCTTTTCTTAAAGAATGTATTTTTTATCCAAATTTTAATACGCAACACATGATTTCAGAAAAAAGTTATTAAAATGTTTCCTTTAATTTTTTACATATATTACCTCAAGTGTAATAAAGGCAATGAACTGAAGATTTAGATCTAACATGTATAGTTTTTGGTTTTTGGCTATTAATTGTTATCGATACCTATGCATTTCCAAAAATTTTGAGAAAATGTGCGATGACATATAACTTTTTTGTAATATTTTTTGTAATATTTCTCTGATTTTAGTTCATTGCCTTCAGCACAGTTCCAAGTATTCTGTGTGAAAAAGAATTTAATTACACGAATAAGAATTCCATGTAGAGCGCTTCGCGTTTCGCAATAATTTTCATCAAATTTTACCTAAATCACCCCATTTTAATGCATTTTAACTGTCATCTAACTTTCTGAATGGCAAAATCAGAAACGATATTAGGGAGAAATAAGTGCGAAAAATCGCACAATACAACATATTAAATAAAAAAAAATCTAGATTAAATTTTAAAATTCGGGCTTCGAGATGTATTAAATCACCATTGCGACTACCTGTGCGCAAACTTCAAGGCTGTAAATGCAGTATTTTTAGTCTAATTTATCGCACACACACAAACTTTGCTTTTTATATGTATGGATTATTATACGTAATATCTCAGAGAGCTTGGTTTACAGATTTCACAAAATTTTGTTGAAATAAAATATGAAAGCAAAATGTATTAGGATATTAGCTCAGCTTTCAACAATGAAAGAGAAACACGCAATTAAATATTTGTTTAAACAATGAAATCGGTTTCAATTGCTTTGCTACAATGAAAAACATTGTTGTAAATTACGCCAAAAATTATTTTAAAAATTTATTAAATTTGGAGAAAATATTGTATGGAAACTTTTCGAAAACAGACTTTTAGACGTATAAAATAAACTTCATTAGAACGGAAATTGTTTATTCTTTCTTATGGTGTTTATATTTCCTTTAGTTTTGCTTGGAGAGGTTTTTTTTTTAAAGTTGAGTCCGCACTGGTTCCCTCTGCCGGAAATATGGAATTTATACGAGTGTCTAATTGGGCTTGTGTACCTCCTGCATCATAAGCCAAGGTCCTCATTGCTAAGTAATTATTTTTGTTATATGTTTGTTTTTATTACCTTGTAAAAATCATGGACGTTTTCCAAGTGTGATATTTAAGTTGTTTTAAATAAAATTTAATACATACTTATATATATATATATTAACTTAGATATTTTTCTTGAATTCTTGAAAACATTTTTATGTGTTTTTCAATGATATTTTGTTCTGGAATGTGAAGTGTCATTTTTTGTGGGAGTGGGGTTGTTATGAAAAAAGCTAACCTTTTGTGTGCTTCTTTGTGTAGGTTAATTTTTTTATCAATTTTTCTATATGGATTTTAAAGTGCCTTTGGAATAAAAGAGAAAAAATGTTTTTAAAAACCCCCCCCCCCCCCCCGGCCTGAAATTGTATTCTTTTTTCTCCCCAGCCACACAGTTTGTGAGTTTTCTTTATTTTGACTGGTTTCATATTCTAAATTGATATTTTGTAATAATGTAATTACTCAGGATTATTCTGAGATGTATTTAAATTCCACCTCCGTTTTGGGGTGTAGTATGTACATTAGTTTGGCGTATTGTTATATAAGTTATTGTACAATACGGGCTTATATTTTTATGTTTCCTAATCTTGTCCCTGGAGACTGGGGAGCTATTCCTTTTCATGCTAACGGCAGTCTCTCTCTCTCCCTTTTTTTTCTCTTTTCAATTATTATTATTCCCCACCGTCCCACTACCTTACCCTTAAGAGCCTTACACCCTTTCGAGTAGGCCGGGTCGGTGTGGGTTCCTTTCCTTTCCTTTATACCCTTATTAGAAAAAATGTAATGGTGAAATGAGTATCAAAAATCACTCAAAATACCACAAAGTATTACTCAAAATTTTTTCTAAACTGAATTTTAAAAATCGGGCTTCGAGGTGCATTGGATCGACTACCTGTGTGCCAAATTTCAGGGCTGTAAGTGGAATATTTTATGTGTGAACATCGCACTCACACATAGCGACATTTTTCGAAAAGAATTTTCAATGTAAAAAGTAACAATTCAAAAGGAAATATATGAAAAGTAGAGATCTTTATCGAGAGATAATATATGCTCTCGGTGACTAGCTTGTTCGCCGGGAATATAATTTCAATGAATCTCTTATGAATAATTTTATTTTCATGGTTCGCTCTTCAAAGTAACTTTAAATTTCAAATTTTAATAGGCATTGAACCCATGTTCTTTCAGCTACCTTGCACCTGCTTTGCTCGCTGTCTGCATGAACGTCCCTAATTCCGTTAAGTCTGTGTCATGTTGCATCCGATTGCACGTAGTCGGTATCAACTCTACTCTTTTATTCCTGTGGCAAAATCTGCATTTTGTTTCCAACAGCATGTTAGGTAATTAAAATATGTAGATGAAAAGAATTAAAACAGCATTAAACATTAAAATATCACCTTAGCTTTCAACTACGGAAGAGAAACACGCAAATAAATAAACAATGAAAAAGATTTCAATTTTATTGCATCAATGAAAAGTATTGTTGAAAATTAAGACTAAAATCATTTTACAAATTTACTAGTCGCGAGGCCAGGCGTTGTACGGGCAATCTCGAATAATGCGTCATTTTCTGACGTGACACCTGCTCATTATTCTCTCCTAAATAAATAAGACCGGATCAAACATTCTTTCTGCGAAAACGCATCGAAATTGGGTTGTTTTTAAAAAATCCCCGAAAAATACGAAAAATCTTTATTTTGTAAAATAAAAAAAAGTGTACTTTGTCCGGGTGAAATGAATGTTCTATCCAATTCCGATTTCATTTTTTTCTGACTTTAGTGCGGAGGGAATATCTCGGCACTGCTCGGGGATCCATATATTTTTATATGCCCTCCTCAAGTTTTCTACAAATATATTGTATTTTTTCAGAAATATCTCCTCTGAATCCTATATTGATGAATTAAATCTTTCAAATCAAACCTCTTTATTACTTTAAAACAATATGGTTCGAATGACAACACGAGAGGTTTGGAAAAACAAATTTATTTTCATGTTTTAAACAATAAACCAAATACAAATAAGAATACTAATACAAATTTAAAATAATTTAATATTAATTTAAAATGAACAATTATGTTTCCAGAAATTATAAATTAAAATATGGTATTAAACTCTATCAAAATAGCTTTTCTGACTGGTTTTCCATACAACATTTTTTGTATAAACCCTATTTGAGTTATTTAATTTTCCCTGTTTCTTTGTATCAATTAAGTTGCTGTTGAAAACATTCAACATACAACATTCCATGTGAAAATACTGGCTGAGGCAAATATATTCCTTCTTCTCACAGACTCTTTCCTTGAGATAATTTTATTGTCATTGCAAAGCCAAGTTGAATGGGAAACTGCCGCCTTTGAAGCTGAAAAGGTAGATTACTGTCATGAGAGAGTGTTATTCTTGGGAAAAAAAGCACGCGAGCCTTTTGTATGTCCAGTCAAAATTTCAGCATCTATAACGTTAGGCATAAGTTTTCGATCACTCAAACCTGTGCCTACACAGTCCTGCAGATGGATTTAAATTCCTGAGCAGCATAATGACAGCTCCTAATTTCAGGTTAAGTTCATGTGGTTACATTCCGGAAGGAGTTAGTGTGTTAATAAAATCCAATGGAAAATTGTTCTGTTCTTCTTGATCTTCACAGATTATACTGTCAGCACAGAAGTACGTCTTATTCTGACCTTGAAGTTTTTCTAAACCTCTTCTTTGATTTTTAAGGAATCTTCATTCTTGGGACACAAAATATCTTTTTCTGACAGATTTTCCATATCAATATCAGACGATCCGAAAATTCCATCGACAATAGACTCTCTCAGAACAAATTAGTCGGAAAAAATGAGAGTTTAAACCTACGAGGAGCGAAGAGCAATAGAGAAGGAATTCCCGCGCTTTTTCAGACTGGAAATTTCCACATTCATTGGTTATACTGAGTTGTTCGTGCGCTACTGTTGAATTTGAATGGAATTCAGATGGTTTTTGTTGTTGTATGGGGAGGGGTGTATTAGGATTTAAGATTTCGAACGCCATCCCTATTGGAAAAAAAAATTCCGGTATAAAAAAAAATATACCGGCTTATGAAACACCGGTTCCGGTATGATACTGGATCCGGTATCATACCGGAACCGGTGTTTCATAAACCGGTATCATACCGGATCCAGTATCATACTGGAACCGGTGTTTCATAAACCGGTATCATACCGGATCCAGTATCATACCGGAACCGGTGTTTCATAAACCGGTATGATGCTGGATCCAGTATGATACTGGATCTGGTACGATACCGGTTCCAGTATGAAACCAGAACCAGTATCAAACCGGTATCATACTAGAATATTGATTATAAAATTGTACTGGATTAGGTACATATTATGGAGCACAGGATTTATCAAATTAACATAATTAAATCATTCAATAAAAATATATCGTATATATATATATACGAATCAGCTTTATTTCGCTTCTGGTACTACATGCTTTAATTTAAATCAGCACAGAATAAAATATTTTAGACTCAAAAAGATATTTTTCTTCAAATAAAACTAACAAAGAAAATTATGAAAGTGATAACCAAATGAATAAGAGTTGCAAAACAATATAATTATTCTAAAAACTAACTAAAAACAAATTAGATTTAATATTATTAATGAAGAGATTGTGGTCTTACATCTTATCACTCTGAGCATAAAAAAAGACAGAATTATGAATAAATATAAGTCGTAAGCTGATTTCCTTTTAATGCTTTCACCTTAGTCAAGAAAGATTAAAATTTTTTGGCCCTGAAAAGGACCGTTTTTTATGTAGTGAAAGCATCAGGAAGTCAAATTCAACAGGCATTGATGTATCAGAGAATTCTCTTAAACATTTTTTTTAAAAATGATTCAACTCTATTCCACGATATATACAAACACATACATAAAATCATGAATATATGCATTGTAAATACAATATATTGCCCTTCTGAACATTACAAAAAAGTTCATTCCTGTATATACAAAACATGATTTGAAATATTTCCATTATTATTCACCGTAAAAGTCAGACATCCTTGCATAAGACACTTAATAAATGAGCAAATTTGCACTACATCATTACACTAAAAAAGAATTCTCTTAAACAATTGATATACATTTAAAAAAAATTAATACTGTATTGCAGGTCAAAATTTAAATTATATACAAAATATAAGCTACATACATATAAAAGGGTTCTGTTAATGTTCACGGTATTTCTCTGTAAACACATTTACATACCTCTTTGGTCGAAGAGATAATGGAAACGCTATCAAATGACCTGACTCTAGACAATCCAACATAAAATTGGGTATGTGTAAAATCAGTACAGTAAATTCTTGATTATCCAGCATTCAAGTATCCGGAAATCTCAACTAACCGGAAAAATTAGAAAATGAGTTTTTCTAAAAATTTTACATTCGAGTGCCAGAATTTAGCACGCCCAAACTGTTCCATTCACACGGGCAATTTATTTCTGGAATGCAACATCCGCTCCACACGGAGGGTCGTAGAAGGAAAAAAAAGCAATGTACAGTACAGTGACGTACACAGACTTGTTTTCACGGGGGGAGAGATTCAAAAGCAAAAACCAAAGGAGAAAAAAAGTTCCTCACCCTCTGCTGAAAAAGAAAAATCGACAACGAAAAAAAAAGCATTATTATTGTCCGATGGGATGAGCGGTATTCTGGGAATTAAAAATGTTTCTTTTGAGCTTGACTCAATCATTTCTGCTTCAATAACGTTACGCTGTAGTTTTGTCACTATTAGACTTGTTGTACAGCCCGTTGCACAGGCCTTTTGAAGGCATCAAATTTTAAAGTAGCATTATCACTGCACTTTTTTTTACTACTTGCTGTTGGTTTGTCAAGTGAACGGCCAACCTCATGATTACCTACATGAGGTTTTTCTGAGAAAGAAAATTCAATGAGTCTCCACATCTCTTCAGGAGCACTTACATCATATCTGCATTACGAACAGCAAACCTGTAGGAATAATATTGTAACTATGTAACCCTAACACGTTTTGCAGATCTTCTTTCTTCAACATGTTCTAAGTTGGAATTCCAACCGCATTCTCCATTCAGAAATAGAAGAGGATAAACCATAGGATCGCTGCACTGATTAAGTGGTGAAATATTTTTGTTCGTATTAACTGTTAGCAACTGGATAAATGCAAATATCTCGATTTGCTGGGGGCTCCAATTCATCTCCGACAAATATTGCAGCAACCTCTATCCTTGAAGTAGGTGCATTATACCTGCACAAGTCGAAATCTGGATGTTCCATAAAAACCATTTTAACATTTAAAGCTGGATTAGATTGCATCAATTGATGCATCTGCAGATATGATTCCGCAAATGGATTTATGCTTCTGCAATAAAGTGTCCAACTTCCATTACAGAGTGAAGGCAGGCTTGATTATTCTCCACACGTCTATTCCTTTGCTTCACTGAGAACAGATATGTACAATTGTCTATAGCCAGGTCTGTTGCGTACATTGAACAGGAGAGAAAGCTATATGATAAATCTGACCATGTATATGGAAACAATGGACATGTTCCAAGGGTGCCTTTATTTCAGCCCCATAGAAACAAGGCTAATGCAGCTATATCTCAATTTTGCTGTTGATAGTTTTTTTATACCTGTGAATTGGTGCAGAGTAATTGCTTGAAAGATCAGGAGCTTCTGTCAGATGAACTTTCATATCATGACAGGATTTGGTATAGTTTTCCTCGAGTTCACTTCGTTTTTCACAATAAAATGCATCACAAAATTAGCTTACATCAGACATATTGCTACAGATATGTTCCGGGACATTCACCTCAATTTGAGAATGAACACGATTTGCCTAAGTTGATCAGAACGTTTTCTGCACTCGCCTAACTTATCAGCTTTATTTTTGATCTCCTTTGAAGCGTGACGTTTCATCAAAATTTTCTTAAATGTCGAATGCTGTTCCTCCGAGATTATAATAAGGTCTTGCAAGACTCATTTGCATCAAGAAATTAACAGAAATGTTGAAAAAAAAATCACTTACGCTGCGACACCTTTCGACCATAGCCGAATGTAAACAAACCGGTCGTTGCCATCGTAAGAAAAGACTTTTCCGCCACGTTCAATTTGCTCTTTAGCTTTTTATATATACAGATTTTCATTGCATATATTCTATTTTTTATGCATGTGTTTGTATATATCGCGGAATAAGTTGAATCATCTTAAAAAAATGTTTAGATAATTCTTTTCAATTTGTCAATTTACGGGCATAAGAAATTTGTTATTTTGAATATATCAGTATATATGGCTTGTTATAATTTTTAAACAGATAACATTTAAACATGTATTATAATCTATATATATAAAACGCTAAAGCGGAAATAGTACGTGCGGAAAGCTCTATTTTTCCGATGGCAGACTGTCGGTTTGTTGTTTACAATTGTAACGTCGTAACTGATAGTCAGAAATAATGAGACCTTCTATTTTTCCTCCAAACCTAGAACATTTTCGACATTTCTTAATCTGAACTTTTTTGTGTAGCAGGAATGATAGCCTTTGCAAAATAAAATCCCCAAAGCCTTCAAATCAATCCAGAAGCTCTGATCTTTTCAAGAAAATACTGCGGCAATTTACAGGAGCAAAAAACTATCAACAACAAATTCGAGAATATAATGCTGCATTAGCCTTTGCATCTATGGGGGGATGAAATAAAGGCACCTCTTGGAACATGTCCATAGTGTTTCCATATACATGGTCAGATTTATCATATGGTTTCTCCTCTCTGTTCAAATGTCGCAACAGACCTGGCTATGGACAATTGTACATATCTGACTCCAGTGAAGCAAGGAATAGACATATGGAGAATAATCGCCTGCCTTCACTCTGTAATGGAGAAGTTGGACACTTTTATTACGAAGCATAAATCCATTTGCGGAATCATCTGCAGATGCATCAATTGATGCAATTTAATCAACTGTAAATGTTAAATGGTTTTATGGAACATCCAGATTTCGGAGGCGGGTATAATGCACCTACTGCAGGACAGAGGTTGCTGCAATATTTGTCGGAGATGATGAGAGCCCCAGCAAATCGAGATATTTGCATTTATCCAGTTGCAACAGTTAATACGAACAATATTTCACCACTTAATCAGTGCAGCAATCTATGGTTTATCCTCTTCTATTTCTGAATGGAGAATGCGGTTGGACCAACTTGAGAACATGTTGAAAAAAGAAGATCTACTGAATGTTAGGGACGTATTATTCCTACGGTTTGCTGTTCGTAATGCAGATATGATGTAAGTGCTCCTGAAGGATGTGAGACTCAGTGAATTTTCTCTTCTCAGAAAGATACTCATGTAGGTAATCATAGGTTGGCCGTTCACTTGACAAACCAACAGCAAGTAGTAAAAAAAAAAAGTGCAGTGATAATGCTACTTCAAAATTTGATGCCTTCAAAGAGCCTGTGCAGCAGGCTGTACAACAAAGCTAATAGTGACAAAACTACAACGTAACGTTATTGAAGCAGAAATGATTGAGTCAAGCTCAAAAGAAACATTTTAATTCCAGAATACCGCTCATCCCATCGGACAATAATGTTTCCTTTTAGTTTTAAAAGAAAACAATTCCCTGTACTTGGCATTTTTCTATGACCATTAATAAATCTTAAGACAAACTTCTAATGGAAAGTGTGTTTCGGTATTAACTAATCACCTGTTTTTCACGACATGGACAACTTTATGTTGGTTTGTCTGAGCCAGGTCATTATGTAGCTTCAATTATGTCTTCGAACAAGAGGTATGTAATTGTGTTTACTGAGAAATACCATAATTGATAACATAACCCTTTTATATGATGTAGCTTATATTTTGTATATAATTTAAATTTTGACCTGCAATACAGTATTAATTTTTTTAAAATGTATATCAATTGTTTAAGAGAATTCTTTTTTAGTGTAATGATGTAGTGAAAATTTGCTCATTTATTAAGTGTCTTATGCAAGGATGTCTGACTTTTACGGTGAATAATGTGGAAATTTTTCAAATCATGTTTTTTATATACAGGGAAATTTTTGTGTATGTTCAGAAGGCAATATATCCCTTTGAAGCGCACTACCCTAAAAAATTTTTTTATAAAAACATATATATTTTTTGAATTTCTATCACCTGAAAATGAAATATTTTCAAATAAAATATTTTTGCCTTTAGTTTTCTCACGAGAGGGTGGGGAAGACGTATGTCCACCGCCCTGAAGGGACTGTACCTTTCCCGACTCCCTTCTGTCATTCGCGCCAACGTTCGCATTTTGTCAGTTTCATTGAGCTTATAGTTTATTTAGCACATTTTCTTTTCAGAGCTGTAGAAAATGTATATTGTGATTGAAGTGGAGATCTTTACCACATTCTATACAAATGGAGGAGCTCTTCAATAGTATTTTATGGATGTCGCTCGGTTTGAAAGCTTCAAGAAGAATGAAGGCCACAATTCTATAAGTAAAATGTTACTCTCCCGGTTTATTGTATGGGAAGGAACAGAAATTCGTTATCAGTTCATGAGATCACTCACTTCAGTCAAAGAGTGAGACACTAATGACGGACTGGAAAAGACCTGTAATGAAAACCACTGCTGTAAGAAGACCACCGATTAGTTGGTGTTCACCGACCGCTGCTGGAAGCTGTAGAGCTCAAACAGCTTTTCTTTGAATCATCTTTACTAGGGCTATTTACAATGGCTGTGCCTTAAAAGTACGGCATTTTCTCAAAAGAGCAGCAAAAAACGTAAACAAGTATAGGGGGTGGGGTGGGCAGATTCAACGGAACTATTTCTTTTCGTTAGAGATAGAAAGACTTGAATATTCTCTTTACTTTTCGTTCTTTTAGAAAAGTGTATTTTATCCGTTTATAAAAAATTCTCAGAAGATCGCTTCTTGCTTTCAAATTTCCACTCAAAATAAATTTAGATATGCCAGTTTTTTTTAAAAAAATGCTTGTTTGCATTTACAGATTTTTTTTGATTAATATTATTTATCTGTCTTCTGAAATATACATTTATTTTCTGTATAAGTATTAAATTTGAAAGAGTGATTATAATTATATATATATAAATCAAGTTTATTATAAAAAAAGAAAGAAATAGGACCGAGTCGCGAACTTTTGTGCTTCCATCTATGACAATACGTAGATGCGCGGTGGACAAATTGTCCTCAACTTTTTTTATCTATAATAATTGATAAAAAAATTACTTTTGAAGAATACAGATAATGTTTGGAATATATTTATTGAACAATGAAGATTTCCTTTGAATCTCATATTTGTTTCGAGAATTCATTTTCTTTTTCTAGAATTTAAAGAAAATCTGCCAATAAAGGGCATGATTTTAAAATTATTTTCAATAAATTTGAGCAAATTCTCAATGTCAGCAATTTTTTTTTCAAAAGTAAGAGGTCTTGAAATATCAATAGAGCAATTTTTTATAATAAAATACCTTATATAAGTTTATGAAAAAAATCTTGAAGTAGGTGGGACAGCGTCCCACCGCCCTCAAAGGATATTGTATTTACAATGCATATATTCATGATTTATGTATGTGTTTGTATATCGTGGAATAGAGTTGAATCATTTTTAAAAAAATGTTTAAGGAAATTCTCTGATCATCAATGCCTGTTGAATTTGACTTCCTGATGCTTTCACTCATAAAAAAACGGTCCTTTTCAGGGGCAAAAATTTTAATCTTTCTTGACTGGGTGAAAGCATTAGAAATCGACTTACGATTTTATTTATTCATAATACTGTCTCTTTTTTGTAACCATGGTGATAAAGATGTGAACCAATCTCTTCAATTAATAATATTAAATCAATTGTTAAGTGGAACGAAGAATAATATATTTGTTTATTCAACACAGTTATCACTTTCATAATCTTTGTTAGTATTTGAAGAAAAATATCTTTGAGCTAAAATAACTTCTTAATTACTGACTAAATTAAAACTATATATAAAAACTGATTCATATATATATATATATATATATATATATATATATATATATATATATATATATATATATATATATAGAGTATAAATCGAAAATGAAAGAGTATAAAATGTAAATGAAAAAACGCAATAAAAGCACAATAACGTTTCTTCAGCCTAAAGTTTCTGCCTAAAACTTGCCTCCAAATTCAATATACCAGTGCAATTCTTCACCGAATGAAATGGTCAATATACTTCAAATTTAAACAGTTCATAAAAGCAATTACAAAAAAAAGACAATCCTAATTACGAAAAAATATGACTATCGGAAATATCAAGGATGATACAAAGCTCTACAAGAACATTTCATCTAACCCCTATTGATAAAGCGGTGCAACTTTGAATTTTCTGCAAAAAATTTTTTATCTCGAAATTTTAGATAAGGAATTAAAATCATCAGAAACTTACAAACTCAATAAATCAAATATTATCACTATTAAGAAAAAATTAGCTCTTAACAAAAGATTAAATGCCATAATGCAAAAATAATCACACCATATATTGAATATATCCAAAATTTCATAAACAAGATTAAATTAGATATATCACCTGCGGCACTAACACCTACATGAACAAACCTGGAACCATTTTTTCAAAACATCTTAATACCATCCTAAATCATATTGAACAAGAAAATTTCACATGGATTATAAAAACAATAACAAAGTAATTGAATTCCTTAATAATAACAAAATTGATACAATAGAAACCTACGACTTCAAGATCTTTACAAGAGTATTCCAATAAATAAATTACAAGATGTACTAATGACACTTCTATGATCTTAAAATCTCCTTAAATTCCAGTAACCTTCTGGGAAGACCTCATCAACACTGCATATTCAATAACTTTATCTTTAACGGAGAAAATATTTTCCAACAAATAAAGAGGCATCCACAAGGAACAAACTTCTCATCTTTACTTGCCAACCTCTTTCTTCATTTCTTCGAAAGAAATTTCATCTTAAACTCCACTCTGCCTTCCGATTTATTGATGATATTATAATTTTTAATTTTCAGACTTCACTCTATTTGCAATACATCTACCCAGAAGAACTCAAACAATTAAAACCAGCAACAATCAGTCCCCAGACAATTTTTCTTGATTTATGCTTAGACCACAAAAACGACTTAAAAATTGACATTCACGACAAAGAAACGAATTCAAATTTAACGTCAATAAATTTATTTTTTGGAACTCAATATCTCATATAAAATCTACAAAAAACACAATTATCAATCAACTATAAGAATCAACAAAATTTGCAACAACACTAATTCTGCCAAAAAAAAGCAAATCATGCATGAAATAGCCTCAACGATAATAAATTCCCCTCACTTTACAGAACCTCTGATTAATGGATTTAAGATGCAGTAAAGGATTGCTTATCAGAGATGCCACTTGAAGTTTAATCTTCGTGGTAGGGTCACTCAGTCGATCGATATTTTACCTCGAAAACGCATTTTAACATTTTCACTGGTCTCTCATTTTTTTACTGATTTCTTCCACTATGTCTCTACGCTATCTTTCTATCGTTTTCGCTCTATTTTAATCTTCTCGTTCACAACTTACTCTCCCTAGCACAGCCAAAGTTAATGCGAAAACTGACACTTGACACCCTGTTCACACCCCTTCAACGTCCAGTCTGTGAGTGACCCTCCGCTTACACTGCCACGTCAACATCCGTCCTTCTGGTCAAAATATTTTTCTTATTTTCTCTAATGTTATCATATCGTAATTCTGTTGTAATTATTCAAAACTCCTCTCTCTGTTTTTTTTTCTGGTTGGTTTTGGCATTAGGGATGAAATCAGTGTTTTGGCCTTCGGCATATATGATTGCAAGAAAATTCAACTTTTATATTAGCAATTCCACAATAATTTCATCCCTGAAGAAGATTTATTGTGCTTTTATTGTTTTTTTTTTTCACATTTTATACTCTTTCATTTTCGATTTATACTCTATCTACCACAGCGCTTTTGAACTTGCAGCTTTTAGCGCATTCATTGTTTGTGATATATTTATATATTTTCCATCTTTTACTATTCGCATTTTTGTCTTTACTCAGTTTATTTTCATTCGTTTTTTCATATCTTTCAATTTGATATGAATGTTTGTTATTTATTTTATTGTTTTTCATTATGTTTTCCTTCTTTTTATATATATATATATATATATATATATATATTATATAATATATATATATAATATATATATATATATATATATATATATACATATATATAATATATATATATATATATATATATAGAATTACAAATATTTTGCTAAGACGCGGTGTTTTCATTGCTATGGCAAGCGAGCAAGGTTTGGGTAGCAAACACGGTAGGATTGCAATCCTCCGGGATTGGCGATCTTTCGCGAGCAGGGCT
Source organism: Araneus ventricosus (assembly GCA_013235015.1). NCBI lineage: Eukaryota > Metazoa > Arthropoda > Arachnida > Araneae > Araneidae > Araneus > Araneus ventricosus. Next base: position 451,128 of record BGPR01000262.1, read on the forward strand.
GAACCGCCTAAAGTAACTAATTTTATTTTAAAAAAATTAGATTACGCCTACTTTAGGGTATCTCTCTCCCTCCTGGATCCACTTCCATAACATATGTTAATCAAACTTTTTATATTAAGCATTTAAGTTATTGTTACGCACTTATTACATGTATTTAAACCCGTATACTGTCTTAAATACTTCCAGTATATTTTTATACTGGTTCAAAATTTCCAGTATGTTTTCATACTGGTATCAAAATTTCCAGTATGGTATCATACCGGCTTCTAAATTTCCAGTGTGGTATCATTCCGGCTTCAAAATTTCCAGTATGGTCTCATACCGGCTTCAAAATTTCCTGTATGGTTTCATACCGGCTTCAGAATTTCCAGTATGGTTTCATACCGGTTTCAAAATTTCCGGTATGATTTCATACCGGCTTTAAAATTTCCAGTATGTTTTTACTGGTTCCGGTATCATTTCTACTGGTTCCGGTATCATTTTGATACCGGTATTTTGAATTTTTTCCAATAGGAATCTGTTGTGAAGATATTGGATTAAGGATTTTTAAAAATTAGAAAAAAGTTTTCACGGTGGTTTGAACCCCTGACAATAAGGTATATAATTAAATGATTATATTTAAAAGTTTTATTTATCACTATGCCTTCATTAGAAGAAGTTGTTTGTGGGGTGTGTGCTTATATTTGCGTTGGTTTACTGTTTTTAGGTATTTATATTTTTCTGAAAGTGAAAAATTCAGTGCTGATTTGGTATTGCGTTTAAACGATGCTGGAAACATTTCAATTGCTTTCTAAGAATGTATATTCAAATTATTCTTGCAAACAGTCCTATTTTCCTGTTATAATGAACGAAGCGTATCAGAATCCCAAGCACGTTGAACGTTATGGTGGTGTCAATAGTTTATACCGTGCTGGTGAAGGCCGAGTCTGCAAGAAAGTGATTCAGAAATGACTTCTAGGGGTTAATGCCTACACATTGCACAAGCCCGTTTGAAAGAAATTTTCAAGGAATCGTGTGATTGTTCGTGCAATTGATTAACAGTGGCAAGCAGATCTCGCAGACTTAATTAGTATTAAAAAGTATAATAAGTGATTTCATTACATCCTCACATGTATAGATATTCTATCCAAGCATGCCTCGGCCGTTCCTCTCAAGCGACAAACAGACCAGGGAACCGAAATCAAAAATGAAAAGTTTCAGCGATTTCTGAAAGAAAATAAAGTTAATTTTTTTACAACTTTTAACGCTACAGAAGATTCGGTGGTTGAAAGGTTCAATAGAACATTAAAAACAAAAATGTTTAAATATTTCACGTTTAAACATACTCATAATTGCATAGATGTATTAGATCAGTTAGTATATAGTTATAATCATATTTAACATTCGAGCATTAAGAGAGCCCCTGTGGAAGTGAATTTGGAAAACGAACAAGATGTGTGGTTGACATTATATGGAAACATGGAGAATGTTGAAAGAAATCCATTTGCTTTTAAGGAAGGTGACACCGTGCGCATTTCTAAAGCTAAACTGACTTTGGGAAAGATTATGAAACAAATTGGACTGAAGAACTATTCACAGTGTGTGAATGTGTGAAAAGAAATCCTATAGTGTATCGAGTGAAAGATTTACTAGGAGAGATATTCAAGGAACATTTTATGCACAAGAATTACAAAAGGTGGAAAAGAACAACCATTTCCCGATTGAAAAAATTTAAGAAAACACATCAAGAATAATTCGAGTGAATATTTTGTAAAATTTAAAGGTTATCCAAAAACGTTTAATTCATGGGTAACATCGAGTGATGATTTAGATATAAATACAGGTGCTTCAACTACCAACCTCGCAGTCGTGAAAATGAGTTTATATATTAAATGTTCTTCTGATGGAAGTTTAGACTTCCATCCTGAGAATACACTTTCTCATTATTTTACGAAATTACCAAGTCCTGTTGATTTCACAGGTGAATGGGAAGTTGGAATAGTCGAATTTATATATCCTAGAATGTGGAACAATGTCACAAATGATTCAAATTATTTCGAATATAATTTAGGGAACGGTGTGATAAAGAGTGAACGCATTGCCTGCGGTTACTAGGAGACTCCTATTGATATTTTAAATTCCTTGCCTAAGCATGTTAAAATTCAGATGAATTATAATAAACACTCTAAAAAGGCGAAGCTTCAACTATCCAACTGTGCTACACTGAAATTATGAGATCGATTATCAGAAAATTTAGGGTTTGTTCCAGGATAGAATGTGGTGCGCGATTCAACTCTTGTGATTGAAAGTCATTTTTATCGCAGATCCTAATGTTGATTTATATTTACTTTACATTTATACGGATATTATTCAACCAGAAATGATAGGAGGAGTGTTTGCCCCTCTGCTTCGCATTGTGACCGTGAAAGGAAAAGACGGTGACATGATACATGAAATCTTCTATCGACCCCATTATTGTCCTGTTTCAAGAAAAAAATTTTCAGTCCATTGAAATAGTTATAAGGACTCAGACGGGTCGATTCGTTACATTTGATCGTGGGAAGTTGATAGTGAAGTTAAATTTTAGACTCAAACACCTCTAATCAAAATGCTTCAAAGATATCAGTGCTTCACATGCAGTTTTCAAGAGTATTACACTCAACAAGCTGGAAATGGACTATCTTATTATAAAGGTGTTTCCCTTCAGAAAGATTCAGTTCTTGGAGGAATTTTTAAAAGTTTCTACCGCATGATTTTACCTATATTCAAATCAGGAGCAAAGGAAAGCAAGCACTGAGATCGGTTATCGATGTTGCTAACGATCTTATGCAAGGAAAGGAAATAAAAGCATCGGCTAAACAAAGAGCCAAGGAATCAGCAACAAAATTAACTGAAAAAGCTGCAGATAAAACGAAGACAATGATCGGATTAAATAAAAGGAAACGACATAGCAAGAAACAAGTCATTTCAAAGAAGTATCGCAAAGTGTGTGTTCACTGGACATCTTTACCTCTTCCAAAAATGTCTCTCATTCACGCTGACTCTCAAGCGGCCGTCAAATCTGAATTAGATTTATTTCCAACACCTCCGACTCAGACAGCTATTGAAAAAGGACAATGGTTAGAATATCATCCAATTGCAAATATCCGAGATGGGAACCCTATTGAATTTTCTATTAGTGGATCTGGAGAAGATTACATTGACTTATCAACAACTCAACTGCATGCAAAAGTGAAAATTTTAAAAGACAATGCTAAATTAGATGAAACTGAAAAAGTTGCACCTGTGAACTTACTACTCTATTCATTATTTTCTCAAGTGGACGTGAGTTTAAACGATCGTTTAATATCAGCATCAAGCAATCTATATCCTTTCAGAAGAACGTTAAACGTTGTTGAATTACTTATCAGATTATAAAAAGGGTTTTCTGACATCTGAAGACTTTTATAAAGACAATGCGGGCCTATTTGACGAGGCCGACCCTGCAGGAGATAATCAGGGTTTAAAGAAACGTGCCTCTCTCATAGAAAAGTCAAAAGTGCTAGATATGATTGGGAACTAACATTGTGATATCTTTTATCAAGATCGCTTACTCCTGAACTTGGTGGATTTGAAAGTGAAACTGATTAGAAGCAAACCAGAATTTTGTCTGATTGCACCCTCAAACGGCAACTACCACGTTATCATTGAACATGCATCATTATTTGCTCGCAAAGTGAAAGTGAGTTCTGGTGTCTTGCTGGATCATGCGAAAGCTCTTCAGTCAACTTAGCCCGATTTTCAATCGATCGTATCTTATCTAAAATGTACTCCATTTCAAAGGGGTCTTTCTCGTTCTCACAAGATAATGTGTTTCTTGGACAAATGCCCAAACGACTGATTATCACATGTGTTGACAATGATGCATTTAATAGAACATATACTTCAAATCCTTTTCATTTTAAACATAACTTGAATTTCCTCGGTCTTTATGTGGATGGAAATCCTATAAGTAGCAAACCGCTAAAACCCGATAATTCAAATGGTCAAAGCATTCGTGCATTCAACAGTTCACTGGTAGGGAGTGGAAAACTTGCTTCTAATAAAGGTATATACATTAACAGAGACGAATTTGTTCAGGGTTATATATTATACGCGTTTAATCTCACACCAGATTTATGTGACGGTAGGCATCCTTATCTCGTGAATCAAGGGAACTTGAGAATCAAATTAAAGTTTTCTAGCGCTTTGGAAAAAACAATTTCAGTTCTAGTCTATGCCGAATTTCAGAATATGACTGAAATAACAAACTCTAGAAACCAGGGTTGCGGTGATTTAAATCAGTTGATTAAAATCACTGATTTAAATCAACTGATTTTTTTAAAAAAATCACTGATTTAAATCACTTTATTTTAAATATGAAGTTAATCTGCTTAAATGAAATAAAATTATTCATGCATCTTTAAATAGATTTTAACCCTTTGCGGTGCAATAATGTTTTGAAAATATGATGAGAAAATAACATGAATGGGTTTAGTTTATTGTATAGACATAGAATCTACAAAAAAGTTTTTTATAAAACGTACTCCTTCCCGGGGGGGGGGGGGGGCGTCGCCTCCCTTTCGGGTCACCCCCCCCTCATGAGAACCCCCTTAGATACAGCCACCTTGATACACTCAAAAATTATTGTCGAATCTTACAGAAAATTATAAATTAAAACTTCAAAAATATTGGAGCAAAATTTTCGAGTTACTTTGCTAAAATTGTTAAACGTTCAGAACTGAAAAATTTCTTATCTCCGAGTCAAGGAATTTTCCCAAACTTTATCTCTAATAGTTCCCATTCCGAAACAAAATTTCATAAGACTGCTATATACATTCTAAAAGGAGTACTATTAGCCCTATCCTAAACCTATTATTATCCATTTATATTTGAATTTAACGGTTGAGAAGTGAGTGAAATTACATGTGCCATTAACTGGCACACTTCACCGCAAAGGGTTAAATAAATCTCTAATGAGCAACACAATAAAATGCGAAGTATGAGATGCTTCTTTTTTTAATAAAATAAATAAATATTGTGAAAGGATCATGTTCACAAAGAAAGAACATAGTAAAATGCAGTGAGTTTCATTTTAATACTGGAGAAAACTAAATAGTGTTGGGGACAACAAAGTTTTTACAGTGAAACCTCTTCGAACGGCCACCCCTCTTAACGGCCAATTTTTCGTGGCACGGATTTTTCGGCCCATAGACCTAATGTTAAAATAACCCCTAACAACGACCAACCCGTCTGAACGGCCGCCGGGTGGGTTCGCCCATCCCATTTAACAAAAGCATCGGTTAGGGATTTATTTTTTAAACTGAAAAACGAACCTGAAAAAATGGGTTTTTTTCCGAGAAGGGTAAAAACTTAAAACAGTCACAAGCTGTATACATTTTTTTTCAAAAAATGTAAAAAATTATTAAATAAAGTACTATTTTCTCTTTAGATAAGTCTCAAACTTCATTTTAAATAAGAAATATGTGTCAAACTTGTTTATATTATCAGTTATAATTAACAAGATTTAACAAAGATATTAACTATAAATTAATTAGTCAAAAATTAATTAAAACTCTTTGTAATATATAGAATGGCGCATATGCAGCTATTTCTAATATAATACAGAAACAAATAATAGAAATATAAATTAAAAGGTAAAAAAAGAAAAAAGATACAGAAGATTTAAACAAAATACGATAACAATACACCTTTTTGCGTGCTCAACGCAACAGCATTAAGTAAGTTGTTTATATTATGTATTATAGCAATTATCTTGTAATTGTAACGAAAACCCTTCAAAGCGGCCACCCCCTCTGAGCGGCCAATTTTTCTTGGAACGGAGGGGTGGCCGCTCAGAGAGGTTTCACTGTATATTGCAATAATGTTCAAATGTAAGATAATTAAGTAATGCATATAAATGTTCCAAAAGAAATACAAACATCTACATAGTGCAATTTAAACTATGATCTATACTTATAAAAGGCAATTTTGTGAGCGTGTATGCAATGTCAAGACGAATCTAACACACTTACAGTCATCAAATTTGGAATACAGGTAGTCCTGATGGTGACTCAATGCACCTCGAAGCCTGAATTTAAGAATTTTATCTAGAAAATTTTTTATTTAATGTTTTGGGTGAAACAGATTAGGATTAGAGAAAGCTTCCAAACTTGTGTTTGTAATGAAACAAATGAACAGCCGAGTGTAAAATTCTCCAATATTTTAACATGCAATAATATATCTATAGTCAAGACATGACAATTTTTATTATATTTTTCCTTTCTTCCTTAATAAAGTTGTCTTATATTTCAAGAGTATATTATTTTTATATTTTAGTTCACAAATATTTTTTAAATAGTCGTTACATTTTTGAATTCAATTTTTTTAATTTGTTTTTTTTAAAGAAAGTACAGCTTAATGACTGGTATGTTGTTATATATATATATATATATAATTATATGACTGCAGGGCTCATTGTCTAATATACAAATGTTAAATATATACATCTATATATATATAGTTTTAAAAAAATCATTAAAATCAAAAAAATCTTGATTTAAATCAAAAAAATCTGATTTAAATCAAATAAATCGATTTTTTTGAAAAAAATAAAAAAAATCGACAACCCTGCTAGAAACGTGTTATGTGATTTTTCAATATGAATTCTATTCAACTCGCCACCATATTACAAAAAGACATGTATAAAAGTAGGAAATTTATAGGGTTTTTTTTGCAAATGATAACATGCCAAAGACCTTTAAAAAATTCCCTGTTGCATTTATATTAAATACTTATCCACACACGAAACCTGGAAAGCATTGGATTTGAATTGTTTTATTCCTACGGACATGCTCCGAATTATTTTAAAGGTTTCATTAAAGACTATTTTACTAGATTTTCAACTGGCTGATGCGACATGGACATTGAGTATGAATATTCTGGTCACTATGAACTACCACTACCCTGGAACAGGACTATGGAAAATAAAATCTGACGTGGAGAAGAGAAGTGTATTTGAGTATAATTACTCAATTTCCACGAAAATGGTCATGCAAAGATCGGTGCGCATGAAGATGACGAGCCATCCTAGACCAGCCTGTAGACATCGCAACACTGAGCTTTGGAGCCTGCCGTGACATGATCTTCTCCAAAACGGGATGTAAATCAGTGCATCAAGCATTGGAAGCAGGATCCCTCTTACTAATGCACGATCAAAAAGAATGGACTCATTCTACCCCCCCCCCCCAGCCTTGTGTGAAAGAATCTCGCATAAGTTTTACCTTTCGCCGAGTTTGGTCTTCTTTACAGCAAAGTTTGCATGAGATGGAACGTGACTATTCAATTCCACTATGTAAACGTTTACGTCGAGACTAATTATGTATCATTATGATCATCATCAGAGTAAAAAATAAATAATTATATTTTTTCATGTTAAATTGTTATTTTTTTTAATTTTATTAGTATTAGAATGATTAAAATTTTAGTTATTTCTATCACAAGTTGAAATAAAATTTTAATAGATTCAGACTTCTCTTTAAATCACATATTGAAATTCTTTTAGCAGATGTTAATAGTTATAATAAGACTTTTAAACAATTTCTTTATAATAAAACTATTAATTGATAAACAACATGTTGATAAATTAAACGTCGAAAATTTATTAGGTGATTTCAATCACAAGTTGAAATAAAAAGTGCTAATGTCAACACTTTTAACAAATGCTTTTAATCCTGAGAAAATAATTCAAGCTTTAAAATTAAGTCTAACTCAAAGAACAATTTCTCACTTAAAGTAATCAACTTTAAAATAGTTCTGAAAAAAGAAGTAACCTTTGAAAATGTTATCATTATTAGAAGTATAAGAATGATTAAAAAGTTTTAGTTATTACCACGTTTTCATTAACTCCGTTTCTTGTCTGTCTGTCTGTTCGTTATAAATTTTGCCATCGATTTTAAACTAATTTCCCGATGAGATGGAGACTTAAAACTTTACACATAGCTCAGACCTAGATGACAATGCAATATTAACTCGCTTTCTTATTTGTTTGTTTATTTGTTAACTTTTTATTTAATATTTTGTGTTGTACCGACCCAGAGCTTCGACAGATGGCTCTGTCCAGCTTCAATCAAAATGTAAACAATACACAAATTAAGCCAAAGTTAGAGATTCATCATTTGATGCAAAAATTTAATTCCGACGAAAACGATATATATTTATATTTAATTATGTTTGAACGTCTGGCCAAACAAGCTGAAATATTAGAAAACACTTGGATAATCATTTCCTTGGCTCATTGCCGTATGACGTTGCGCAGTTAATCGCCAGAACCAGATGAGATTGCAAACGATTATAACGAAGTTAAAAAGATATTATTAAAACGGTATAAGTTAACGCCAGAAAAATTTCGCCATAAGTTTTTATGCATAATAAGAATTTAGGCAGCACCTGGAAAAACTTTGCCTATGAATTAAGAAGTTTTTTAATGAATGTGTAAATGGTGTTAAAGCAAATAGTTTTGAAAAGTTGAGCGACCTTATCATAATGGATCAGATTAAACGTAAAGTGTCTCAAGAAGTAAAAGATCATTTTATAGATGACCGGTATAAGCTGAATTCGCAAGTTGATTTAGTTGAAAAACTGGATGACTATGATACCTTCAGGTCAACTTTCAGAAGCAAACAACCACGTAAGGAATGGCATTACGACAAGCAGAACTCCTTTAAAGATGATCCCACTATTACAACGAACGAAAAGTAAAAGCTGTACGGTATTACACATAATGAGAGGGGTGAGCCAAAATGCTTCAACTGTTCTAATTTTTATCACGTTGCAAGGAACTGTTCTCTGCCTAAATCAGTTTTAACATGCCAAGAATGTAATGAAACAGGCCATAAAGCTATAAACTGTGTCGCCAAGGAAAGTAAATATTCAAGAGATGAAAGCTTATCTGTTAGACGAGTTGGCGAGAGTTCAGAGGAGAGTAATTCATATTTGTGAAGAAAGCAAAACTTAATAATTTTGATAACGTGCAAGCTTTAATTATACAAGGAGTTCGTGTTGTCTCCCAAAGATTTCAGTTGCTCAGAAATTTAAACTGAAACTTGAACCTGCTGTCAATAAAATATACTGTTTTTTGAAATCAAAAGATGTCTGCATTAGCGTCTATTGTAAGAATTAAAGCCGATATTGAAGTTGGTAATGTAAAGGCCGAAAGAATGAGCATATACGTTGTTCCTGACGATGCGCAGTCAGTTGATCTTATCATCTGACGGACATGGCTTGATCTCCCTCATATCGCTTATACAAGAATAGGAAAAAGACTTCACATTGGATACCGGGAAATTGAACTATTCAGGAACTTTCCGATTGATGAAAAAGTAAATCCAGTCTGTCTTAAACGTCTTGAAACAGCTCAGTTAGAGAGTGACAGTTTGCAGATTAAAGACTCTTCCCAGCAGAAAATTATGGGAAATTTGGCGAATGATCTTAAAATGATAAAGAATGAACTACGACTTCTACAAGGAGATATTAAGAACTTAAAGAAAGAGCGACACTCGTTGTTTCTTCAAATCCGAGAAAAGAATAAGCATGTTGAGAATTTGAAAAGCAGCAACGATTCTTTAGTGAAAATGAACGCATATTACGTTAAAATGAAGTCAGGTAAATTATCGTTTCGCAAAGGAGAAATCATGGCAGTTAGGAGAAATCCTAAGGCGACAGTTGAGTCAACAAAAACTCAACCACGATACCGAGGACCTATAGTCCAGTCAAATTGTCATAAATGGTTACATTAATTAGGGTAGTTCCGATTTTTTGATATGTTGTATGGGTTGGTACAGTGTTGAAAAATCCAAGTTTTCCAATTCCCCCCACCACAGCGGGCGCCGCCATCTTGAAAAATCCGCTCAATTTCTGGACTTTTCCCTGTTTTTACAAAATATCTCCGAAAGTATTTGTCTGACAAAAAAACTCGTTTGTATGATATTAAATCGAGTAGTATACATCTCTGAGACAAAAATGAAATTTGTGTCTTAATATTTCGAGATAGACCTCCTTTGGTTTGAGAATTTTCGAAAATGTAAAAATTATATAGATTTTGGTCAGATTGCTTGATACAAGTAAATGTGAACTTCACATAAAGTTTGCATAACAATTATAGTAGAGGTAAGTAGCTCAAGCTTAAGACCAAGCTTATTCTTCTAGTTCATTTAGACTACGAGATACAATCTTTTGCATATTTGTGTAGTTTTTTAGGAAAACACGTGTTAACTTAATATTGACAAAATCAATGTATTTATTAAAAAACCAAAAATCTCCATAGATTGTTAAGTTTGTATATCACATATATTCAGTGGAGTGCTCACTCGACGGACCCTTGGAATCTCCCAAAACATTTGTTTTGAAATTGAAAAATTCTGTGATGTAAAATTAACATCATGAGAACATGTTGACACGAGGCCTTCTCGAATAGCCTGGGGTAATGAAGATGCAGCAAAGCTCTCTCAGTGGCTTTCTGAACACAATCCATCCCTAAAATTGATGTGATAATGTCAATAGATTTAGGAATTGTGGGAGGTAATGAAGTAAACTGCCATTTGTCAGAAGAGATTGGAGAGATATGATTTCAAAAATGATGGGGAAAATCGAAAATGTGAAATTCAAACGGAAGGGCAAAGTAGTGACACTTGCTTCTATTAAAGTTCTCGTCAAAATTTGTAACATCAGCATGTGGATCCCATATATTCTTTTTCACAGGTTATGCATAAAAGCAGTCAGATAACGATTTAAAAGCATTTTTCAAATTCTTGAACTGTCACCTTTTCCTATCTTGTTGTCTCACAGGAGAAAGCATGCGTAAGGAACAAAATCTTCATTATATACATCATTCTCGCCCATTACAGAGGATGTAAAACCTGAAGGATCCCAGTATGTCGTAGTTGATGGTGGTCATTTCGACAAAATTGTGTGGCGACAACAACATTTGGAGCAATAGCTGACAGATATGTTCAATTGAATAATAAATCAAGATATAGCTGTAATTTTTGATGATTTCCTGATGATGACAAAAAGAGCACCAAAATTGTGAACGACTTCGACGCGCGCCATTTTTCTCCTGATGTAATGTTTCATGAAGAAACAGTGTTACATATACAAAAGAAAAGCTCCTTGCAATGAATGTAATAAGAAACGTTTTATAGAATTGTTCAGAAGGCTTTTCAAAAGCTAAAATCTGCGTGCAGCAGGCGTTGAAGATGCTGACTCCTGATTGTGAACACTGCCATTTCTATTGCTGTTCAATATGACTATTCGTGTAGTTGGTGAGGACATTGACCTCTAGTTCTCCTAACTGCATTGGCATCGACACAGAATGTTTTTTCCAAAAGTGTGGAAGAGGGAAAACGCTCAGATAGTTATTACTCAACGACATCATTTAATCATAAATTCGAATGAACTTTTTGTTTATTTATGCATCAGTGGTGTGATATCACATCAGCACTGTTCGGCCAAGGTAAAAACAAATTTATTAGTTTATTTTGAAACATGAGAAGCTTTTGAATACAGCAGCAAATTTAATCCCCAAGCACAACAGAGCAAGTAACAGAAGCAGGGGAATGTTCTTGTTGCTTTGTATGGGGGACATCCAGCAACTCAAAACCTTGATGAACTATGGTACACTCATTTGTTAAAGTTGCAGCCAAAACCATTAACCTCGCTAGATTCACCAACTACCGATGCTGCTCAACTGCATGCCATGAGAACTTACCACCATGTGCAAACATGGTTGGGAAACGAAAAAAGATCCTTGAAATGGGGCTGGATGCACATCGCTCCTCTTCCCTAAGAAATCAGAGAAGGATCCAGCACCAGGGTCCCTCCTTCACTATCACTCTGCAAAAAAAGGTTGCACGAATGCATGTGGATGCAGGAACGCAGGTCTGCACTGTTCTTCTATGCAACATTGCATTGGACAAGTCTTGCGAACCAATGCCAATCATTTTAGACAACGAGTCTGAAGAGGAGATCTCCAGCACCAATTGACATGGTGAGAACAATTGAGTGTGAATACATTGAATTGTAAGTAGTGTAATGTTACTATGTGCGAATGGGAGCCAAAACAACGAAGGACATGGCGCGGGCTTCCATGAAAATGAAAGTTGTGGTTCAGCAGACATTTTTTTTCTTGAAATTTGTGTGGTGATAATTTATTTATAATTATTTATCAATTATTTATTTACTTACATATTTATTGATATATAATTCACAGAACTACTAGAATATATGTGATATACAAACTTAACAATCTATGAACCTTTTTTTTATATAAATACATTTGATTTTGTCGGCATAAAGTTATCTGTGTTTCCTAAAAAACCAGTCCCTAAATAGCCCCTCGTGTTGCTTCTAAAACGGGACGTTAATATAACCTAACCAACCTAAAAAAAACTAATATCTCAAAAAGATTGTATCTTTTAGTCTAAACGAGCTAGAAGAATAAGTTGGTTTAAACTTATTTAATTCTACTATAATTGTTATGTAAATTTTAGTGATGATTCACTATTTACTTGCTATCAAGCAATCACTGACCAAAAATCTGTTAATTTTCGAGAAAAAATTCTCAAACTTCAAAGAGGTCTATTCAAAGCATAGAGCTCAAAATTTCATTTGTCTCAAATTGTAGACAATGTTCTCTAGTTTAATAAAAGTCAAAGAGTTTTTTTGTTAGACCAATACTTCAGGAGATATTTTGTAAAAACAGGGAAAAGTCCGAAAATGAGCGGTTTTTCCAAGATGTTTATGCTCAAGTGGTGGGGGGAATTGGAAAACTTGGATTTTTCAACACTGTACCAACCCATACAACATATCAAAAAATCGGAACTACCCTAATTAATGTAACCATTCGAGTTTTTTTGTTACAATTTGACTGGACTACTATGGTTGTCACAGAAATACTTCCTAGTGGCACATAGAGAATCTCACAACTAGAACCTAGTAATGGCCGTCTTTATGCTACAACGGCTCACATCAAGTCAGTTAGAAGCCTAGAGAAGATGAAATGAAGACGATGATGACTCTAGTGAAAATTCTGATGATGAACCTGAAATGCAAAACCCAAACGAACTGTACGTAAACCAGTGATGGAGCTTTTATGCCGGACAGATAGAACTTTTTAAAATTTCATATTTCACTTTATTTTATCTTTTATGAATGCATTTTCTTTTTGTGTTGATATTATTGAAGGTCAGCTAAAATTTGGTTCAATTGAGATCAATTGAAAAGTCAGGATGGTCGAATGTAAGCATATTTACTATTTATGCCTGACAAAAGTATGACTTCAACAGTGTAATAACAATTAAACAGATTGATATATTATTGGTAGGTACGTACAACAATTTTTTATTTATGATCAGATGAAGAAAAACAGGAAAAACCTGAAATTTTCCACATGTCTCTGTCATAATCTCATCAAGATGTTTAATGTCGATTGCAAAATTTCACACACACAAGACTAAAAAGCAGAAAATAATTGTTAAAATATTTTTTTTTAATATACCACGTTTTTAAAACGGACTAAAAAGTAAAAAATAAGTTCTTCTAGCCCCATACAGATTGATAAACCCATACAGATTTAAAACAAAAAACGTGGGGTGCATGCAATATTTAATAGTAAGGAGTGTAGGGAGCAGCTGTCGTTGACAAAACTCACACAACAGTTTATATAATTTGCATTGCAATAAAATTGTTAGTGACTGAAATAAACTATTTATGTGTCAATTATCTATTACATGCGCACCACATTTTCCGTTTTAAATCTGTATGGGGCTAGAAGAATTTATTTTTTACTCTTTAGTCAGTTTTAAAAACGTGGTATATAAAAATTTTTTTATTTAAATAATTATTTTTTATCACAAGTTGAAATGAAATTTTAATAGTCAGACTTCTTCAGATATTGAAATACTTTAATCAGATGTTATAATAAAACTTTTAAACAATTGCTGTATAAGAAAAATAAAATAGTTCTAAATAATGGAGAAAGTTCATATTAAGACAATAAGAGATAAAATATACTAAATTTAAATAATATTGCAAAGTTGATTAAGAAAATCTTTTTTCCTCTCTAATTCAAATAAACACTCTCGCAATATATATTAATTTTTGTAATATTCATAAAACAGACTTTGTCTTCTTCAGACAGAACAATCAACACATTGTTTGCTACAAAACTCGATGTTCTTTCTCCAAACCTAAACTCTAATAACTGATCAGAGAAATAGTCCCATGTTGCGATGGACATGCAAATTCCTTAGAAAGTTGTACGGTTATGTGGCGTGAATAGTCTGATGTTGATGAATGTTCCACCATCATCAGTTTGCACCACAGAGGCTTTGATACCTCCACCCAACTCCCATGAACCTACTGTTTTGTGGTTTCGACGTTGATCTTTCTTGCACTGAGCAGAGCGCATCTCCAAAGTTTCCTCGTATCCGAAAACTTTTATAGATATTTCATTTAATGTTTCAAATTTCGGAACTTTATTTAGTGTGAACGGGAAAGTCATATCAGGCTCAAATTTCAACTCGCTTGCATATTCAGCATATTTTGACACTCTCGACGAATATGTTTTGACGGGCGGTTTTGAGCAGCTAACACCGACCACATGAAACATTTATTATCATTATTTTGAATATTGGCAATGCTACGAGTGGATTTTATCTTATCGGGTGTAGGAATGTATGAAGACCCTGCAACAGGAGTGTAGGTAGCAACTTTTAAGCTCGAAGTGTTCGATGTAATAGATTATCCATCCGCTTTCCCGTGCTTCGAATTCATCGAATGATAATTTAACTTTAGATAAAGCATTCTAAATATCATCATTTATATTTTCAATTAAAAGAGTTCGCATACATACACATCGGAAGTAACTAGTGCAAGTTTCACTTTCTTCAGCCGTTACCATTATGAAGAAATGAATTTTAACTATTACATACCATTTAATGGTTGTTCGTTCGACAAGGTGATTTTCTAAGCGCACATAGAGAGGTTGTTTATTAAACTCTAAAAATTGTACTAAATCTTCACGTTTTTCATCATCTGATATTAAAGTTTCCGAAGTGAATGTGTTTAAGCTCCTTACAGAAACTTGAGGGGCATTAGAACGTTTTTTCTTAGCCGGGGAAGGGGGGGGGGTTGAATTTAGTGGACGTTTCACTTAAGGTAATCTATTATGCACTTGAGTGACATGTCCGTCGAGATTATCTTGTGGATGAAAATTCATGTGCCAAATGGTACAAATTTTAGTCTTAATCGATGTGTGTATTTTTTCATGACGAACTACGCTAGATTTTTTAAAAAAATGTTTATCACAGTGTTCGCACTTAAAATTGTTTGTCTGAAAAAGAGAAATAACAAACAAAAATTTAAAAACAGTTCATGATACTTTAAAAGAAAAAAAGAGGGAGTCTGAATTTGGTGAACATTTTTTACGGATGAATTCTATTATTTATTCTAGCGAGCTTAATTAATGTGTATATTTATACAAAACTAACTAAGATAGGTTGAGATGAAAATTGTTACTCACAGTGGTCACACTAAACAGAATTTAAATATAATAAAACTAGCTGACATAAGAAAAAGAATCAATTTCTAAAGAATGTAAATTATCTTACCATTTCAGCATCCATTTCCAGATAAAGGGAGAGGGTGTTTCAGCAGAAAACAAAATCACTTCCTTTAGTGAAAAAAGAATATCAGCTCACTTTAATAATAATAATAATAACTCAAAGAAAATAAAACCGAGAAAATAATTTTACTAACCTCTTAGAACTTGGATGTGGTTTCCAATGAGACTGTTTCACATTGAAGCAAAAACTGGAGTGTGTCTTACGATAGTGTAAATGGTTATTTTATAATCAATAAAAAGGAGGCGATTCAGTGAAAAAGTTACTCAACAAGAATCATGTGATCACGAGAGATTTAAGGGCTAGGAAACAGCCGAGATTCTTTATCAGCAATCTGCAGGAAAAGATTTGCAGACGAAAGATTTTCATTATTTTGACTCCTTACTTCTAGAATGATTTCGATTACCCGAAAGCTTCTCGATAGATAACACTCGGGAAAAAGATTGCCTCAAATTTCGTTAAAAATTTTTCAGAAAACCGATAGAAAATCGAAATTTTAACAAATTTCATTAAACAAGAAAAATCATTTATTTACGAGAAACGTGTTTAAAAATCAGATTGAATTTAAATCATGTAAAAAAATTCGTCAGAGCTAAGTAATCAAAAGAGAAAAAAATAATTGTTAAATAAAAACACATCAAACTACATCTTCTCCTAATTGGCAATTATTAGTAAAACTCTCATTGCCAAGATGTAGACGCCAATCTGTAAAATCTTGTTCAGCGGTTTCTGTTCTCATATTCCAAACGAGTGAAAATTTTTTGAATGTGCTCCAAAGAGGCGAGTTCTTCAAGCAGGTCTCTATAATAGTTTTTCTGTTCGCATTCACCACAACAGGTAAAATCTGTCTCCAGTCCCCACCAAGAAAAAAACCCTTGCCTCCAAATGGTAAGTCTGAACTCGTTAAATCTCTGAGCAATCTATCAACCGCACTCAAAGCATGATGAGGCGCCATGGTGCACTCGTCTCAAATAATGAGTTTCGCCGTCTTCAAAATTCTTTCATCTTCGGTGTTATGACGAATTTTACACGAAGAATTAACCAAAATGGGGACCGATTACTTGAATTTTGAAAGTGCTGTTCTGTCTCCTTCCAAAATAATATCTGCAATCCCATTCCATGCAATGGAGACAGCATTTCACCTAATCCTCTAACTGAGCGAATTAGGAAAAAAACAGAAAACGTTTTCGGTAAAGCCTCATCAACACCTTGGATTGCATTGATAATTGCATTAAAAATTGTACGTTTCTCTGGATTCAACATTCCCATTAGTCCTTCTCCTTCTTTCATCTCCGTTTCTAAATCGTAGAAATCTGTTAACATAGGAGTGTGGAGTCGCAGGTTCTTGCAATCCAATGCTTGTAAGGGTCATGTTGTGAACATGAGGGTGATGAGCTATGTTTTCTGTAAGATTGAAAATATGTTAACTTGTTGCTAAAGGATGAATACCAATAAAAGGTACAGTTTCTACCATCACCTAGAAATTGCCAACCTTGTCTAAACTGCCTAGAAGTGCGTGGCTAATAGTGGAAGAATTGCTGAAATGAAATTTAAAATTGCATTGTGACACTAATAGAAAAAGACTAGACATTAAATTTTCTTAACTAAAATATTTTTTATTAACAATTTTTTAAATTAATTCATTGCCAACTTTAACAGATAGATTTCCTGATTATCCCCATTAATACATCAGGTTAACATGCACGAAAGAATCGATTTCCCGATGCGTATGACATGACAGAGATACAACGAAGTGAACCATAACATATACATATAAAATTATATTGCAATTTGCTGCAGATTTCTAGTTTAACATAAGCGCTCTCAGAAATTAATCTTATTGAAGATTTATTTTGACGTACTAGAGTTTAAAAAATATATAAAAACACATTTCATTATATAAAAAATAATAATAATATCGCGAGATGCCCTAAAAAGATATTAAAAACTTTCGCTAGTTAGAGGCCATTAAGCATGTTGAGCTGGACTCGAGACAAGATCACAAATGTCATTTGTAGAATTCTAACAATGATAATTTATCGTCAGTCTCAACTTATCCTTCGTTGGTTGCGGCTTTCGTAAATTCTAATCATTATTGGTATAATTTCACTGACATTAGTACAGTTATCATTGCAGTTCAGTTGGAACTGCTTAATCGATCAATCATTCGATGCAGCCTTCGTAAATTAATTCTTCCTTTGAATTTACTGACATTAGTGCAGTTATCTTTGCAGTTCCCTTAAAAGTGCGTAATCTATTATACATTTTGGAGTCAGTTCGATATATATTTCACTTACTATTTGCTGCTTGAATTCTCGTCGTTGACAAAAAACTTCCTTCCATTAAATTTGTTCAAAATTGCCGATGAAATTCCTCAAGACCACAGTGACTTCTTCTCATCGTCCGTGCATCTGCATTGACGAGAACCGAATATATGAAGCCTACCGGCCCCGATCCCCGCAGACACTCAACCTTCTTGCTCCTAGTCAGCCAAGAGAATATGCTTCACACGCAAAGAAAAATGTCCCAGTCAGGTGACGCACGGACCAGTTTACTCCCAAAATCTTCCAACGTTAAAATGGCGAGCATATAGTTCGGTGCAAAACAAGTGCTTAATAATTTTATAAACATCAAAGCATTAAAACAAATTACATAAAAAAGTAATAATTAAGTTATTACTACAAAAGAAAACAGATAAATTGAGATATTTAAGGAAACTCTAAAAAAATCCGTTGGGAAAATAAAAGTTGCCGCAAGACAAGAAAGAAACTTTGGTGGCGAAAAATATAAATTATTTAAAATACTGGCAAAGCCGAAAACTAATGTAGTTGCATTTTTGCAATCTAACATTGTGCAATGCGAGATTGACACTTTGCTGCACTAAAGTGTGGAACACAAAATCTTCACACAAATAAAACTTGAATTCTTCCCAAAGTTCCAGAGATGACGTTGGGTTGCAAAGGGTAGAAACAAAAGAAAAAAAATTGTCTTAACTTTGCAGGCATCTGAACGTTTCGCCTCCCTCAAACAGTTTCGCCCTAAAATATTTCAGCAAGGCAACGAAATTCAAGTGAAATAAAATTCTGATAAGACATTAATGTTTCATGAAAGCAATTTTTACTATCATAACTTTAACACAGGCAATAGCACTTGTATATGGAACAGGTGTCATGATGACTAAATGATATTGGTATTTATCACGTCAATTCTTATATTGTCGTGATAAATACGTGAAAAAAAACGTCACGCGAATAACAGATAATCTTCAATTTTTATATAAGATTGTGACAAAATTGTCTTGTGGATGTACGTGAATGCAATACAATACGCAGGACTTAAAAAAAATCAAGCTCTTTATTTTACAAATATTCTAGGAAAAGAAACGTAGCACAAGTATTACACAGCACTAGTAAGAATTCACAACAGAGATTATCATTAAATCTCAATACAGCGCTCAAAGGCTTTTTATTAGCTCACTAGCTTGCTTACTGATCAAAATCCAACTGACTCTTCTTGGCTTGAGAGCTTGCCTTTATACTTTTCAACAGGAAGTGACTTCATTACGTAGGAAGTGACGTAATCTCAAGAAAGTTCATGAAACCAGTAGATATAGGTGGAAAGTTTGAGGTCCTTCTAGAAAATTCACTTTGTCGCCAACTTTGCCGCCAAGGTCGCCAAATATTTCGCCAAGTCTAGCATCTCAGGGAAACGACTTTATAGCTTTGTGACATTGCTCCCCTCTTCAAAGACTGCACGTCCCGGCAGTCTCATTACATAGAACTATGATCAGTAGCTCTGTATGGAGCTAACAGATTTATATGGATGACTTCTGGCTTGGTGTTGGGCGACCTCTGTACCCTGTAGACAACATCGTGAAGTTTCTTGACAACAGTATACGGTCCTTCCCAGTTCTATTGTAACTTGAGACTCAGGCCTCTACGTCGCTTCGGGTTATACATCCAGACTAAATCTCCCTCCTTAAAATGGTGGTCTGTTGCTCTGGAGTCGTAACGAGTTTTCATTCGTTCGCTGGCCAGTTTAATTCGCTCTCTGGCAAATGCATGTACGCTTTCCAAACGTGCCTCCAAATTTTTCATGTATTCATTCGGCGAGGAAGGCGTTTCAGTCGGTCGTCCAAAGAGAATATCGCAGGGCAATCGTAGCGTTCGGCCAAACAGCATTTCCGCTGGAGTCAATCCGGTCACCTCGTGTTCCGCACTCCTATATGCCAAGAGGAAGAGTGGCAAATGCATATCCCAATCTGTCTGGTTCCTCGAAAAAAATAAGGACAGATTATTTAAAATCGTTCGATTAAATCTCTCGACCATGCCATCGGACTCGGGATGTAACGCGGTCGTTCGTATCTTCAGAATTCCCAAAAGCTTGCAAAGTTCAGTAAAGAGGGCAGAGTTAAAATTCGTACCTTGATCCGAATGCAATATCATAGGCACGCCGTAACCTGAAATCCAGCTTCGTACTAGTTCTTCAGGTACAGTCGAGGCTTCCTGGTCTGGAATGGGAATTGCTTCAGGCCATTTGGTAAAATAGTCCATTAATACTAGGACATATCGATTGCCTTTTGTTGTTACAGGAAAAGGTCCTAGGATATCCAAAGCCATTCTTTCGAAAGGTGCTCCCACATTATAGCGTTGTAAGTGACCTTTAGTCCTTCCTTTAGGTCCTTTCCGGGCTCCGCAAGCGTGGCATTCTCTACACCATTTTTCAACGTCGGCACGAAGTCGATCCCAATAAAATCGCTCTCGTGTTTTGCTTAAAGTTTTCATGACTCCAAAATGCCCTCCACTTGCGCTGTCATGAGTGTTTCGCAGAACTTCTGGAATTCTACTCTTTGGGAGAATTAGTTGCCACCGACAGGAGCTTCCATTATGACTCTCCCACGTACGGTACAGAACACCGTCCTTAAGATGTAAGGAGTCCCAAAGAGCCCAGTATCGTTTCGTTGCAGGACTCTCCGGAGCGATTTCTTGCCAAGATGGTCGATCTGCCGAATTTAGTTTCTTCTCCAAAATCGGTTTAATATTAGGATCTTCTAGCTGTGCCTTTTGGATCTCACATGAAGACCAGGGATCTACAGATGTCGTTGTTAAAGCTTTCACGGAAATATCTATCTCCATTCCGAACTTTTTCTCGGCATTCGTACAATGTTTGCAGTTTTCTGTACAGGGACGTCGAGAAAGGGCATCTGCATTTCCCTGAGAGGTCCCTTTGCGATGCTGGATTTCGAAATCATACTCCTGAAGTCTTTGGATCCAGCGAGCTATCTATTCCTCAGGTTCCTTAAAATTCAAAAGCCATCTTAAGGAAACATGATCAGTTCGCAGAAGAAATTTCTGTCCATGGAGGTAGTGATGGAAATGCTCTATAGATTTAAAAATGGCCGGTAATTCTTTACGTGTGACACAATAATTTCATTCTGGCTTACCCAATCTCTTGCTGAAGTAAGCGATGACACGTTCCTTATTTTCAAGGTTCTGGGATAGCACGGCTACTATTCCTTCATTACTAGCATCTGTATCTAAAATGAAATCTTTGTCAGTCCGGGATGTAGGTCAAAATAGGAGAGGATGTCAAAGCCTGCTTTAAACTATTGAAAGATTTCTCACATTCTTCTGTCCAATTAAAATTTGATTTAGCTTCAGTTAATTTATGTAGAAGTCTTGTTATTGTGGAGAAAAATTTCACAAAACGACGATAATAGGTGCACAGTCCAAGGAAACTTCTGAGATCGTGTACCGTCTCTGGAAGAGGCCAATCAACTACTGCCTTAATTTTCCCTGGATCAGTTTTAACTCCATCTGCTGAAATAACGTGTCCGAGATAAGTAACCTCCTTTTGGAAAAACCTGTATTTATTGGGGCTTAACTTTAGGTTGGCTTTTTATAGCCTCTGGAATACTTTATGAGGGTTATTTAGATGTTCTTCAAATGTTCGCCCTACTATTATAATTTCATCAAGATACACTAACCAGGCTTCAGACGATAGTCCACGTAATACTATCTCCATCTGTCTTTCAAAAGTTGCTGGGGCGTTATACAAAGTCCGAAAGGCATTACCTTAAATTGCCAAAGTCCTTGTCCGGTGGTGAAGGCTGTCTTTTCTCTATCTTCAGGTCGGACCTCAACTTGCCAGTATCCACTTTTCAAATCCAGTGTCGTAAACCATTGACTTCCATTCAAAGCATCCAGGGTGTCGTCTATTCGTGGTAGGGATAACTGTCTTTTTTGTAATTTCGTTTAGTTTCCCGTAGTCAACACAGAATCGTGTTGATCCATCTTTCTTTTTAACAAGCACAATAGGCGAAGCCCAAGGGCCTGATAATTCCTCAATTATCCCATTGTCAACCATTTCTTTAACTAGATGTTCTGCTTCTTCTTTCCTTGCAAGAGGCAAGCGTCTTGGGTATTTCTTGATTGGTGGACTGTCACCTGTATTAATTCTATGTTGCGTCATATTGCAACGGCCGACATCAGCGTCACAGGTCGAAAACAAGTCCTGAAATTCATTGAGTAACTTCCTTACTGCTGTTCGTTGTTCTTCATTAAATAAGTGAAGATTCTCCAAGGTTGACTGTAGATGCTGTGCTCCAGAAAATTCTTGAGGACGAGCGACGATATTCACCACTGATTCACAGGTCGCAATAACATCTCCTTTGTCCAGAAACTTGTGTTCATTGTTTAAATTCAAAACTCTAACGGGAATGACTTCCATTTCCAAATCACGGAGTGTGGCCGCCGCAAGAACACCTTTCTGGGAGACTTGGCTAGGAAAGTTCGTTACGGCATATCTGAACTGTCCAGGAACTTCCTCCTTGAATAAGACATTCTGATCT
The DNA here is from genome assembly GCA_013235015.1 of Araneus ventricosus. NCBI lineage: Eukaryota > Metazoa > Arthropoda > Arachnida > Araneae > Araneidae > Araneus > Araneus ventricosus. The sequence continues at coordinate 473,655 of BGPR01000262.1, forward strand.
TGCTGGTATTATAGTTCTCTTTATCGCCAATACGGAGCACGACTTTGAATGCTGTACACTGGCTGAAAACAGAGGAGTTTTCTATCCTCCTGTCCGTATCTCGTTCTTCTCCAGATCTACTGTGAATTTGAATTTTTGAAGGAAATCCAGGCCGAGAATACAGGGATCGGTGATGTCAGCTACGTAGATTCTGTGATGAAATTTTCTCTAGCCACATTCAATGGATGCATCCAGTTTTCCTCGTATTTCCGTTTTTTCACAATTGGCGGTCTTTAAAAAAATGTTAGGAGCCGTGTAAATAAGCTGTTCCTTCAATTTTTGTGCCAAGTCTGTTCTTAAAAGAGTGACGTTTGCACCTGTATCCACCAACATCAAACACTGGATACCACAAATAGATCCTTCCAAGTAGAGTCCATTTTTCTTACCGCTAAGCGAGGAGACTCTCGGTCCTTCTTCAGGGGCTCTATTCAGAGAAGGCAGCCTTCGCCCCGCAAGACAACCATTTGTTAGTTTTCCTGGTTCAAAGTAATCGCCTGGCACTCCCTCTGCACGTGCCCCTTCTTGTTGCACTTCCAGCAAGCGACGTTAGGGTTAGAGTGTTCTTCCTTCCAGGAACACTACTGTTTAATAATTTTTCCAGCCTGTTGTAGAAGAATTCAAATTTATCATCTCTTTCTCTACTCGTATGATCCACCGTCCCCATTGATCTGACGTGTCTGGATGTCTTGGAAACAGTTCTCGCGGCCTCATATATCATACTATAAGCCAGGGATGATTTCAGATCTTTTGCGTCCATCATTCTGGTTGAATGTTGCGTGTCTTCGTCTCTGATGGCGTCGACGAAGTACTGAGCTGCTAAACTTTCCCGAACATCCAGAGGGCACTCGGCGTAGCCAGGCTCATTAGTCGCTCCACATCGGCAGCCAATTCTTGAGGGCTTTCTCCTGGTTTCTGTCTTCTTGTTTTCAGTTCTGTAAAATTGCGTCAGATGGCTGTCTCCAAATCTGGATTCCAAAGCCTTCTCGATGGTTGTTAGATCTGTCAACTTATCAGCTGGAATTCCTTGAAGAACCTCAGCCGCTGATCCTCGGAGCGATGCCACAAGTTGACTGACTTTCACAAAGTCCGTCCATCCATTTGTAGAGCTGACGACATCGAATTGAGTCTTGAAGGCTGTCCATGATGTTTGTCCGTCAAATGTCAAGGATTTTATAGTCGGTCTGGTATGCATGAATTCTGGACTTGCCGAGAAACTGAATGGTCTATCCTCGAGTTCACTGAGCCTCCTCTCAATCTCACCAATCTTCCCTTGAACTTTGTGCTCCACCTCCTCAATCTTCTCTTTAACTTCGCTCTTCACGTCCTCGACCTTAATTTGAACATTTGCCTCTACTTCATCAATCTTTCTCTGGACCTCACCCTTCTCCTCGTCAATCAATCCTTTCATTTCTTCTTGTCCTTTCTCCATTCTCTCTTGTACGGATCGCATCTCTTCCTGCCCAGCTTCCATTTTCTGCTCCAATCCAGCCTGTGCAAATTTCATCTCTTCCTGTCCAGCTTTCATCTCTTCTTGTTCAGCCTTCATTTCTGCCATCATGGCAAACAGCTTTTCAAATTGTTTGTCCATCGATCTGGTCAAAGGTCCGATCCCTGGCATTCACAGGAAAAATCAAAAATATCCCACTTCTGAAACCAAATGTGACAAAATTGTCTTGAGGGTGTACGTGAATGCAATCCAATAAGCAGGACTTAAAAAAAATAAAGCTCTTTATTTTACAAATATTCTAGGAAAAGAAACGTAGCACAAGTATTACACAGCACTAGTAAGAATTCACAACAGAGATTATCATTAAATCTCAATACAGCGCTTAAAGGTTTCTTATTAGCTCACCAGCTTGATTGCTGGTCAAAATCCAACTGACTCTTCTTGGCTTGAGAGCTTGCCTTTATACTTTCCAACAGGAAGTGACTTCATTACGTAGGAAGTGACGTAATCTCTAGAAAGTTCATGAAACCAGTAGAAATAGGTGGAAAGTTTGAGGTCCTTCTAGAAAATTCACTTTGTCGCCAACTTTGCCGCCAAGTCTAGCATCTCAGGGAAACGACTTTATAGCTTGTAACAATATCATCCGTTTTGTACAATTACTGAAGAACTTTTCACGAAAAGAAAAAAACAAAATTAAATTTAACTAAACAGGAAAAATAACTATCAACAAGAAACTAATGGTTTTATTTCTCACTCTCTCTTTTATTAATGTGAATTATTTTCAGAAATTTTTGCTTTCACCCGTCTTAACACTATGTCAGTGAAATATCCGTTTTATCGGTTTGAACAAAATTTACATTATATATGTCTGTTTTTATCGTTTTAATGAAATTGAAAATAAATGTTTGCTTTTATCAGTATTTACAAGATTAAATTTGCACGCCTCCCTTTTAGCAAATTAATTCAAACGTTTTAATGGCTCTAAACTCACCATTGACTCGCCAAATTGTCGAAATCCTTAAAATGGCCTCAAATTCTAAACGAATTAAAAAAGAAATAAAACATATACTCCATTTTCTATTCTTTTATGAAACATTTATGCCAAATTGGAAGGAAATCGAGCTACGCCTTTGGTCTTAATCGCTTAACAAACATGCAATTAGTATCAGCCATCCTTTTAAAACAAATTTGAAAAATAAAAATCTTTACATATACACCGTTTTTTGTTCCATCAAAGAACATGTCTGCCAAATGCAAAGAACATCGAACAACGCGGTTCCCCTGGATTGCGTCACAAACAAATTTACAGACAGACAAAATGCTTAATGGCTATGTTAAAACGGAGACCCAGCTTTGCTCGGTCAAATATCTTTATATTCGGTCGTTGATTCATGTATATAATTTTGATATTTTCATAGCCAATTGTTTTTTAAAGGATTCACAATCTCATTTCGTAATTCATATATATATTAGCTGCGTGGCCCGTCGTTGCACGGGTTTTCTCAAATAATACGTCATTCCTTTTCGAAGAGAAGAAGTGAGGTCACGTGATACCCGCCCAACGTTTTCTCCTAAATAATTAAGAAGAAAAGAGCGGTTGAAACATTCTACCCGCGTTAACGCGTCAAAATCGACTTATTTTTAAAAAATCGCTAAAAAATATTTTAAAAATCGTTATTTTCTAAAAAAAAATTATACCTTGTGGCGAAAAATAATGGTCTATCCGATTCCGGATTTTTTTTTTGTCTGACTTTAGTACGGAGGAAAGAAGGTAACTCTGCTTTGCTCGTGATCCATATTTTTTCATATGCCCGGCTCCAGTTTATTTTTCTACAAATATACTGTCATTTTTAAGAAATATCTCCTTTGAATCCTAAATTGTTGAATTAAAACTTTCTAATGAAGCCTGTTTATTACCTTGAAACAGTATGGTTTGAATGAAAACACGAGAGATTTGGAAAAGGAATTAAAACAAAGTAGTAAAAGCAACTCAGACTCCAGCATTATTTTTAACCGACTCTCACTCCTCCGAAAAATATCGACTTATCTTATTTCCATCACTCATGCAAACAAACAAATGAAACTACAGTTTATTCGATCTGAAGTATATACGCATGAGGCAAGACACAATGTATACATGAAATCTCAAAGTTAAACCTCATGGAAAACCCCCATCTATATATATAAAACGCTAAGGCGGAAATAGTACGTGACGGAAAAAAGGGGTGAATTTCTTTTCTGCCGATTGTAATGACCGGTTTGTTTACAACCGGCTACGGTTGAAACTGGTAATTCGTTACAAAACATGGCGGCAAGTGCTGAAAGTGATTTTTTTGTTTGGTCTCGGTGATCAATGCAGATGTTAATTGATACAGATAAAGCATTGCATTATTAATATAGTATTGCAATACTGCTGTATAGCAGTATTTTATAAACCCGTTATGATACGGGTTGATAAAATACTGCTGAGGTTTAACTTGTATCTGGCTTTTCAAATACTTATTCGAAACTTGGGGTTATAATTTACTCTATATGGACCGTCTATTTATATCATAGGAAAATATAAATACCATATTTATGGTATTTATATTTTCGGATGACATTCAGATTTGTATCTACACTCCATTCTTCGACAAGTGGCAAGACCAGAGCCCAAAACATATAATTGGGCGAATTTTTCAAGTCCTGCTTTAGCTGGGTGTAGATGAGAGATCCTGTGATAAGACTCATATTGGTCAAATAGGCACTATGGTCTCTAGATTGAAGATACGGTTAAACAGAACACAGATATATTAAATGTCGCTTTATTTAGGAGAGAATGGTGGGCATATGTCACGTCACGTCACTTCTTCTCTCCGCCAGGGAATGACGCATTATTCGAGATAGCCCGTGGAACGCCGCACCATCACAGGCGGTAAGATATAATAATATGAGATAATGACCGTACAATCTTTCATACTGTATTAAGATTAATTAAAAACTAATTTACAACAATACTTTTCATTTTTTGGATACTTTATGGCAATACTTTTCACTGCTGCAGCGCAATTCAAAATACTTTTTATTGTTGAAGTTGTTTACTTTAAAGAGCATTGTTACACCAACAATGTTGCATGCAATAATGTTAAAAGTTTCAATAATGAAATTTTTAACCATTAATGAAATGGTAAAAATATTATAAGGTACTAGCTGCATGACCCGGCGTTGCACGGGCTAAATCGAATAATACCTGAGGTCACGTGACACATGCCTAATGTGTGTTATAATATTGTTGAAGTGTGTTGTATTAGTGTTTTCACCTCCTGCTTCAGCTGGGTGTAGATGAGAGGTCCTGTGATAAATTTGGCCGTGAATTCTGAAGCAATACGCTCCTCTCCCTGTAGACGGTACAATCTGTGCACCAATTGAAGCACTGGCACGACCTTATGTTATTTTTGAAATGCACTGGTAATTCATCGGAGCCATCCATCAATCCTTTCATTTCCACTGGATACACTGAAGCCTGCTCAATTATATTTCCATTATGACAACAATGAGTGTAAATTCCTCTGGTATTCTTTTCATCCCGGAAATACAACCCTCCGCATTTCAGACAGAGATTGTCCATTTCTCCACAGTTGTGTTCTTCAGTTCAGAACAGTTCTAGCTGTATAAAAAGTTTGTATCTGATGGTGATTTTTTCCTTCAATAACATTTAGACGGCGTTCTCTTGCATGTTGTAGCATGGCTGACAATCGGCTATTTCTTTGTTCGTTTGTTCCTTCGGCTCTTCTCTCCTGGCCACCTTGTGCCATTATTACCAATCGGCTATTTCTTTGTTCTTCTGTTTCTTCGGCTCTTCTTTGCTGGCTACTTTGTCCCATTACTGCCAATCGGCTATTTCTTTGTTCTTCTGTTTCTTCCGCTCTTCTGTCCTGGCCACGTTGTGCCATAGTTGACAATCGGCGGCTTCTTTCTTCTTCAGTTTCAACAACTCTCCTTTCACGTTTTCTAATTGCCTTCCGTCTACTGGCAGCATCCCCTGTAATTCCTCTTTTCCTTTTAGGCATCGGAAAAAGCAAGAATTGAACAAAGCAAAAATAGTAACTTCCAAATATCAGCTTAAAATAGAAGCTTCCACAAATATTTAAACTTGATCAAATCAATGAATAATGATTAAAATCACTAACGTAACTAATCTATATCTTTCGGCACATAACTTTACAGAAACAAAACACCCCTTTTAATTTCGTTAAAATGATTTTGTCACGGGATAAAAAAAAGAATTTATACATTTTCAACAATACATTTTTTATTTCTGTCAGCGTCAGTTTTTATTGTTGTTGTAACAATGTTCCTTAAAGTAAACGACTTCAACAATAAAATAAATTTTGAATTGCGCTGTAACAATGAAAAGTATTGTTATAAAGTATCCGAAACAATGAAAAGTATTGTTGTAAATTAGTTTTTAATTAATATCTTTTTCACTAATTAAAATTTCGATATTTAAATGGCCGAAATGGATTCCTTGAATTATTCCCCATCTTTTGGTACTTTCCGCGCGCTTCTCCGTTCGGCGGTTCGTGAGAAGATAGAAGGACATACATACATACATACGTTTGTTTACCTTCGAATTTTAATAGGATAGATTATTTCAAACTTAATATTAATAGATAAATATAAGTATAGGCCTAACGTTAACCACTAGCAATCATTGCATGACCTCATAATATAAGCGAGATGCCTTAATTTCACGGTATCTCGCATCGAGCGCTTGATTAGCGATTTAGGCAAAACTTTGGAAAGCAGTTGTGGGCTTAATTTTCATTGAATATAATAAGTGTTGGTGCTCATTTTATTCAGAATAATGCGTCATAGTAATTAATATATTAGAATATAATTAATGTCCTTAAAAAAGAGTATAAATATAAGCAGTCTCTTCATTCTTTATTTTTCAACAATAGAAGATAAACACAATGAAATCTACACTATTAAAATTCGACTGTATGTGTGTATGTATGTCCACATTTAATCGCTTTTTCCGATACCTAAAAGAAAAAGAGGAGTTACAGGGTTAATCGAGAAAATCCTCAACAATGCAACATGGGTGACGTTGTGTGCGGCTTTCGGTAATTGATACAAAGAAACAGGAAAAATTAAATCGCTCAAATAGGGTTTTTTGCTAAAAATGTTGTTTTCCGTGAAATTTTACTTTGAGAGTTCATGAATGCACTGCATCTCGCTTTATGCGTATATAAACTAGAGGCGGGCATATGAAAAAATATGGATCCCGAACAAAGCAGAGTTACCTCCTTCCGTCTGTACTAAAGTTAGACAAAGAAGTAATTATGAAATCTGAAGCTGATGGGATAGGATGCTAGCTGCGTGGCCCGGCGTTGCACGGACTATCTCGAATAATGCGTATTCGAATATGCACTGCATACATGAAATCTCAAATTAAAACCTCACGGAAAAACCATATTTCAGCGATTTAATTTTTCCTGTTTCTTTGTATCAATTACCGAAACCCGAACACAACGTCACCCATATTGCATTGTTGAGGGATGATCCATATTGCTTTGTTGCTGCTTTTAACAATGAAACAGAAACACGCAATAAAATCTTAAAAAATATTAAAATCTGAAGGTAAACAAACGTATGTATCTATGTCTGGCTTTCTTCTCACGAACCGCTGAACGCAAAAGCGCGCGGAAAGTACAAAAAGATGGGGAATAATTCAAGGAATCCATTTTGACCAATTAAATTCCGAAATTAAAATTAGTGAAAAAGATATTAATTAAAAACTATTTTACAACAATACTTTTCATTGTTGCAACTCAATTCAAATCGATTTCATTGTTTAAACAAATATTTAATTGCATGTTTCTCTTTCATTGTTGAAAACTCCAACAATGCAATATGGAACCCCCAACAATGCAATGGGACGTTTTTTGCGGGTTTTGGTAATTGATATAAAGAAACAGGGTGAATTAAATCTCTCAAATAGGGTTTTTACTAAAAATGTTTTTTCCGTGAGATTTAACTGAGATTTCATGTATGTAGTCTAGTAGTATATGTCTTGCTTCATGCGTTTATAAACTGGACGCGGATAAATGAGAAAATATGGATCAGTAGCAACACTAGTCATGTGACATCACTTCTTCTCTCCGCCAGGGAATGACGCATTATTCGAGATAGTCCGTACAACGCTGGACCATGCTTCATGTGCTTATAAATTTGGCGCGGGCAATTGAAAAAATATGGATCCCCAGCAACGCTGGTCACGTGACCTCACGTCTACTCTCCGCAAGGGAATGACGCATTATTCAAGATAGCCCATGCAAAGCCGGACTGTGCAGCTAGTTTTTGTTTAAACAATGAAAACGGTTTGAATTGCGCTGCAACAATGAAAAGTATTGTTGTAAATTAGTTTTTAATTAATATCTTTTTTACTAATTGTAATTTCGGAATTTAAATGGTCAAAATGGATTCCTTCCATTATTCCCCTTCTTTTGGAACTTTCCGCGCGCTACTACGTTCATCGGTTCGTGAGAAGAAAGCCGGACATAGATACATACGTTTGTTTACCTTCAGATTTTAATATTTACTAGCTGCATGGCCTTGCGTTGCACAGGCTATCTCAAATAATGCGTCATTCCCTGGCAAAGCGAATAAGTGAGGTCAGTGACACAAACGCTTAGATAAACCAGCGTTGCTCGAGATCCATATTTTTTCATATGCCATCCTCCAGTTTATATACGCATGAAGCGAGATGCACTACATACATGAAATTTGAAAGTTAAATCTCACGGAAAAACATTTTTAGTAAAAACCCTATTTGAATGATTTTAGTTTCTCTGTTTCTTTGTATCAATTACCAAAGCCGGTACACAACGCCATCCATATTGCATTGTTGGGGGATCCATGTTGTTGCTACTTTCAACAATAAAAGAGAAATACGTAATTAAATATGTGTTTAAACAATAAAAACGATTTGAATTGCGCTGCAACAATGAAAAGTATCTTTGTAAATTAGTTTTTATTTAATATCTTTTTTACTAATTGTAATTTCGGAAATTAAATGGCCGAAATGGATTCCTTGGATTATTCCCCATCTTTTGGTACTTTCCGCACGCATCTCCGTTCAGCGGTTTGTTAGAAGATAGCCGGACATACATACATACAGTCGAATTTTAATAATGTAGATTAAGACTTTATTGCGTGTTTCTGTCTCATTGTTGAAAGCAGCAACAAAACAACATGGATCACCCCTCAAGAATGCAATGTGGGTGACGTTGTGTGCGGGTTTCAGTAATTCATACAAAGAAACAGGAAAAATTAAATCTCTCAAATATAGTTTTTCCGTGAGGTTTTAATTTGAGATTTCATGTATGCAGTGCATATTCGAATGACGCATTATTCGAGATAGCCCGTGCAACGCCGGGCCACGTAGCTAGCATCCTATTCCATAATTGAGAGGGGGGTGCCAGCTCAGGTGTCGTCCTCGTCATCTGACCGCGGTTCAAAATTACGAGGTCCGTCCCTAAATAGCCCTCGTGTTGCTTCAAAACGGGACGTTAATATAACCTAACCTAACCTAACCTATTCCATAATTACTTCTTTGTCTAACTTTAGTACAGAGGGAAGGAGGTAACTCTGCGTTGTTCAGGATCCATATTTTTTCATATGCCCGCCTCTAGTTTTTAACGCTATTCACATTGCATTGTTGACGGTTATCTCGAATAACCCTGTAACTCCTCTTTTTCTTTTAGGCATCGGAAAAAGCGAGAATTGAACAAAGCAAAAATAGTAGCTTACAAATATCAGTTTAAAATAGCAGCTTTCAGAAATATTTAAACTTGATCAAATCAGTGAATAATGATTGAAATCACTAACATAAATAATCTATATCTTTCGGCACATAACTTGACAGAAACAAAACACGCTTGTAAATTCGGCAGTTCGTTAAAATGATTCTGTTTGAAGTTATATCACGGGATGAAAAAAGGATTTATACACTTCCAAGAATACATTTTTTATTTCTGTCAGTGTCATTTTTTCATGTTAATGTAGTTTCATTACTGAAACTTTTAACGTTATTGCATGTAAAATTGTTGTTGTAACAATATTCTTTAAATTAAACAACTTCAACAATAAAAAGTATTTTGAATTGCGCTGCAACAATGAAAAATATTGTTATAAAGTATCCGAATCAATGAAACGTGTTGTTGTAAATTAGGTTTTTATTTAATATCTTTTTCAATAATTATAAAATTTCGGAATTTAAATGGCCGAAAAGGATTACTTGAATTATTCCCCATCTTTTGGTGCTTTCCGCTCTCCGATCTGCGGTTCGTGAGAAGATAGAGGGACATACACACATATTGTCGATTTTTAATAGTGTAGATCAGACATGGGCAAACTACGGCCCGCCGGAAGGTTTTATCCGGCCGGCGGATAGAATTTTAATTTGCCGGTCCGACGGAAATTAAAAGAAAATATGATTTATATATTATATATCCATCTCCTTTTCTACTTTGTTTAATTATTATTTTTTTTCTTCCTTTTTTTTCAAAGGACTGATGATCTTTTTACTTTCTCTATTTTTGTTCTACAAAAGTATAGCTAGTGCTTGTTTGGGTCATTCGTAAAATATTTCAACCCCAAAATGGCTACTAAAAAACGTAAAGTTGATTCAGAGTGCCGTGCTTTTAATGATGAATGGACCTGGAAATATTTTTTAACAGTTGTTAAAGATAAGCCAGTGTGTCTCATCTGCAATGAAGCTGTAGCAGTGTTCAAAGAATATAACATTTCCCGTCATTTCACATCTAAGCATAAGAATTCCAATTACGAAGGGATGTCCGAATATGAAAGAAAACAAAATGTAGAAAGTCTTTGTAAAAAATTATCAGGCCGACAAAATTTTTTCAAGAAGGTAAACACTATCCAAGAAGCAGCTACACATGCAAGTTACATTGTAGCATACAATATTGTTAAAAATAATAAAGCTCTCAGTGATGGGGAGTTCGTTAAACAATGCATGCTCCAAGTTTGTGATGTTTTATGTCCAGACAAGAAAAATTATTTTCAGACTGTAAGCTTATCTCGAAAAACGGTGACTTCTAGAATCGAAGACATCGATAAAAATTTGACATCACAATTCAAAGATTGGCCAGTTTAAATTTTGCTCCATAGCTATGGATGAGAGCACTGATATAAATGATAATGCTCAATTAGTATTATTTATAAAAGGTGTTGATGAGAACTTTGAAATTACCGAGGAACTGGCGTGCATGTGTTCTTTAAAGGGAACTACAAAGGGATGTGACATTTTTCGTGAATTTCAGGAAGGGCTTTTAACTGTGAAGGTGCCTATAACAAATATATGTAATATTACGACCGATGGAGCACCAAATATGACAGGAAAAAAATCTGGATTTCTTGGACTCTTTAATCAAAACTATCCCGGGAACAATGTTGTTTTTCTACATTGTGTTATACATCAAGATGCTCTGTGTAAATCTGCATTGAATATGAAACCCGTGCTTGATGCAGTCGCGAAGCTTGTAAATACTATTCGATCTCGTGGGCTTACTCACAGGCAATTTCGAGATTTTCTTCAGTCCGTGCAATCTGAGTACTTTGATGTACTGTATTACACGAAAGTAAGGTGGCTTAGTGCAGGATGTGTTTTCGAGCGAGTTTGGCAGCTGAAAGACGACATTGTGTCATTCCATGAGAAACAGTGTTCTGCTGAGTGCGAAATGTTAGAAGATACAGAATGGCTTTCGGACTTTGCATTTTTCACAGATCTTCTTTGTCATATGAACAACTTGAATGTCAAGATGCAAGGGAAAAATCAATTTATCGACGATATCTGGGCCCATCTCTAAGCTTTTAAACTAAAACTTAATAAGTTTGCCTCGCAGCTAGCTAAGAACGACTTGTCTCATTTCTCGAGGTTAAATTCAATACCCTCAGTAAATGAAGAGAAGCTTAAGAATTATGAAGATGGCTTGAAAAAAACTGCATTTTGAGTTCGAACGCAGATTTCAAGATTTCAGTGCCATTCAAACAGAATTGGATATTTTTACCATGCCTTTCAACGTAAATTGTGAAGCAGTGAGGTCAGATTTGCATCTTGAATTAATTGAGTTGCAATCTAACAATCATCTCAAGCAGTCGTTTCTAAATATGCCAAAGTTAGAGTTTTACAAATCTTTATCGAAAGTAAGTTTCCCAAATTTAATATCTCACGGCCAGAAAATCAGTACTATGTTTGCTTCATCTTATATATGTGAACAAGTGTTTTCAACTATGAACCTTAGAAAGAATTATTTCAGAAGTAGACTGACAGATGAGCATTTAGCCTCGTTTCTTAGAATCAGTACATCTCACTTCGAACCTCAATATAAGGAACTTTTAAAAATGAAATCGCAATTTCATTCATCTCATTAACATATTTAAATTGTAATACTTGTATATTGTTTTTAAAATTTTAGAAAAATTTATCTTGGCCCTCCAAACTTTTTTTTTTCGATTTTTTGCCCGCGACCGAAAAAGTTTGCCCATCCCTGGTGTAGATTATGGCGCACCGAAAAAGTCGAAGTTTCTTATTTTTTAGATCTTTTTGCAATAGTGCGGAAAAGTTACGAACTGCCATCATTAAAAAGTGTGCAAAATCTTACAAGTCTGAATTGATATCTTCTGTCACCTAAATGGGCAGAAAGTTGTGAAAATTAGACTAAAAAGGTCAAAATTCAAAAAATAATAAAAAAATTATAGATTTTGTTGATCACATTTTTGTAGTGTTGAAAAGTTACTATTGATAAAGATCAACACCTTTGCAAAATTTTAGAATTATATCTTACTTACCTCATTATAATGCGAATAGAAACTTTATTCAACCTCTGAAACATACAAAATTACAAATGCACTGTTTTTTGTAATCTCTTCTGTACTCAAATTGTGACTTTTGTTTTATGGATTCTAATATAGTTTTGATATATCCATGCTGTCCAACTCTTTTTCTGGGGGCTTCAATGACGAGTTTCACAATTCGCTCAACTGCTTGCGTGTGTGAAGGGAATTTAATAAAGTCCCAGCCGTCCATAAGCACATCGTCCTGTATCATCTTCAGAAGTTCGTGAGAACTGACATATCTGAGAATTGTAGACAGTGTGACATTACAAGCTTACCAGTCAATGATATCTACGTAGTCTGTAGCTTGAAAGTTAAGAGCAGGAATATTACAATTACCATCAAGGACAATTTCTCTTGCCTTCAGCCGAGCTGCAAGTGTTTTAATATGGCATCTCTCATCAGTTAACCCTCTGAGCGACTAATAGATCAGAGTAAGCCGTCTGAAAAATATCTCTCTGCTTTTCAATGGGTTCCTTTAAGAAATGTACACTGTCCTACAAGAGGTGTTTGAAAAAGAAACGCCTGAATTCCCCCCCCCATTGCTACCTGCGGGAGGTCTAATTATCCCAGCGGGGAGAGTCTTCCCCCGTTCCTTATCTTTAGCAGTTCCCCTTCCCAGAGCCGGCCGGAGGGCAGTGTGAAAGGTGCGACCGCACAAGGTTCCTCGCCGCTGACTGATTTTGTAAAATGAAAATGATTTCTGTTTTTTCAAATCCAAGCAGTGGCGAATCCAGGGGGGCTATCGTGCTTCAGCCCCCCACAGAGCTGGCAGAATTCTTGATTTTATTTAAAATCACTGCAACTGTTTGTTCTTAACTCCCCCTTTTTAAAAAAAAATAATTAAAATGTGAGAACATTGCTTTCTGCCTTGACAGGCTCGAAAATTTTCCTACTTTTCTAGTCATTGCACTTGTAATTGTAGCGTTGACGCAGTCGAAAACATTTTTTGGCCAGTTATTTCATTGTATTTTTTATTAAATTATCGAAAGTAATGTAGTTTTCTTTATGATTTTTACTGTCAAAGAAAAGAGAAGTCTGTAATGTTAAAGTGTTTTGGTTTACATGAGCCATGAGGTTTGATATTCGTCACGACGATACAAATTTTCATGAACTCAGCCCCCCCCCCCGATCCGAATCCTGGATTCGCCACTGAACCCAAGTATAAATACATTTGAATATAATTATACAATTTGTACACATTTTACATCTACCAATCTAAGGCAAAGTTGGGTTCTTTAAAGTCGTGAAAGATTAGAATATCTTACAAGCTGCACATAAACTGTTACAAACTGAGAAACATTATTGACAGAGAATATAAAAAATAAATGAAAACGAAACACAACGTTTAACATGTGTTTGTGTATGAATAATAGCTATAATTTTATAAAGTGGCTATTTTTTATATTTAGTTAAAAAGGAAACAATAAATTTTGTTAAGAAAGCTAAGCATTTCACAATTTTGTTAGATTGCAGGCTTGAGCCATCAAGAACAATTGTTTGTTAGTTTAAGATGTAGATGACTCTGAAAGCACATATACAAGCAGGGCCGGTTTAAGTCCTAAACGGGCCTGTAGGCAATATAAGTTTCAATTTCTTTCTTATTCAGATTCAAAACCAAATATTTTTCATTGTTTTTCACGCAAGCAAATATTAAGACTGACTGAAATTAAAAAGAAGTATATTTAATTTGCCGATCACCTTCAGGAGAGTGGTTTCAATATCTCAGATATAAAAAAACTAAAATGTAATCTAATTTTTTTTAATGAGTGGTGAAAAAAATTGCAAAACTTTTTTACACAGTCTAAATAATCTAATATAAAATTTCTAGGGATATTTTGGAGCCAGAAAAACGGTAAAGCACACTGGATCACACTGATCTTCTCGTTAAATTAAAAACATGAGGAAAAAACCTTACGAATAATGTTCTGAAATTTAAACAATACTTGATTTCAATTTAAATAAATTCCAGTATACGGCTCTTGTAAATTAAATGAAAACACTAAATGAAATTACCTTGAAAATAAAGCATAAAAATATCATAAGGCATTGGAAGCCTCCAAAGATATTGGGCCCCTAGACAGTTACTTACTTTACCTATTTGATAATCCGGGCCTGTTTGTGCAAAACCGATTTGTGTTGAAACGGCAAAAGACTTGACAGGAAAATGTTGTTGACTAAAAATCTCGTGAAATATCATTTTGAAAAATATCGTGAATCGGAATTCATACTATCTACTTTTAACAACTGCAAAGTAAATAGTTGAGTAGTTAAATCAAGGCGACATCTGAATTTAAGAATTAAAGACTGGATGGAAAAAAACAATTTTTCTTTGAAGCAACCGATCAGTCTATTTCACCTGTCAATTATCTATTTTCTAGTCATAATGAATAGTGCCATTTTTTCTTTTCGGAGAAGATCGAAATTTATCATGAGACACCTGACAAAATGATGGCTCTCTGTTCTCTTTAAGTAAAAAGATAGATTTTCCTGAAAAGAAAGAACATTAGTACTGATATGGTCTTTTTGTGATTACACACCCGTCTGGCGATATGGTAAACATTCGATCGTGGTCTATTGATAGTAAAATCGCAAGCATTTGTGACAGCATTCTTGTGAAAAGGTGTTACTGCACTCATTGTACGATGGAATGCTGAAAACCTACGCAAGGGTCAGGAATAAATTGATCCGTGTAATATTGTTCAAGCTCCCTCCTTCCTACTATTGTTGTCCTCATCTGTTGCGAAGCAGCTTTCTTTGTTTGTAAAGTTTACCTTGATGTTTTTGTTGAGATTCTACGTAAGACAACAAAGCCGAATGGTTATAGTGCATGGAAAAAAGGGATTATCCCTACTTCTTCTCAACTTGCTGTCCAGATGGGATGTTATATCGGGAAAACCATTGAAACAGATATCTTAGAGAGACAAACCTTTGGACAATGATCTTTGAGGTGTATCACATGTATTTTTCTTTTTTCTCCTTTGAAACCAATTCCATTACAAACACTTTTCTGTTTCCTTCCTAAGACACTGTTTGAGAAAATTTTAGGAACTACTGACAAACGCAAAAGAGATCTTTTCAGGCGCTAACTTCCATTGATTGAAGCTCCTTTGTTAAATCTTCTACTTAAAATGATAAAGTACTGAACGAAGTATAAATAAAGAAACTCGAAGGCTTCGGTACCATTTCTCGGCGTCTAGAAGATCGCATATCAGTAGTAAATTCTTTCTGGATTGTGTTTGATGATGAACAGCGATTCTGAAGAGGACAATTTAATTGAAACTTCATCGGAAGATGAAATATCATCATCAGAAGACGAATCAGAGGATGAATCTTTGGAAAGTGCAAGAAACTGGTGTGGTGTTGATGTTTCCGTTTTGACTCCTGCTCCACCTAAATTTCCTTTTACCGGGAATCCAGGAATCAAAGTTTCACTAAGACAATCAGATGATCCACTGGATTACTTTTGCCTCTTTTTTGATGATGAAGTAATTTCATTCATCGCAAAAGAAACTAATAGCTTTGCGGAAGAACATTTTTCATTTGGAATTAACTCCATCAACTAGAGCTTTGCAGTGGAAAGATGTCACTAGTGAAGAACTAAAACGTTTTATATCTTTGTTGATTCAACAAGGAATTGTGCAAAAACCCACCGAAAAATGGTTTTGGTCCAAGCGACCAATTTTATGTACTCCATTTTTCGGAAATGTTATGAACGAAAAAAGATATTCTCTTATAATGAAATTTCTGCACTTCCAAAGTAGTAATGATTCCGAAGATGAATCGCCTTCTAACAACAAACTAAAAAAAATTGGCAAATTTCATAGTATGCTTATGCAACGATTTCAATCAACATACATACCAAAGCAGGATATCTCAATAGATGAATCACTGATTGGTTATAAAGGGCGCTTAGGATGGAAGCAATATATTCCAACAAAAAGATCTAGGTTTGGAGTAAAACTGTTTCAACTTTGTGAATCCGAAAGCGGATATATTTGGAACTCTATTATTCATACAGGAAAAGGTACGACGTTCCATGAGGATTATGAGGATTATGGTGTGTCCACTAAAAGTGTTATGACGCTCAATCATGAACTGAAAAATAAGGGGTATACACTAACCACGGACAACTACTACACTTCACCAGAATTAGCCGAAATACTTATTAAATGTAAAACGGATATTTACGGTACTTTAAGGGAAAACAGGAAAGGTTTGCCTCAGTTAATAAAGTCGTCAAAAGTGAAGAAATGTGAAGTATTGGCCTTTCAAAAAGGTAAAATATGTTTATTAAAATGGACAGATAAAAAAACTATACTTATGCTTAGTACTTTACACAGCACTTCGATGGTGACCGTGGAATCAAAAAAGTCAAAATCTTCGAAGCTTAAGCCTGAAGTCGTGGCTGATTACAACAATACAATGGGTGGAGTAGACAAAGCTGACCAATGTTTGTCGTACTACCCAGTGGCGAGAAATCAGCAACGAAAATACTACAAAAACATTTTTCGCTACTTACTTAGTCAAGCAGTGTGGAACGCTTTTGTAATCTTCAAAAAGAATGGAGAAAAAATGAGGCAAGTTGAATTTCGAATGAAATTAATCGAAAGATTAATTGAAGTAACAGTCTGTAATCCATCTACTCGCCGGGGTCCATTTCCTAAATCGGAAGAAAATGTCGTTCGCCTGACAGGAAGGCATTTCCCTTCTTATGTTGATGAAAGTGAATCCAGAAAAAAGTCAAGGAAGTGTGTTGTGTTCTCACTAAAAATTAATGAGAACGGTAAACGTGTGCGGAGAGAATCACGATTTGAATGTAAAAATTGTAACGTTGGACTTTGCGTTGCACCCTGCTTTGAAATTTACCATACGGAATTTAACTTATAGCATTTTTATTTTTAATCTCATGTCTTAACTTTAATATATTTCAAAAAAAGTATAAAAAGTACCTAGGTAATTAATGTAATGGCCAGTTTTATCAATCATTAATTCATGATCTTGTTATATGTGATTGATTTACTTCATTTCTGAATTTGTGAATATTGCAAAATTTTTTAATCAGTACAATATTAAAAAATGTTTACATATTATTTTATTGTTATGATCAAATCTGCATTACATAAAAACAGATCATAAAATTTTGAAAAAAAGAATTAACAGTTAATTTTATAATTGTATAAATTTTGTTATTTTCAGTTAGACAAGTTTTGCTACATATCTTTAAAATCAAACTTTCCAATAAAGTTCACATTTTAAAATTCAAGTTTGATCCTTATTTTACATTTCATCTTTACTCTCTAGAATAGATTTTATTCACGATTTTTCATTTTATTATCCCCTAAGATACAATTGCAAAATTTAAATGCTGAATTAATTTTTTTAGATTTTCAATAAAATTCACATTGTTTCAGTTTGGGGCCGTTCAAATATTACGTAAGCATGTTTTTGGAATTTTATGACCCCCCCCGTTCTTTTTTCTACAAAACGTATAACAGTAATAATCTAATTTTAAAAATTTTAGGACTTAATTCAAATAAAAAACTCTAACTCGGCTTAAAATAAAAAAAAAGAATATAAGTTTAATTTCCTTACAACTTCAAGTTTAAGCTTACAAAAATCAAGTTTAACTTTCTTTTGCCAATTTTAAATTTTTTTTCCAAATTTAATTTTTTAAAATTAAATTTTTTGTGCAAATTACAAGAGATTTTCGAAAATAAAGTGATTTTAATGTCTTACGTAAGCATCACTCATACTCCCTCTCCTCCTTCTCAGCAAAAATAAGCAACCCCCCTCCCCCCTTGGGTGCTTACGTAATATTTGAATGGCCCCTTTTCAAAAAACATTACTGAGTATTAAAATTAATTCGGCGTTTTGAATGGGACTAAAAATGTTTTTCCTACAATTTAGACCAAAATGCTTTGTTTTGTAATAGTTATATGCTAACTGGATAGAAATACAAATTTCTAAAATAGTTGTCATGTTAAGAAATGAAAAGTTTAGAAACTTTAAATTTAAAAAAAGATTTTTATTAAAGCTTCTTCAGGTTCAGTTTCTAATATTTTTTTATCTAACTTTTTAAATGATTCTCAGAAGATACTGAGTAAAATTAGGATTCCGATTTTAAATATGTGAATTAGTTTCTGAGAAAAAATATTTTCTAAAAATGTATGTACATTTTTTGCAAAATATAAGATATTTTGTATTTCTTTATTTTCTATTAATAACAAAAAAATTCAAATATATTAAGGCTCAAATCATGTTTTGAATTTTCGCTTTTTGCGAAAAAGTTTACAAGTAGTATCTGTTGCAAATTAATGAATTCTTTAACCCTTTCAAGGGCGGTGGTTTCTTTTCGAAATCACCTGTTAAAGAATTATTTCATAGGGAAACTACCAATTTATGGTTAGATATTTCACAACAATACATATTTTAACATCCAATAAAGAGACCTATTTGCAGTAGAATTTCTAGTCTTCTTTTGTCACGGATTTTTATGCGAATAAATTAGGTTTTCCCAAAGAAAAGAAATCTACCTTTTATCAATAAATTTCTAAAACATAGGACTAGAAACCCATTCAAAACTTATTACATTTCTACATGGTCTTTTCTTTGCAAAATTGGCAAAATAAAAAAATAACAGAAATATGTTACTTATTTCAAATTGTTCATGCGGTTTCAGGGATAAACACCTCTTCAAGGTACTATGCGGAATGTTTGTTACAATTGCTAAGATAATCAATTTAGAGGTTCATTCAGAGGTATCTATTTACAAGCATTTTTTTTTGTTTTTGTTTATGAAAAGAAAAGCTTATAAGCATTTCTACGCCATAATAAGAATCTGAGAAAGATTTTCTCCCTCAATTTTCCGAAAAGCTTCATGAAAACTTCCGTACCTTCCTATTCGTTTTAACGATAAGGAATTCAATTGTTACCGCAAACGAGGTTCCTTCCAGCAACCTGCGAGCTCATCTATTTTAAAGCTTATCACCACGAATCTGTCACTGTCAACCAACTCATTAGTGCAGGGGAAAGCAGAGGAGAGAAAACACGGCTATGCCGCTTACGACTGCAAAATTCAAACCAGGAAAAAGCCGGTTGTTATCATCTTCAAGGCGACAGAAAGAGAAGAAATAACACGTTTCTGCCGAAGTCGGAGTAGATTTGCTTAACGTAGAAAACCGTTTGCGGCGCTCAGAGGGTTAACATAGCCAAAAGCATATTTTCTAGAGCCGCAACGTAAGCGCTGCGAGAAATAACTGGTTGAATTATATTACGATACTTCTCAGGCAAGTATCGATATAACCTGATGAAATACCACAAGTGTCTAGAATGATGATCCTTAATTCGGAACCATGAGGGTGCGAAAACTCTTAGAATTAATTCAACCAACTCATTTGATGGGTTTGATGTTGATATATAAAGCCTCAATATTCGATTTGCAGTTGTTAGCCAGCGGGACAAATTCAACGTGCTCGGTTGACGCTTCGTTAGATCTGAAGAACCAATGCCAGAACTAATAGGTGTGCAAATGTCTAATAGGTATTTCTGAACATATCTTAGGTTGGTGGGAACAATGCCTGACAATTCACATTCAATAGTATTAAAAGCAACGTGGCAGCTTCGCGCATCCTTTCAAGTTTCATCCAATGTCTCCTTTGTAAGACGAGGGACCAGAACACTACCGCTCAAACATGCGTCATAATGGAAACTCGTTGAAATGAAGTAAGCAGATAATACATTGGACTGGTCGATGAAGTTTCAATTCATGCCTTCCAATTACGCCATTAAACACTCCAGTGTTCATGACTATGCCGTCACATCCCAGAAAAATAAGGTTGCTAAAATCGTCCAACAGTGCATTGGTTACATGTTCATAAATGCTGAAATTGTCCCAGAAGGAAATTGTCTTCTTTGATTCGTTATTCCTGCTGTTAACTTTGGAGCTACAGACTAAGTAGATCTAATTGACTGGCAAGCGTTTTATGTCACACCGCCTCCAGTTCTCAGACAGATCAGTTCTCATGAACTTCTGAAGATAATACAATACGATGTGCCTATGGACGGCTGGGACTTTATTAAATTTCCTTCACACACTTTATTAAATTTCCTTCACAGAGAATTATGAAACTTGTCACTGAAGCCTGAAGAAAAAGAGTTGGACCGCAGAACCGGGATTGATTTATCAGAGCTACACTAGAATCCAGAAAACAAATGTCACAATTTGAGTACAAAAAGATTACAAAAAAATAGTGCTTTTGTAATTTTGTATGTTTCAAAGTTTGAATCAAGTTTCTATTCGCATTATAATAATATAAGTGAAACGTGTATTTATTTAAAAATTCGCCTTAAATTTCCGAAATTGAGCATTCTTGGGACGGCAGAAGATATTAATCTATAATTCTAAAATTTTGTCAAGATATTGTTGTTAATATTTAGTAACTTTTAAGCACTACTGCAAACCTATCAACGAAATCTGTGATTTTTTTATTAATTTTTTGAAATTTGACCATATTTAGTCTCAACTGTCTGCTCATTGAGGCGACAGAAGGTATCAATTCTGAGTTATAAGATTTTGCACACATTTTAATGATAAGAGTTCGCAACTTTTCCGCACTTCCGCAAAAAGATCTAAGATACTTCGACTTTTTTGACCCGTCCAAATATATATAACTTCAAAAAATATTTTAAATTATTTTCCTGTGTTTCCTTCTCTCATTTGTATAACATTGTATAATTTAAATTCAAAATCCAAAATCGTACAGCAAAGGGTAAGTTGGATGAAGTTATGCAATTCGAAACCAACTCTAAAATCCAAGTTTGAAAGTGTTACTGTTTTCGCAATACTTTGCTAAAAAATTCAAATACAATAATTTGTTGCAAAATAATTATTAAATTAAAAACATTCTAATGAGAAAAAGAATAAAGTTGGTTCAATATTTGAGATTTAATTTTACACTCTTCCGTACAGCCTGAAACAGCATTCGTAAATTCATCATTGGATCCTGATTGCTTAACTCGTCGACTTTTGTAATTATCTGGAGACCTTCTCGTACACTAACATGAAGAGACGCATTTCGTGCTTCGTAGTTAAGTGAAGAATACTAAGTATGTGTTTTGGAAGTCTCTCTTTTGATCAATTGCTTCCAAATTTAGATACAGATCTACAATTTTAATCATAAGACCACATATCAAATATTATTTATCTAGGTCGTTAAGGGAATTTAAATATTTAAACTAGGGAATTTTCCAGTGAACTTGCCTTGAATGTATTGCACTACACTCATATCCGATCCAATCTGGAATATTGTAGTAATATCTGGCATCCCAATTACCGAAATAAAATTGAAATTATTGAGCAAATTCTATCTAACTTCTTGCGATATTTACTTTACACAAGAAATGGATTTCAATTGCCGGATATATCTTCTTCACGTCTACTTAATATCTTTAATATGCCTAGTTTATGTTCTAGTCGTGATGTTTTTTGAGTTATATTGTTTTGCAAAGTAATTAAAGGTGCGATAGATTGTAGTAAGATACTGAGCTTTCTAAATTTCGCTGTGCCTACCAGATCCATAAGAAACCAAAGTTCTTTTCCAGATGTATATTCGAGTTTTAATTATGTTAACAGATTTTCTTTGCATAAATTTTATAGAACTTTTAGCAGGTTCTCAGATGAACTTGACATTTATCATATGTCCCCCTGGTGTTTTTAAATCGAATTGTTTACAACTTTTAAATACATGATCTGATTTATTTTGCGTTTTTACGCTTGACTGTACATATTTTTTAAGATTTTTTATGCGTTCTACGTTTCTGTGTTCTCATGTATTGAGCCGCTATTTGTTGTTTTTGCGTGGGTGTGTGTTTAATTTTTTTTACTCTGCAATTGATTTTTATGTCTCGTGTGCTTTTTCTTCTTCAAACCCTAATGTGTTTTTAGGATCTAGTGATTGTATATATTTATCTTTTTAATCCTTGCCTTTTTTAAATGTTTTTTTTATTTAATATTTTAATTTTTTTTCAAAATTGTGTGTATGCGTTTTTATTATATTAATGTGACGGTATGTAACATGAACTTTTGGAATCTTAGTGTGTCTTTTAATTCTATTGTGATTGCGTGTTTTCGTTTTAAATCATTTATACATTTACATATTTAAAATTATCATGGTTTTGTGCTTCGAACTTTTGTATTCTCTGCATTAAAATTTTTTCTAATGCATTTTTTAGTACTTTTCTGATTCACTCTTTGAGGCTGGTGATCTTTGTATGTTTGTTGGTCATTGCACTCTGTAAATGGAATTATCTGTGTAGTGTACTTTTCTTTAAATAAATAAGTAAGTATACAGACAGACACACGTCACTCCTTTGAAGTATTTGGTCCAAAATTTGATAATAATTTACAATTTCGATGATAAAACAATATGCGAACTTTCATGCAGACAAATTTCTGGTTCACCTATTTGTCCGAAATCCTTTAAAAACCTGCAATTTTGGCTAAAGAATGCATATTCAATTGTAGAAAAAAGTTTTTTCCGTCTCTGAGAGATCTAAAACGTGTGCATTTAAAAAAGGTCAGATTTTTTTTTATGATTACAATACTTTCTCACAATATAGTACTCTAAAATTTTGAGGACCTCCAAAATAGCCGTCATATGGCTTCAAAATGAGGCAACAAAAAATTAAAAGTGCATCAAGAAATTCACAGAAGATATTGAAATCAATCAATTTTCCCCCTCAGTAGGTGCCGGGTCTGCGGGTTCCGTTCTCGCCTCTCGTCTGTCTGAAGATCCCTTTGTGAAGGTCCTGTTGCTGGAAGCCGGTGGATACGTGGATCCTGTTTCAGAAATACCAGCGGCTGCATTTCTCACCCAATTGACGGATAACGATTGGCAGTTCTTATCGACACCACAGAAAAGGGCAGGTGGTGGATATCCAAACAGGGTATTACTTAAAATTAATCTTAGAGTTTTTTAATAGTTTGATCATATTTTGCCATTTTAGATTTATTTAATTCTATTGTATTATTATGAAAATCATATTGTAATGTGTATTTAAAACTTTAAATATGCTAATTATAATGCATCTTGTGCTTGCATATTTGAAACTGAGTTTTCAATCATCGCTAAAAAAAAATTATAATTTTGTGCTAACAGTAATCGGCTTTCAAATAGAACTCGGTGATTGTGCTATTATATAACGTCTGAAAGTTTTCACTTTGAAAACAATTTCTATTAAATTCCTTTTCCATGTTCTTTTCAAAAAAAAATGTTTGCAGGGCTCTCTGCAGCGACTCGAATAATATTTCAGTTCAAAGTTGCAAGTTAATCAAACTCACCCTCTAAATGAAAGAGGTAATACACTGGTGTGCAAATATTAAGGACCGTTTCGTAAAATGCAAGAAATTTGTAATTTTAAGGAAAATTATGGTTCTAAATCAGTTGTGGAGAATCATGTAACTTATACAATCGAGTATCGTATACATTTTACCCAGGAGACTCACTCACGAAGGCAACGGTTTAGGAGATCAACCAGAAATTTATGAAGACGAAGAGAGATTTCGGCTCACTCCGTTTCACCAGAAGCTGATGATGATTTAAAGCTTTCATTAACCTTTTTTTTGCTATGCACACTAGGGTGGAGCGAAAAATATCAAGTTCATACTTTGAAGTCGCTATAGCGCGGAAACGTTGCGATTGGTGGATACTTAAACAACAAAATAATTATTCTAATATAATAATATCTTCCGATAATATCCTTAATAATATCTTCCACTAGCATCTAAATATTCGAAAAAATGGATACTTTCACTGTTTCTAAGTAGTTGTTTTAAAGATTTACTCCAGTATTTTTTAATGCTACAGTGCAAAAAAGTTTAAACGGATATTACTACACAAGAAAAAAATATTTCTCTATTTAGAGATATCTCCCGATCGCACAAAACCCTTGAAATTTACGAAAAAATGCAATATTTTGACAATTTTTCTGAATTTTAAAAAAATAGCAACTATTTATTTTAATTCCCATTGTTTTTATGATTATGACGAATGTCGGATTGGGGTGGGTTCATGATTTGATTAATCACTTGGACATTCCTACTTTTCATTGACTGACGTACGCCTAAATATCTCTGGACTTTGCTTAAATATTTCCTGCCCTCTTCTAGGGTTGCACAATCTATTGGTTTGAGAATCTATTATTGGCAGCTTTTGTTTCCCTAACCAAGTACTAAAAATGGTGACGAATAGCACACTTTTCTATGCAGTATTAATATTAGTGCCATCACAGCCAACGACGTCCAAATCTTCTAGTGAAATTCCTTATTTGTTTAGGTTAGATACAATATTAGATGTAGTACGGAGTACGGAGAAACATAGGAAACATAAACCAAAGCAGATATTTTGATGATAGAATAATACTCCTCTTTCGTTGTTCGACGAAAGTGCTTTGACTGAATCCTTTCTATAAGATATCACCATTTCTTCCATCAAAATAAATGCCACATAGTTGTTGACTGTTGTTTTGTAAATAAATTCTATTGTGGATCATTTCTCTCCTAATTTTATACCTATCAATGACTTTGGAAGTATCAGTATTAGTTACTAAACAAATGTCTTGAAGCAAACTCGATGCTCTTCACGGTCACATACTCCGTAGCGATCACTATTTAATTCTGTAACGTCAAACTTAATCTTCAACTGTCGCGGAGATTACTTCTCAGAGTAGGTTGACTTGTATTCATCATCAGTACCCACGTCGGCCGAACAACTTGGCTACATTTCATCTAAAGGATCAGGCTCGTCCGTCACGGCTAGAATTGATAATGGCTTTAAAAACTTTCCTATTGAAGGTGTTACTTTTTCTCTTACTTCTATTTTTCAACTTTTTTTCTCCTTTGTGTATAATATACCAATTTTCCCTAATCGATGCTTCCTCGGAAGGTAGAAAAATTTTTGCTCAATGACGGGAATATAGTTAGGTTTCTCACACAAACAGTTAATATAAATCAGACACTCGCAGAGGTCTGGGGTCTTTTTACAAGAGCATCCATTACGCACTTACAGGCAAAAACATCAAAATAGTTTGTTTGCTTGAATTTTAAACTCATCAATCCTTTTTTGTGAAGTCTGGTTTTTCCTTGTCTAAAACTTAACTGTAGATACAGGGTTTTTTTTATCTGCAAGTATTTTGCATAAAAGCATGCAGGTAAGACGCAGGTTTTTTTTCCATCTGAAAAAAGTCAGGAAAAAACCTTCAGGAAAATTGCAGGTATTTACGGACAGAAATATGAAGGGAAGATGCAGTTTTTTTTTTGTCCCAAATACCTGCAGTTTTCCTGAAGGTTTTTTGCTGACTATTTTACTTGGGATATTTACTTCGATATCATTACTGTTTTGATATCCAAGGTTTCTCAAATATTTAATAAAAAATTCTAAATATAATATTTGCATTTTGAGATATGATGATATGACAATAATAGTTAATGAAAAAATAATGCCTGAAATAGGGATACTACGAAGGTAAATATAGTGACCATAAACCTTTATTTAAAAATTCAAAATGCAATACGTTTCTGTCTGTTGATAAATTTTATAAGTATGATTTTGAAACAGGTGCGAGAAAATAGACAATGTATTAGAAAGCAGAGTCGCTGAACCTAGACAGAGTCAATTTTCCATTTTATAAATAACATATATTACTCTCAATACTGCCTCCTCGATGGTATTTAAAAAACCATTAAAAGCAAAAAAAACAACATTTTATCCATCTCTCTCTTACATCATTCACATTCATCATATATCTACATTAAATACACATAAAGTACATGACTTTATATATGTGTACTTAATGCCAACAACTTGTATGACCCTATATAGCAATTTTAGTTTGCAGGGAAGTTGCAGCAATCTCGCTCTGCAAGTCTGGAAACTGGCAGCAAGTTTGTCACGGCAAGACTGCAAGTTCATAACAAGTTTGAAAAAGTTATCGCAAGCTTCGAAGTCACCATACGACAAGCTGAAAACTTGTAGCATCAAGTTCATTGTAAACCAGTTGCAAAAAGATAATACGCATACGAACCTTGGATTCGAACACTGGACAACTCTGTTACCAACCTGTCACCTTAACCATTACAGCAGCAAGAATGTGATCGCAGAAGAGGGATTGCGCTACATCTTAATTTTATGTCTTGATTTAATTTTCGATAAGTTTGAGAATATTATTTGAAGTCATGGAGAGTAAGATTTTCGCTAATAAATACGTTTTGCTAGTGGAATAAATTATGAAATTAGGGTTCAAAAGTAATTACTTTTAAACATTTGGGACACAAAGTAAGTTATTATTTTTCAACAAATATTGGCATTTTTTTGGGTTTAATTTTGATTTTGATTATGAACTTTAAAATTTCAACATTAGGAAAAAGGCGATCTATAGTTTTCTTT
Source organism: Araneus ventricosus (assembly GCA_013235015.1). Taxonomy (NCBI): domain Eukaryota; kingdom Metazoa; phylum Arthropoda; class Arachnida; order Araneae; family Araneidae; genus Araneus; species Araneus ventricosus. The sequence goes on from BGPR01000262.1 coordinate 500,487, forward strand.
AAAGTGCGAGTTCTATATTTAGTAAAAGTTGGAATGGAGAATTTTTCAAAAGCAATATTTTTTCAAAAAAGACCTAGTTAGTTTTTTCAAATTATCATTGATTTATTGAATTAATAAAAAGAAGGATGGTCTAGGAGATGTTATTAAAAATCGGATGTTTTTTCAAAACAGAGACAAAGAATCAAAACCAGATATATACAACTGTATCCAGGTCGTGGTGTGTAAAGTGTGCCGTATCAAATTCACAGCAAATTTGTTTTGCATGTGGGGTGGTCGATTATGCTGTGCTAGTTTGCAGGAGTTTCGCTGCAAACTTGTCGCGTCAAGTTTGTCATGACAAGATAATATCCAGAAAAATCACACTTGCTGCAAATCTGCATGCTATCTGGTACGTCATACAGACACAAAACTTCTACCTTACGGCAAAATAGTAATCACAAAATATAAACTTTATTGTACGGCACGACCGATAATAACCAAGACATTGCAACAAAAACTGACAAACGTATGAAGTGAATTATGATCTTTTTGAATGAGGTCAAACAAAAAAAGAATGTTATTTAAAAGACATATGACATGCTTAATGAGAGAATTAAAAATTTAAAAGCGCTAAAATATGAGACAAAATTTAGGTAAACAGTAAAAGAAAGTGCAAAGATTTTAGAAAGCAATGTTTCGAAGGTAAATTATAGAGCGCGAATATTAAAAGCTGCTATATTCTGCGAAAGTGAAAATATCTGAAGAAAGCAATTTAACTTTAACATTGGCCGAATCACGCAAGATGTGATTAGGTTAAGATTCCAACAAACGAAAGCATTTTTACAAATTGTGTTTCAAATAAGTTTCAAGATTGATTAAAAATAAGAGAAAACGCCGTAGGAAAATGGAGAAAGTCTCACTGAAAAGCTAATGTTTTTGAATTTTAAGATGGTGTATGAATATTTTCTGTGTGATGATATATTACGAAGTTACGGCGTAAAAAGGTAAAAAATTGCCCTTTTAAACCCCTTTCACCCCCTTTAGGGAAATTTAGCAACTTTTCTGTAGCGTAGTTAATTCCTCCAGGTGCTAATGAACATGTGTGCCAAATATCGCTCTAATTTGTCATGAGTTGTGAATGCTATAGGGTTCAAACACACGAAAAAACAAAGAGACACTGAATTATATATATATATATATTTATTTATTTATTTATATATTCATATTTCATTATAACCCCTATTGACAAGGCAGGCGGCAACTACACATTAATATGAAAGACATTTTATCTTGAACTATTAGATACGGAACTAAAATCTTCAGAAACTTATAAACAGTTTAAATTTAATATCATCACTATTAAGAAAAAAATCTCAGCCTTAAACAAAAAAATTGGATGCCACAATGTAAATAACAACCTTCCGTATATTGTCATCTGTCCTAAGTTCCATAAACAGCCTATTAAATTTAGATACATTACTTGCGGTACGAGCACCTATATGAATAAACCTAGAATAATCTTCTCGAAATATCTCAACATAATCCTCAAATTTATTGAAGACGAAAATTTTACCTGGATAATTAACCCACTCAGCTCCAAACCCGAGATAACTCGCAAACTTTTTTTCATCTCAAGCGCCAGTCTACGAGATATCTCGCAAACTTTTCTGCGTCTCTAGCGGCAAGCTCGGATATTCTCGGGCTATTGGAATTTCCTTTCCCCCAGGACCACATACATACTAGTAATTGGAGGGTTGGCCTGTTCATTGTAAACCGTCCATTGTGTTTGTCACCCCGCAGTTGGAAGAAGAGGGATTTTGAGACTGTGTGGGGTTTTTCGACTTCTGTGCAAAAAGGAACATTTTTATTATAGCTTATCGGAATTATCAGCTAATTCTTTGAAATAGTAATATGGCGGGAGATAACGTGAGGATGGGTACTATATTTTTTCAACAGCTATGTTACTGTTTTATGAAGTATAAAATGGCGAAGGACAGACTAATTATTTTCGAGACTCCGCTACAGAAATACGGAAATAAAAATTAAAAACTGCCTTCTCTGACAAAAAAAAATGTCCTAGATTATTACCCGTTTTTATTTCTAAAGCAGGTTTTAGAACTATTTATCATGACGGAATTTTACTATTAGAATTTTACAGAATTATTAGGTACTTTCCCGTTAAAGCCATATCATGTTTTTAACAACGAGAAACTGCGCCTCTCGTACTTTTAACGTTGCATTGTAATTAAGATTTAAATCAAAAAAATTAGAAATTAAAATATAACGTGGATTTATTATATAAATATTACTTGGGGGCTGTCCATAAATGATGTCACACTTTTTTTTTCAATATTTTTAACCCCCCTCTTTGTCACAAAGTGTCACACTTCACCATACCCCCTCCCTCCCCCTTGTCACATGTCACACTATATTACATAAATATAAACTTGCAGTTCAGAAACAAAGCACTACCTTATAGATCATATTTCAAATTTTATTTTTAAACTTTAACTATGTGTTTTAATGCCATTTATGAGCATAACAATAATAATGATTATATGTGTACTTATTTTGTATGAAATAAGATTAAGGTTTACAACAAAAACCTAATTAATATACAATAGTAATAAAATAATAATATAAAAGAACAATTGTAAACAGTACTATTTTGGAATTTGATATATTTTGCAATAAATCTTATATTTACTTTATGAACACAAAATACTCTTAAACAGATTTATTTAAAAAAAACTCGCCTCAATAAGATAAACCTGTTTGTGCCACTACCAGTTCTACCACTCACCCAGGTGGGGCAACGTATCTTTTGTTGGACATTTCAAGGGTGTGACAGGGGGGGGCAGTGGCGGACTGGGTCTGAAAATAACGGTTGCCAGCAGTCAATGGGGGCCCACTCATATCAAAAATGATACTTTTTCTCTATATATATTTGTAAATTTTATTTATTATAAATATAATCAATTAAAATCAATAAATAGACATGATATACTATATAAATTATTACATATTGTTATCCTCTAAAAAGCTGTTATGTATACTAGTAGTTCTGTGAACAGTAGATCTCGCCCCTCCCCCACACACAAAAATCTGCTCTTCATTTCAATCTTTAAAAGTTCAGCCACTACTCATATTTCCACTAGTATTCAAAGTATTCTCTTGAATTTTTATTACAACATATTGCCATGAATTCTGTACGTTTCGTATAATTTGGCTGAAAAATCTGTATGTTATAAGCAAAAAAATTGCTGAAAATTTCGGAATCTTTAAGAAATCCTTTATAGCTTCCTGAATATTCGTACTTTTTTACACAAATGCATGTAAGTATTTCGCTTATCAAGCGAAACCATTGGTGAAAGTTGCTACTCATTATCAGTTTTCTGAAAAATGGGTGTGTCCTAAATCATTTTCTTCATTAATTTCTGGTCAGTCCCCTAAATGCCATCGTGACCGAATCTTCCTTGTAAACTGTGAGTTGAAGCCTCTTCTTTACATGGTCGAAGTTCTAGGAAAATCCTTTCAGTCTTTCGGGACATATCTGAAAAAATTTGCAAATTCAAAAGTGTTCACATTGTTCTGTCAACCACCTATTCTTTTGATTAGTTATATTATATTTGAAAGTCATTGCTTTATTTTACGATTCACATTTAAATTTTTTAACAAGATAACTTCAACAAGAAAAAAGGAACGATGGAAACGATTTTAATGATTTACTTTGCTGAACTTAAACTAGATAACATTTTTTTTTGAAAAATTATCTTAATTCATCTCAAGTGCTGTTTTCAGAAAAATTTCGTGGGGATAATTTTATTATTTCCATCTTTTTTTGCCGGTATTCTTATTCGATTATACCATTCTGTTCTTTAGGGCAAAGAGTTGACACTGTTCATTCGAGCTCGAAATTTAGAAGATATATAAAATGGTTCTCAGTTTATGGTAAAATTTATTATAGTTCACAAATATAAATTGGTGATTTATGAGCTCATTTCTCCTCTTTAACTGAATACGTTTCCTTTATTAAACGTAAGAAAATTAAAAAAATAATTATTAAAAAAAATTTGAATTTCTGTTCCTATTTAATATAAAATTTGAATTTTTGGACACTTATGTCCAACCCATCTAGATAGACGCAAAATCGAAACAAATCACTGCTTTTTAAATGTTTTATATATTATCAAACGAAAAGCAGCTTTGTTTGGAGTAAAATGAAAAAAGATAAAGGGATACAAAGGTATTTTAATTTCTTTATCTAGTTTATATATACATATAATTAGGGTTGCCATACGTTCCGTATATACGGGACTGTCACAGTATTTCACTACTCAGTCACATATTGCTATTTGTCCCGTTTTCTCCTTAAACTCTGCTGGAAAGATATAGAATGTACTATTACATATTTATAGGTAAGAAACATCGATATTCGCAACACTGAGATTCTATTCAACCAATTTGTATATCTAAGAGATTAATTAGAGAAAAATAATACCAACCAAATATGCGAGGCAATTATGAAATTGCGTATGCAAGAGAAATGGCTGAAGTTTTTTGCAGATATCATGTATATTGATGAGAAATCATGTCTTATAAAGCTCTGCGAAAACGTATTTGCCTTTCAAGCCAACAATGCTATTGTGGAGAGAATATTTTCCGTAATGTCAACTCAGTGGTCGAACGAAAGAAACTGGTTGTCAGCGGAGACAACTGAAGCAATTCTGATTTGTCATTATAATTTTAAAATGATTTGAGCCCAATTTTATAATTATGTGGAAGAAGAAAATGATATAATTAAGAAAGTAAAATCAACTTCAAAATAAGACTAGGCTAAAAAGGATTACCCTGCATCTTTTTTATTATTCTAAGTGTTCAGTTTATTAGATTGTTTGGACTTTATTTCTTTTTTATCAGAGTAAAATAAACCATTACCTACACACTTTTTTCATGCTTTATTTATTTAGTACATAAACGTCCCGTATCAATACCTGGAAATTTTGACAACCCTAAATATAACGTTATGAAAAATGACATAGTACATATACTTTGCCAAGATTAAAGCATATTCTTTGTAAAAATGAATGAAATAAATGTTAGAAACCAGATAAACAACAATACAAGAATTAGCTCCAAATTGAATAACAAAGATACACATAGAGACCCAGAATTAAAAGCATAAGTAAGTTATTTTACGTTGCACATTTTTATCACCCATCAGGGTTGTTGATTTTTTAAAATTTTTTTTCAAAAAAATCAATTTATTTGATTTAAATCGGATTTTTTTATTTAAATCAAGATTCTTTTTATTTTAATGATTTTTTTAAAACTATATATATATATTTAATATCTGTATATTAGACAATGAGGCCTACAGTCATAGAATTATATATATATATATATATATATATATATATAACAACATACTAGTCATTAAGCTCTACTTTCTTTTTAAAAAATTTATTTCAAACATGTAACAACTATTTAAAAAATATTTGTGAATTAAATATAAAGAATAATATACTTTTAAAATATAAGACAATTTTATTAAGGAAAAATATAAAAATTACATTTCTTGACTATAGATATATTATTGTATGTTAGAATATATAAAATTTTTAGATATAGCTCTTCTGGTCAAGCAAATTTTGCACAAGTGAGAAGCAGGCTCTCTTTTACATGAATTGCACCAAAGGACTGAAAATCCTGTTCCCGCCTTTTCAAAAATAAGTATTATCCTTCCTCCTTATTATTGGACAATAGACTAAGGATGTCTTAGAAATGTTGCAATCTTGAAAGAACTAAATAGCATACTCTTTTCCTCTCCCCTTTCAAGTATTTGGATTAGGGTTTATTTCACCTTGACCTTAAGAATAGACTACTTTTTACTAAGCATAAAAAAGAAAAGAAACCAGTAACTAGGTGACAAGTCACTGAAATTTTCTGAAGTAACTTTTTCTAACCTGGACTCAAAAATGTGTTTTTGAAATATAATTTACACATCAACCATTCTATGCGCTTGTTATTTACAGTAAATAAAGTTTAATATTTATTTAAAAGCAAGAATTTTAAGAAATCCAAATGGAAAAGAAACATAAAAGTGACTATTTTTCAAAAGTTTCTCAAAATTTAGTATGTTACGTTAGACGTAAGAAACAAACTTCATTAGAACAGAAATCGCTTTTCCTTTTTGATGGTGTACCTATTTTTTTCGTACAATTATCCAAAAACATGCTATTGAGAACTTAGAGCAAAACAACACAAAACATTAATTAAAAATTTTTCTAGATTAAATTTTTAAGGCTTCGAGGTGCATTGAGTCACCATCAGCTGTGTGCCAAATTTCATGACTATAAGTGCGATAGATTTGTCTGGACATCGTGCACACAAACATTTCCTTTTATAATTATAGAACATAGTTTAAATTGTGCTATGTAGATGTTTGTATTTCTTTTGGAACATTTGTATGTATTACTTAATTATCTTGCATTTGAACATTATTGAAATATAAAAACTTTGTTTTCCCCAACACTATTTAGTTTTCTCCAATATTAAAATGAAATTCAATGAATTTTACTATGTTCTTTCTTTGTGAACATGATCCTTTCACAATATTTATTTTATAAAAAAGGAGCACCTCATACTTTGCATTTTATTGTGTTGCTCATTAGAGTTTTATTTAAAATCTTATTTGCTTATGTTCTCAAAAATAAAAATATGGAAAGTACTCTAGTTACATCAATTCAATGAAATATTTTTTATGATTTATATATTCTTTCTTTAAATATACATTTAAAAATGTTTTAAAATCACTAAAGATACATGAACAATTTTATTTCATTAAAGCAGAATAACTTGATATTTAAAATAAAGTGATTTAAATCGGTGATTTTTTTCAAAAAATCAGTTGATTTAAATCAGTGATGTTAATCAACTGATTTAAATCTCCGCAACCCTGTCACGAATAGAGGTTTTGTTTGAATGGAGCCTCAAAATAATTTTGCTCCTCGGGCATCATATTGTCAAAATCCGCTACTGGATTCAGCACCAATAAACTCCAACTAAACATGTCAGCAAAAAACGTGATAAATGATACAGATTTTAGAATAAAGGAAAATATAAATGCAAGTTACCAAACGCGTTAAATTAACTTAAATACTTTGAATGTAATATTGTGATGCTAAATAGAGAACAGAATAAAAAGATTATTTTACAACAATGACTTCGAGTACATGGACGTTGAGTATATTTCCTTGAAACATGTAAATATGAAAAATACCGTTAAGATAATTCTGCAATGAGCTAAGATACTTATATATCTTATATTTATACCAAAATTTATTAATGTTGAAAATAGCATCTAACGCAAATTATAACGTTCTAATATAACTGAATGCAATACTGATACAAAATACTTTGTGAAATTAGCAGGTAATGCAATATTATATAATCAGACTTCTAATGAATGACAAACTAATAAAACTATTATCATAATTGTATATACAAGACAATGAAGTTGCACACTTTGACTCTAAATATGCAAATATCAAGTAATATAAAAATATGGTACATGAAAAAACTATTACTGCACTGGTTATTTTAGATGATACACAAAGAATTATTGTACACACAGGTACATTGAAAATAGCGCACCAAGAAGGAAGAAAGGTACAATCACGAAACTTCGCAAATAAGTACAGTGAGATCCGATATGCAAGTGATCTAAGTTTGGTGCCAATGCGTATGACCACACACCCTGCAGTGGTGCTGAAATCAGGAAGTGGGCTCTATATAAACCGTGGCATAGTGGAAGATTCATAAACGTGACGATCACATTCCGACTCGAGGAAGACTTTAGTAAGCAAAGAATGCCAGGTAGACGTGTGAGAAAATTTATTCATTCCTCACAGTTAAGCGAGTTTGAGGGGCCTCATCATTGGCATGAAAACCGCAGGCTGGTCGACGCGCCGTGTTGATCGCCAGGTCGATCGTTCGGAGTGTCCAGTCAGAACATGTTGGGAGCAGTGGACACGAGATGGTACCTACGTGCGGCTTACCGGGTCTGGAGCGACCAGGAAGATGACGAGGCGAGAGGATCGAAGGATAGTGTGGTAAGCGCTCGTGGATCCCACAGTGACTCGTTCCACGATACAATCAGATGTAGGGGTGCCAGTGTTTTCACAAACCATTTCCAGAAGTTTTGCGGAAGCGAATTTTTAATCCAAGCGGCCTGTTCGTGTACTGCCTTTAACACCGAAACATCGGCGACTCCGTCTACAGTGGTGCCATGCCAGAGCGACCTGGAATGGCACAGATTAGAAAAATGTGGTGTTTAGTGATGAATCCCGGTTCGTTTTGAGGACAGATGATAACCGCGTACGGGTGTGGAGGCGCCCTGGTGAACGGTGCAATTCCACCCACGTTGACGCGCGACACATTTCCCGCACAGTAGGCGTAATTGTCTGGGGGGCCATAACCTATGCAAGCCGCTCCACTCTAATTGTGGTACGTGTAACCTTAACGGGCCAGCGTTATGTTAATGACATTCTTCGACACCACGTAGGACATTTCTTAAATGATCTTCCAGGGGCAATTTTCCATCAAGATAATGATCGTCCTCATACAGTTCGAGTTGCTCAAGACTTCCTACGTCATGTTCAGACTCTTCCATGGCAGGCCCGCTCCCCGGACTTGTCCCCTATAGAGCATGTGTGAGACCATTTGAAGCGAGAGATGCCGCTGCTTTACTCTGTACATGATTTGGAGGTGACTGTTCAAGATTTGTGGGTCCATCTGCCTCAGGACTACATCATACGTCTAATCAACACAATACCGAACCGTGTTGCGGCATGTATTGCAGCAGGAGGTAGTCCGACGAGCTATTGAAGTTGCACTGTGTTTGTCTAATTGCACACACTGTATTTGTTTAATTGTCTTGATTTTGGGATCAAGTAAATCTCTCAACTGTTTTATTATGTGTATTAAATTTCATTTCAATCCGATGCTCCCTTCTTGGTGCGCTATTTTCAATGTACCTGTGTGTATGACAGTCATTTTGAGTAACTTGATCCATTATTTCATTTTCTTAAAACATATAAGTAAAACAGATTTCCGATATGAACAAGGATATTCAAACACAATGTATCTAATTAATTATTTCATGAATAATTTTAAAAATTATGAGCACACAAAAAAAATCATTCGTTTTTCCAAAATTTTAAAGAAAAAGAGTTCCGAATTTTTAAAAATTTTCAACTGTGAGGTATTTTTCGAAGCATGGTGTAACGCATAAGGTTACGTTACACTGCGCGCATTGGTACCTCGATTCTTTTCTTACCCGCTGACCTTTTTCGTTAAACTTCTGACTGCAAACAATGTATATTTCTGTTGGGGCTTTCTTTTTCTGTGTTGGTTCAATGTGAGATGGAAAGTGACGTCCGGTGAGACGGTCAGAAGATGTAGTATTTTGTGAAGAATGTTTCGATTCCCCATATATTTTGGCCAATTCTTCAACAAGCTGTAGGCGGAAGTCCAAATGGGACATGGTGCCCCCATTCTTTTTGTAGAGGACAAAGGAATTCCACACTGACTGATTTAAAATTTGTCGAAATATTTTTAAGTAATACTTCTTTTGCTGATTTCTTACAGTAGGGTAGTATGACAAACACTCATCAGCCTTATCCACGCCTCCCATAGTAAGGTTGTAGTCAATTATAGCTTGAGGTTTTTTGGAAACTATTCTTTCCGATTTTCTGTGAGTTTTTTTTTCCTTTTCTTGTCCTGTTCGACAATTACCGTATTATGCACAGTACTTAAAATACAGATGGTTTTTTTTGCCCATGTATTTCATTACACAAATCTTCCCCTACTGAAACCTAACGATTTCTCCTTTTTTGAGAGTCCCTTTTTTGATTTCTTCGGGAACACCAATTTTGTTAGGTCTCAATCTACCATAAACTTCAGTGCGGTGAGATAACAGAAGTTCTGCCAATTCTGGTGACGTGTAGAAATTGTCCAAAGTTACACAATAGCCCTTGTCAAGAAGATCCTCCAAAAGTGTCATAACTATGTTCGTTGTAGATTTGTAATTGGGGAATTCATTCCAGAGTGGCATATCCTTTCCTGTGTAAATAAGGCTATTCCAAATATAACCACTGGAAGATTCGCATAGCTGATAGAATTTAATCCCGAACCTGGCTCTCTTTTTTGGTAGGTACTGTTTGCAGCCCAATCTTCCTTTATACAATAATAAGGATTTATCAACTGACACATCCCTTTCTGGAACGTAATTTGATTTGAACTTTCTGTTTATGGCATCATAAACTTCATAGATTTTTCGTAAGCCAGGTTGGGGATGTGTCTCCAAATCGATTGTTTCATTATTTGTGAAATGAAGGAATTTCATGATGATGCTGAATCTTTTTTTGGGCATAAGTTGCTTCAAATATGGAGTGCTAAGCAATGGCCTCTGCGACCAATACCACTTTTGCAATGGCTTTTTTACTATAAATAATTCCCAAAAAAACACGAATTTCACTTGAGTCGACATCTTTCCATTTCTGAGCCCTTGAGCTTGGAGTTAAATCATTTTTCTCAATGAAATCTTCTGCATAGCGGTTCGTTTCGCTCGCTATATAACCTACTATGTCATCATCGAAGAAAATGCAGAAAAATTCAATGTGAGAAGAACCGTCCATGCGTGTATTCAGTCCTGGGTTGCCACTGAAAGGAAATCTTGGTGGAGGTGGTGCAAGGCTTTCTTGATCAATTCTACACCAGTTTCTAGCGGCATCCAATGTATCTTCATTGGAATCACTTTCATCAGAAATGTCCTCATAGGAAGAATCCGATTCTGAGTATTCTTCTGAATCCATTGTTCATAAGTATTTTGAAACGCAATTAAAAAACGAACGTGTCGAGAGTTGAGAGAGCAACGCTAAGTTGAGAGCACATGAGCAGTAAACATCAAAAAGAAATGACAAAACATAAAACAAGTCGGAGTTTATATATCCGTCTAAAGACTACTCTTCCTAAAATTGCAGTTCTTGGGGAAAAGTACCGGATTCGTCTCGAGTCTCTGCTTGAATGGACGACGATTTCTCACCTCGATAGTAATAACATTAATGACGGAGACACGGGCACACCTCTAATTCTATTCCTGCTGAGGCTTTAGTACTATCTACTGCCTGTCTAAACAGCTGATATTTCGTTCCTTTTCAAACCGTATTTATTTACGCTCAAGTGTCGCCCCACGGCCATTCACTCACCCCTACACAGGTTTCAAAATACCTTGCTTCAAAGATAAACTGGCTGCTGTCCCCCTATCCCAACCCATTTTCTTCCCCCTTATTGAGAAGCCCTCAGAGCCCACAGTAGTATAAATCACTGTCATGTCTCTCCTTTGACATCGGAGTATTCTCTAACCGCAAAAAGGGGGAAGGGATGTTCATTGTTAAAAATTGCTGTCGTTTGCTAGTACAACTAAGTTTTACGAAGGTGGCATTTCTCAAACGTTTCAAAATTTCCATTGAGCCGCTGGGAGGGTTAAAAACAATAATAAAGTTATCGAATTTCTTAAAAATAATAAAATAGATACAATAGAAACCTATGAGTTTCAAGACCTCTTCACAAGCATCCCATTACATAAATTACAAGAAGTCTTAATGAATTATTTCTACGACCTAAAACACTTACTTAACATCCCAATAACATTCTGGAAAGATCTTACATATTACTGTATTTACAATACCTTTATTTTCAACGGGGAAAATATCTTTCAGGATATTAAAGGCATCCCACAAGGGACCAGCTTTTCATCTCTACTTGCCAATTTATTTCTGCACTTTTTGGAACGGAACATCGTTATTAATTAGAATTCAGTCATTAGATTCATTGATGACCTCATTATTTTTAACCATAAAGATTTCAATACAACTAATAATAATCTATATCCAAATGAACTTAAATTAATCCAAACCAATAGCTATCAAGAACCAGTTATTTTTCTGATCTTAATTATTGATTGCCAAAATACTTTAAAAATAAATATTTATGACAAAAGAAACGAGTTTAAATTCAATGTCAATAGATATATTTTTTGGAACTCAAATATCTCTTCTAAAATTTACAAAAATACTATCATTAATCAACTCATAAGAATTAACAAAACATGCAGCGATAAAAATTCAATCAAGAAACAAATTCAGCAGCTTATAAATAACCTTAATACTAATGAAACTCCCTCCTTCTACGAACGTTTAATTAATGGCTTTTAGATGCAAGTAAAGGATTGCATATTAGAGCTATGCTGGCGCAGTTCTAATACTGTGGTAGGGTCTCTGAAGCCAGACAGGTCTAATGTGATTACCTCGAAAACGCAACTTTCAGTCGTTTATTAATGGATTTCAAATTCTTATGTTATTTAACACTAACCTTTTCCACATTAATTTTTAAATACACTCTTTTCCTTTTTTTATCATCATACCTTAATTTTTAAATACATCTTAATTTTTTAATACACTCTTTTCCTTTTCATCATCATATCTCTAATCTTCATCATTTTCTCAATGTAGATCGCTTTCATCTTTGTTTCCATCGGTTTCTTACTCTTAATCGAAACTCCTCCAACTTTAGAAGTTTGGTGCAAAAGAAATTAATTTGATATTTCGTAAACATCCGGACCCTACATGACGCGTTAGGTTCATTCCTTTGTGATGCCTCCCGTTGGCTACATCCCTCAGTTTTAGGTTCGTAAAATTATTTCTGATATTTGGTATTTCATTCGAATTCTTGGTCTGTCATAATGTTAGGGGTAAAGGACAGTGTTTTCAGCTTTAGGCCAGCACTGTTTGCAGAAATAATTCTGATTTCTCTAATTTTTTAGCAGTTCGTATAGATATTACTTACCCTGATGAGCATCTATACGCTTTTACCGATTAACTACAGTCTTTCCATTTAATTTCAACATTGATATATATATATATATATATATATATATATATATATATATATATATCAAAACAAACTTAGAAACACAAGACAAAAACTCAAAAACAATCAAGACACAATGGCAAAAAATAGATAAAAAGCAAAGTAAAAATGAAAAATATCATAGCGAGCCGCTCGTCAGGAAGGAAAGCTCGCTCATGATATTAATTTGTGCTTTTTCCTGCTAACGACAAACAAAATCCGTTAAAAATTGCCGCCATCCCCTCAAGAAGCACAGCACAATTAGAATGGAAGAATTCTTGAATAAAAGAAAAATACATTTAAGATGATTTGAAAAGAATCGAAAGCAAAAATCTGAATACAAAAGACCTAGAATAAAATAAATAAAATAGCAGTATACACAAAAAAATAATAAAATAAAAGCGAAATACGCTTACCATGGCCAGGAAAAAACTAGCGTGTCCGTGAGGACCATAAGGAGAATGGACGCCAAACCGGTTATTGCTGTTGCCAAACAGAGGAAAAAGAAGAAAAGGAGAAAAAGGCTTTGTCAGTAGCTCCGGAATCACTGCTTGAGATATCGTCGCACAAAGTTTTCGGGAATACCATTGTTTAAAAGTTGATCATACAAAAGCTTTAATTGTCTAGATTTTGAAATTTCGCTCGAACAAATAGATCTAATGCGAGAAAATTGAGAGAGAATAGTGTTTCTATAAATCTTAATAGAAATATTAGAAGACCAATATGAAAGTCGGTTGACACAAAAATTATATATATATAGAAATATGTATATATGAAATATGTATATATATAGAAATAGAGTATAAATCGAAAAATGAAAGAGTATAAAATGTGAAATGAAAAACACAATAAAAGCACAATAACGTTTCTTCAGGGGATGAAGTTATTGTGAATTGCTAAATATTAAAGTTTGACATTTTCTTGCAATCAGTTATGCCGCAAGGCCTAAAACACTGATTTTCATCCCTAATGCCAAACCAACCAGAAAAAAAAAACCGAGAGAGGAGTTTTGAATAATTAAAACAAAATTGCGATGTGATAACATTAGAGAAAAGTAAGAAAAAATATTTTACGTACCAGAAGGACGGATGTTGACGTGGCAGTGTAAGCGGAGGGTCACGCTACAGACTGGCGTTGAAGGGGTGTGAATATAGTGTCAAGTGTCAGTTTTCGCGCTTAACTTTGGCTGTTGCCAGGGGAGTGTAGTATGTTGTGAACGATGAAGATTAAATGGAAGAGCGAAAACGATAGATAGCGTAGAGAAATAGTGGAAGAAATGAGAGACCTGTGAAAAATGTTTAAAAGATGCGTTTTCGAGGTAAAATATCAGACATTACCGACTTGAGTGACCCTACCACGAAGATTAAACTTCGCGTCGGCATCTCTCTGATAAGCAATCCTTTACTTACATCTTAAATCCATTAATCAGAGGTTCGTAAAGTGAGGGGGGAATTTTATTAATGTTGAGGCTATTTCTTAAGTGCATGATTTGCTTTTTGGCAGAATTAGTGTTATTGCAAATTTTGTTGATTCTTATAAGTTGATTGATAATTGTGTTTTTGTAGATTTTATATGAGATATTAGAGTTCCAAAAAATAAATTTATTGACGTTAAATTTGAATTCGTTTCTTTTGTCGTGAATGCCAATTTTTAAGTCGTTTTTGTGGTCTAAGCATAAATCAAGAAAAATTGCTGGGGACTGATTGTTGCTAGTTTTAATTAGTTTGAGTTCTTCTGGGTAGATGGTATTGCAAATAGAACTGAAGTCTTGAAAATTAAAAATTATAATATCGTCAATAAATCGGAAGGCAGAGTGGAGGTTTAAGATGAAATTTCTTTCGAAGAAATGAAGAAAGAGGTTGGCTAGTAAAGATGAGAAGTTTGTTCCTTGTGGGATGCCTTTTATTTGTTGGAAAATATTTTCTCCGTTAAAGATAAAGTTATTGAATATGCAGTAGTTGATGAGGTCTTCCCAGAAAGTTACTGGAATTTTAAGGAGATTTTTAAGATCATAGAAGTAGTTCATTAGTACCTCTTGTAATTTATTTATTGGAATACTTGTGAAAAGATCTTGAAAGTCGTAGGTTTCTATTGTATCAATTTTGTTATTATTAAGGAATTCAATTACTTTGTTATCGTTTTTTATAATCCATGTGAAATTTTCTTGTTCAATATGATTTAGGATGATATTAAGATATTTTGAAAAAATGGTTCCAGGTTTGTTCATGTAGGTGTTAGTGCCGCAGGTGATATATCTGAATTTAATTGGTTGTTTATGAAATTTTGGATATATAACAATATATGGTAGATTATTATTTGCATTATGGCATTTAATCTTTTTGTTAAGAGCTGAAATTTTTTTCTTAATGGTGATAATATTTGATTTATTGAGTTTGTAAGTTTCTGATGATTTTAATTCCTTATCTAAAATTTCGAGATAGAATTTTTTGCAGATAATTGCAAAATTGCCGGCCGCTTTATCAATAGGGGTTATGATGAAATGTTCTTGCAGAGCTTTGATACTATCCTTGATATTTCGGTAGTCATATTTTTCGTAATTAGGGTTGTCTTTTTTGTAATTGTTTTTTATGAACTGTTTAAATTTGAAGTATATTGACCATTTCCATTCGGTGAAGAATTGCACTGGTATATTGAATTTGGAGGCAAGTTTTAGGCAAAAGTTATCCAAATCATTAAGAAAACTTTTGAAAATTTTATTAATGGAGATCTTGAAAATGGGACGGAATTTTGTACCTTTGATCATTAGTTCCTTAAGTTCTTTATACTTTCAATTCGTTTTTTACATATCCTTTCGAATTTGATATGAATGTTTGTTATTTATTTTATTGTTTTTCTATTATGTTTTTGCATCTTTTATATATATAGAAATATATATATATAGAAAATTTAAGAAACTATCACATAGGAAAAAATATTTCCGGAAAATGTCCGTCTGAGAACGCGGTAACTAAAATTAGGAATAAGCTAGACGAATGAGGTTCGGTGCGTTATCTTTATAATAAAATTTGTACAGATTTATCAGATTTTGAATGAAATCAGACAACTGGAAGTCTGTCTATCGGTGTGCACGTGAACACAATAACTCAAAAACGCCCCAAGCTAGTAGCCCCAGTAGTATCTTCAGCTGCACATGCCCAACAACCGCCGGAAGTCTGAGGAAAAATACTAGTTATTTTTAGCGTTTGTTGACTCATTCTTATTCTCTCTTTATTTATCCTCACTAGAAGAAGTGTGGAGTAATTTAAAACCCATGATCAATAAGAATATCAGAAGAGAAATATGTTTCTATTTTTGTCTTTTACAGCAATTCTCAGTGCCTAGGGGAAAGGGTGTCGGTGGTTCGAGCCTTATCAATTGTATGCTGTACGTGAGAGGCAATAAGAGAGATTATGATCAATGGGCTGATAATGGAGGAAGAGGCTGGTCATGGAATGGTGTCTATTCATATTTTCTGAAAGCAGAAAATAATACGGACCCTGAAATTGCAAACAATGGTAATTGGTAATTTAATTTTCAACTTCGAAAATTTTGCTTTTCATACAAATTACAAAAAAACCTTTCTTAACTATTCCAAAAATGATGCAATCTAAATATTGCTTCAGTTCATGCATCAATTAGTTATTATTGTCATAACAATTTTACCGTTGGATATACGGGTTGTAAAAGGAGGTATTTAAGGTTATTTTACATTTTTTCTACAATTTTCTAAAAATATAACATACAAACTGTTAGGGGAAGTAGAAAACACAAAAATCGGCCCAAATCACCTAATAAAGTATCAGCAGAAACGCCAACCGAAAGAGCTAAAAGGCGCTGTTCGCCAGAATCGTTTATCAGGCTGGTTTATCTAGCCTGAATTTCATTTCGTCTTGCGGAGTGAACGTCAATACCCAATCCTATGAGATGCCCTTTGACTCTTAATGTTAATGTACTTATTAATGTTTCAAAGTTCATTACTATTTTTGCATCTTCCAGTATTCTCTAGATCATACAAAAGGATTTTGGTTTGTATTTGTGCCCTGCTCTGAGAGTTTATGCGCTGAATTTTGAATAACCATGCATGTAAGGTAGATGCCTTCTGAATGGATTTGAGCAGGAGAGAGATATGTTGTAGGGTCTCGGTCGACTTCGCCGATGGGCCATGGGGTGGAAATGGTCGGGGGATATATATATATAGGGTTGTCCAATAGCTAATTTCTAAACCGTTAGAGATAGACATATAGTTCCAATTGGAAAAATTTTTAAATGAAGAGAATTTTCATTCCCTCATAACTCTCTTACAATTGAAGTAGAAAGATAATTCGATCAGGCAAAATTTAAAATATAGATTTTAATAATTTCTTATTAAATTATGTTTAAAATACCAAGATTAGGATAAATGCAAAATAAAATTAAATTCCGAGAAAAAATTTTCTTTTTGGATTATATTTTTTCAAATAAACATAAAAGAAAGTCGGTAGAAAATAATTTTTTAAAACTTTTTTTACATAAACATTAAATATTTTTTAAGTTATAGTAATATAACAAAAAATAAAAATTAGATTCAGATTCCTTACATTACCTCAAAAATAAATCAAAGGAAAAATCCAAAAATTTTAAAATGAGATCACTTTGACTTCAAAATCTGACTAAATGGCGGTATATATCTGTAGAAAATTGTTTAGGAGTTTGGGAATTCCTACTGACTTGCTAGAAAAAGCAAAAAAGAAACAACGGAAAACATTTAGTTAAGCCATGGAAGAGAAATGTAACTGGCCTTTCAATAGGACTTTGGGTGTTAACGGGTTAATCTGCTAACGGTTATTTTACGAAATTAAAATTTCAGTGTAATATTGCCTACATTGCAGGCTATCATTCAACGGGCGGCTTTTTAACAGTGAGCACACCTCCACAAACCAACGCGTTGAAAGAAGCTTTTGCCGCAGCAGCTTCAGAAATCGGCTACGAGTACAGGGATATTAATGGTGAAAAACAGACCGGTAAGTAGATAATGCACTCTGCCTTAGTTTGGCTCTTACAGAGGGTAAGTTTCCTTTCTCTTTAAAATTGCTCAATGAACTGGATGACAAATCTTGCAATATCTGAAAGCCTTTTCTTGTCATAATAAATTATTCTCTAAGCATCTATCATAATATTATTATGTAAATATTTATTTGTTGCAGTATTTATCAGGTTCGGTTTCTCTTTAAAAAATAGGAAATTAGAATTGATTCAAGTGCTTCGTCCAAAGTTTCTAGTGATAAATAACCAGTTATCAGCATTGGTTAACGTTTTTTTTTGGTATTGGTATATATTGCATTACAAATGATTTATTAAGTTTGAAAATAGATAGCACCTAAGATAATCCAGTAATTTAAAAAAAAGTCTAATGCAATAATAATCTTTAGGCTAACTACATCAGATAAAGAAAAATAAATTGTAAATGGTATTTAAAGGTATATCACATTGAAAAAATATGCGTCAAGAAATACGAGATAGGAAGTAGGTATACATGACTCCAAATAGAAAAAAATGCTCCCTTTACCAAAACAGTATTTATCCTTTTTTCAACTGAAATAAATTCTTCTCCATAATGCTTTAATCAATAACACAGTGACAAATACTCTTACCAAAAATAAAATTGAGATGAGTTGCTAACCTTTTGAATTTAATAACAAATTTAAGTCGCGTGATCATTGAATTGATTCTGTTCAATCGTATGTTTCAGTGAAGAACTCAACCTGCGAAAGTTCTTCATGTAGTCTTAGAGAGATAAGATTTGCGATTTAGCTTTGTGAAATACGGGCACATCATGTGACCTTTCAGATAGCATTTACGTTTGCTTTTTTAACATCCCATGTTAGATTGTGAAAATTTTCGCTTTCACTTTTTCTTCGAAAAAATTTTATCACGAGTCAAAACAGGAAAATAAAAAAAGAGTGTTTCAGTCGAGTATAGTTTTAGGATTACGTTTGCTTACAAGCACGCATAATTGATGAAAACAGGGTCTAAAATGAAAACAATAAGAGAAAACGACAATTTTAAAACTATAAATGACAGAAAAAATATATTTTTAATAGTTAATAAATAGTTAGTGTTGCCAATGCATTTTCCCCCACCTCACTTCTGCAGCCCCTCTCAATGGATCTGCTTGCAACGCCCTCTTAGAGAAGGATAAAAGAACTACCCATACAAGAGATAGCTCTCACCATGTCCAGAACTAGAAAAATGCTGCTCTTGAACGGTAATTCCCCCGGAGCACATACTGGAGAAACCATGATTTGTAATTTAAAATTTTGTGTTTGTCTTTGTAAATTAAAATTATTTTAGTTACCTGGGCCATTTTCTTTTGTAGCTACGTACAGTAGTTATAATTGGCGCCCAACATTAAAAATATGTCGAAGTTTGTGCAACTATGCACTGTTAAAAGTCATTAATTAGGAAACGCGGTATTCTTTGTGCAATCAGCACTGGTGAGATTTTACCAAAGTAAATTTAAGAGAGCAACCCTGCTCTACAGATACGTGCAGCCCCTGTATGTTATGGAAACAAGTGCTGCTAGCACTTAAAAAGTTTTGGAATTTAAAAAGAAATAATTGGATAGTGCACCCCGCACTTATTGCCTACAGCAGCAACCAGCAGCTTCCTTTGATAAATAATTTTATTTTAACAACTCTTAGTGTTATAGAATTTTGTTCTCCGGATTAATTCTGAAAAGGAAACTTTTGGTCATCCTGACCATGGTAGAATTTTAATCGATGTTTGAATGTAGAAAAATGCGTATTTTGTAAGTGTAAATTCTAACGCATTTCAATTTATTGTTTTGTATGAATAATATTGGAGTTTTTATATAATAGCGCAAAGTATATCCTTTCTATATTATATTAGAAGATTATAAGTAATTTGGAATTATATTGTCAGTATTTTATATTTTTATTAATTTTGAAATGCTATTGTCTTTATGTTTTTCGTTAATTCTTTCTCATGCTCAAGATTAACGCATCTAAAATAATGATTCATTGTAAAGATATTCATTGAATGATTTAAAATTCTATTTTTCAAATTATAACTCCAAAGCGATATATGAGTTGCTAATTTTTCTGAACGAAAGTTGTCAATGATTCATGTATGTACGTGTCTTCTAATTCGCTCCTCGCAAGAGACCTTAAACTCAGTTTTGCTGTGCAATCATTTCAACTGTCAACACGAGTGTTTTGCAATCACATTATTCATGTGCTTGTACAGGAAAGTTGTAATATGTTATATTTAAAGGAATTTCTTTTGAATGATTACTGTTTTGAGGAACTAATGAAAATTATTAGTAATGTTTCAAAATATTTTGTAGTTTTTCCGAAATGTGTCTATTTTAGTGCAGATGTATAGTGTATTTCTTGTTTCTAAGCTTAAAAGAAACTGAATTTGAAACTATTTTATTTCAAATATTCTATCCTGAGTTTGATATATTAATATTCAAGCTTTCTTATAAAGATTTTATATTGAATCTCATTTGGAGTAGTATAAAAAAGGGAAAAGGGAAGGGCATTCGTTTTCCCGCCTCAAAGCTGTTCAGAAAATAACACTGGAAATTAAGTAGAAATTGTTTTCTTTTAGTATGATTTATGTATATTCTTTCTAGTGAAGAGTATTTATACCGACGAAGAGAATTTATTGATACTTTCATATACTCAATTCTAAATTAAATAATTTTTTCTTTGCAGTGAATACAGAAAGCATTTTTTTTCTTTCGTATTGATTTTGTTGTTTAGGTATTTAACTCACCAAGCAAAGTATTATTCATATTTTTTGTGTTCTTTTTTCTGAAGCATATCGTACATATTCATTTTGTATATATAATTTTTTTGTTTTCATTATTGTTTTCAGTGTCACATATAATGCTTACATTTATTTCAAGATTATATGTAATTGATTAGAATTGTATTTCAGTTTATATATTGAATTTTTCATAATACTCATCCTGATAGTTTCATTTTCATTCTACTGCATAACTTTTTAACGCAGTGCATTATTTTTAATTTTGGAAATAACAATTAAGTGTGATAGACTTTTGAACTGTTATCAAATGATCTTAGAAACTTTTCACTAAAAACATTTCAAAATGGCTTATCTCGCAGGAGTTAAGAAAGAGGACCTACGGTCTCTTTGTGAAGACCTAGGAGTAAATGTTACAAGTAAAATGTCCGTCATTGCTATAGGGGACCTAATAATTAATGACACTAACTATGATGAAGAGTTCACCCGCGATCATTTGAAAAGTATTATTCAAAATCGGAAAATTGATTATGAATAAAGAATAAAGGAGATCGAAAGTGAGAGGGCTTTTAAACTGGAAAAATTACGGCAGTCTCAGCCACAACAATCGGCATCTGCTCATGGGGTGGGTGTGGATAAA
This sequence comes from Araneus ventricosus, assembly GCA_013235015.1. Lineage (NCBI taxonomy): Eukaryota > Metazoa > Arthropoda > Arachnida > Araneae > Araneidae > Araneus > Araneus ventricosus. The sequence goes on from BGPR01000262.1 coordinate 521,848, forward strand.
CCTACAATTGAGATCCAAAAGTTACTCCCGAAATTCAAACCACAAGAGGATGACACTGGCCTCTTCTTGACACTGTTTGAACAGCAACTATCTTTTCCTAAAGTTCCTAAAGAAATTTTGTCACCTATCTAATAAGAGCATTACCAGGCGATATTGCAAAATTAATCGCCAGAGAAAAAGAAACATTGTCCCCAGATTATGATCATATTAAAAACATGTTGCTGAAACGCTTCAAGTTCAGTGCAGAGAAATTCAGGCTGCTCTTTCCACAACATAGAAAAGCCACCGACAGTACTTGGAAAGATTTTTACTTTGAAGTTAAAAACATACTTAGAAGGTTGGTTAACTGAACTGACGATTGAGACCTTCGAACAACTGAAGGACCTGATCATCACGGATCAAATAAAAAAGAAATGTCCTACGGACTACAGAGACCACTTCATCGATGACTGGTCAGAAATCATTTCACTAAATGAACTAGCTGACAAACTAGATAGTTTTGAAAACATGAAAGTGGGACTACAAAAGAAGTCTCATCCTCTTCAAAATCGAAATAAGGTTTGGTTTAAGTCAACCTCATCGGCTGTAGAGCATGAAAACGCCATCTCGTCCAGAAAGCAGCAGTTCTCTAGGAAACCCATTCCAAAAGTAAATAACAGAGATTATGCTCTAAGGCAACAGGGAAGATAGCCCTCCTGTGAAGAGCTATGGTTGTGGAACTCCTGATTTCATCCGAGTAAAGAGTCCAAATTGCCCAACAGAGCCTAAAGTCGAGTCATCCCGATTCAAGTATTTGGAAGCAAGTTTCCGTTTTGTTACTACAGCCCCAGTATCAACCGTATACCTGCGTGTAAATGGAATTTTCGGAAAGGCCTGTGTGGATACTGGATCCAGCCACTCCATTGCTGGTGAAGCTTTGTACACACTGCTGAAGGATGAGGGTGCCAAATTTCGGAATGGAACAATGTGTATTTCTCTTGCTGACGGACAACACCCGACGGAAAATGCCCTTATCACCACGGTAACCCTACAAATCGAAGGGCGGAATTTCGACAAAGAACTTATTGCATTACCCAATGCCAAGACAAACAGAACTCTGCTAGGAAATGACTTTCTGAAAAGGTCAGGTATTATGTTGGACCTAAAGAATCAACAGTGGTTCTTCAACAACATGCCTAGGAAAAAGTTTGCCTTTGTTGAACAACTGGATCGAAAGAGGTTACCTTATGAATCGTGGAATGCTGTACCGTTACTCTCCAGATTCTGAAAGTGAAGAAGCTCAATTAGTGGTTCCTACCCAGGAACGTGAACAGATTCTAAGATATCATCATGATACTCCAACAGCAGGCCATTATGGTGCTGAAGGGCCGTTCAATCAAATATCGAACAGATATTACTGGACTGGTACGAGGAAATTCATAACATACTATGTTAAAAATTGTCCTGAATGCAACGCTTCAAAGCTAGCAACCAAAAACCTTCTGGTCTCCTACAAACTCCAGTTTCATCCCAACGATTCGAAACACTTGCAATTGATCTTTTTGGACCCCTGCCAGAAAGTAAAGATGGTAAAAAGTGGATCTTCATCGTCGAATATTACACACAAAATGGTTGGAACTCTTTGCCTTGCCATCCGCAACTGCCAAAAATAATGTGCTACAACCCTGCCTGAAGAAGTTCTACTGCGTTACGGAATCCCTCGACGTATCATAAGGGATAGCGGTACACAGTTTACCTCTCCTGTGACGCAACAGCTGTGATACCTTCTAAACATTAATCAATCTTTTATACCTGTCTACCACCCACAAGCTAACCCAGTGGAAAGGAAAAACCGAGAATTGAAGCCTCGTCTTGCAATCCTGGTTTATGGCAAGCAAACCTCTTGGTCAGAAAGGTTGCCATCGATTAGATTTGCTTTGAATGCAGCAAAATGCCAGACCACCGGTCAAACTGCAGCTTTTCTACATTTTGGAAGAGAATTGCGAACGGTTGATGACGTCACGCATGGCCTTCGCGCTGTCATCGAAAACGACGATTTCGTGGCTGAAATAACCCCTTACCTTAAGAAATTTCCCCAATTCATGGCGCAAGCCAAAGAGGTTGTTGAACAGTAACAAGATAAAAGAAAGCAATATGCTGACAAAAGCAGACGTGATACACCTCAGCTTCATCCAGGTGATAAAGTCTATGCCACCTCACACCCCGTGAGCAGTGCTGATAAAGGCAAAATCTAAAAATTTCTCCCACAGAGAGATGGACCTTAAGTGATCCTGTCGAAAAGATCTCCTGCAACATATGAAATTACCAGTTTGGAAAATCCACATACACCTATTGGAGTTTACCATACTTCCACCTTGAAAGAGTTTGGGCAAGATCGCTCAAATACACCTATTCTGCCTCTAGGGAAGAGAGGTAAACCTAGAAAATCAGTGACTGCTGGTTCCTAGTTGGGACGACTGTGGAGCCAGAGGTGGAGATGTAGCCAATGCATTTTCCACCCACTTCACTTCAGCAGCCCCTCTCACTGGATCTGCTTGCAACGGCCTCTTGGAGAAGGATAAAAGAACTACCCAGACTAGAGATAGCTCTCACTACGTCCAGAACTAGAATAATGCTGCTCTTGAACGTAAATTCACCCGGAGCACATACTGGACAAACAATGATCTGTAATGTAAAATTTTGTGTTTCTCTTTGTAAATTAAAATTATTTTAGTTATCTGGGCCATTTTCTTTTGTAGCTGCTTACAGTGGTTATATTAGTAATTTTATTAAATAAACTTAAAATAATTCTAATTAAAAATTTTTAATGATTACGAAAATTATTTTTAATAAATAAACAAGTAATTTTACTAAAATAGAATATGTAACTCTTTTAGTAAAACGTTTGCACAGTTAAACTTCAAAACAGCATAATTAATATCTAACGTGTTCTAATGTTTTTAAAAAGTAGAAAAATTATTGCCATTTTTAGATTGAATACCTACATTGCGCAGTAGTTAATTTTTTAAATTCCTCGAATGTGTTAAAGGCCTTAAAAACTTATCCATTTACGATCACTGAGGATACAAGATACGGGCATGTCTTAAGTAAAGGAAACAATTTAGAAAGAAAAAACAGCAATTATTTAGTTTTAACTTCAAATTAATCAAAATAAATTAGAATGAATTATAAATGATATTTTATCATTATATTATCAGAAAATTTAGGGGATAAGAAAAATAATATGAATGCCCGACTAATTCAAACTAAAGACGTTCGTATTAGCCACTTTCCATTGTATTAAAGTATCTGGATAAAAAACCCGCCATGAACTTTTACATACAGATTGAGCCTTATTGAAGAGTTCGGATATCTAATCTGCGGAGAGCAACTTAATGTGGGGTCGCTTTGATTGCAATTCAACTCGCAAAAATTCGAAACTAATTTTTTGAAGTTCACCCCAATATAAATAAGGAAATAATATTTCCTTTACGATAAATGCATCAAATTTGTAGAATAATTATTCTCTGTCGAACTTATCTTCGTTCATACATTACTGTCGTTTCTGTTCCTTCATATCTAATATTGTGATCCGAAACAATTTATTCGTTTTATTTAGGGAACGCGAATGAGAAAATTTAAAAATTTCTGTTATCAAAGTTGATGTTGATGTTATAATGAAGAAAGTTACTTAAGAAGACATTCGGTGTTTCGTTCAGCAATCAATGACGAAGCTATTATCTCTCAATGAGAAAATAAAAAAAAATATCAATTTCAAAATTCTATTCAGATGCTCCCTGAATATCTGTTCTATTTTTATTAATTAATGACGCATTATGTACAAATTCAGATTCTTGCAGTAAGTTAAATGTCATTTTCCTTCAAAATTTCCATTTACAGCAACAATTTAACGCATTGTATCACGGCTAAACAATTTATTTGGCTGCTCTTAAGTTTTCCTTCTAATATAATCCGACATTTCTGGGCAACACAAGCATATTTGTATTTCAAATATATTTGCCTAAACTATTTCATTCCCGATTATTATGGCTAAACAATATTTTGGGCTGCTCTTAAGTTTTCCATGTAACATAATAAGACATTTCTGGGTTACAAACATAATTGTATTTCAGTTCACTTAGAGGATAATAACTGTTTTATAATTGGAAGTAAACAAGTAAATCTTAATTTATTAATTAAAGTACTCATAGAATAAACAATAATCCTTTTCATTAACCGTTTGAGTGCGGCGAAGCGTTATCGCGCTTCGCTTTTTATGTGCACTCAAATGGTTAATGCTATTATATAAATCAGCCCTTTTCAGAGAAAGTGTTTTTGCTGTTTGTGAGTCTCTGTGATTTATTCTAACTGCTGTTATCTCTGTTTCTCACCTCAAAATATTTTAAATAGACAGCAATTAAGAAATTTTCCATTATCTAAAAACAATTATAACGCAAATCATTATTTAAATTGTATTTATTTCAAACGATGAAAAAACTACAATTTCACTATCAAATCGACATTTGTAAACAACTTACTGTGAAACTTTTGTTTCCTTTTTATCTGAATTACAAAAATTAAAATTAAACATTAAGAAGGAAAAGATAATTGTATCCCTTACTAAATATGCTTTCTCATAATTGGCTGTATTTCAGACACTTCTACTGAAAAAAGTGTAAATCCATCAAAGTGAATAAGAAATATGCAAATAACTGGACAAACTTACGTAATACCTACATAAAAACTTGCTTTAGCATCAAATTAAAAAAATATTCTTACTAAATCACTAACATCAGTAATAAAATTCGAAAAGTTATAACGATTAAATATTAAACAAAGTTACAAAATATAAGATATATACACTTAAGAATAAGAGAATTTCAATAACTTGTCAGTTTCTGAAAAATAAAATGCTTCAAAAGAACCTGAAGAAGTTGAATACGGAATCAAAATTCGATACAAAACAAATAAAAGCACAGGAACCTGAAATTTCAATAGGGAACAGAGCATAGAGCCAAGAAAAACATTGAAAATCTGAAATTTTAACTTTGGAACCTACAGATCACTTGATTTTATACAGATTTTTTGTTAAATTCTGATCAATAACAATACAAAGTGCTACCTTAATATCAATTGCCTAGTTTAATTTGTATCAATAAACAGAATAAATTATAATAGAGTAAATAATAATTTCAAAATAAAAATAATATAGAATCGAAATCAATAAATTACAAAGTTGTTGAAAGATTGGGAATTCATGACGAATTTATTTTGAAAAGTGCGAAAAATGAGAAATATGTCCCAATAAAAATTGTAATACACCTTACCAAATTTCAAGCTTGTTAAATAAATATATATAAAATGAAATTTAATATTAATGTTTCAATATTCACTGTCAAACTGGTTTTTATTTCTAATCTCCATGACTTTTATTTTACGGCAAATGTGCTTTGTATCCAACAAATAATATTTGAAACTTCGTAAAATCGGGATCTGTGTCCTTTCTTTAACCCTTTTACTGCGGAAGTGGTTTATAAGCCACTATATTATAAAATTTTTTCCTATATAAATAAAATAAACTAAATACTTTTTTTCTGATCATTTATTTTACTGCTAAATAACTAAAATAAAATTTTAATTTTTTATCATTAATTACAAAATGCATACTTAGTCATGCAGATATTTTAGATTCGACATTGTATCACAATAAATGTATGACAAATATATTTCTTTTTCCGTCTTCAGAGCGATCGGCTGTACTTAAAGTACCCGAAGTTAAAGAGTTAAGAAACATTAATTTTACGAATAGTAAATCGATTCTACTGCACTGATCTTAGTATTGCTTTGTTGGTTGAATCCATCGTGCTAAACTACTATTTAAAGAGATTAATACCAAAATAAATAGATTTCAAAATTTGGGATGAAGTAGGAATGTCAGGTCCATTTGAATGGCATATTTTTAAAATTAAAGTGTAAAGATGACAAAAGTAGTTTATTTTTGCTTGCTCACTGTCCGAATTTGTCACTATGGCTGGTTAGTAGTTTTAAAACATAACAATCGGATGTAGTTGTGTTTTTCTGTGAGAGCTTTCGGTTTCATTAGTAACGTATTATTTCAAATCAAATGTAAGCACTCAGAAGTGAGGGGTTTTTTTGGCATTGGTGAATAAACTATAAAGACAATCAGTATAATGATAAAAACCATAAATTGTGCGAAATGAATCCAAAATTAAAGCATTGTGAAAATTCATAACAATTAAGGAAATCTTTCTATATGATTTGTTTAAAACACAGCGTTAATAATATTTTTGTTGCAGGTTTTGCAAAAATTCAAGGAACTATAAGAGATGGCAGGAGATGCAGTACAGCTAAAGCTTACCTTATACATGCTGAGGACAGAAAAAATTTGCACGTTGTCAACGAAGCTTATGTTCAAAAAGTAGGCAGTACAGAACTTTATCTCATTGAACTGTATCCTTACGTTTGTGTTATATACTTTTTTCACGTTAGTTTACTTCCTACTAGCTGGTACCGCGATTTTGTTCGCGTAGTATTATTATTAGTACTTTTTATATTTCCACAAACTTCAATATATTAATGTAACAGGAACTCATTATATACAACCTTCCTTATTTTTCCCTATTTATATATATATATTTCTTGAAAATACTATGCAATATGGTTATTTTATAAATTTCATATATGCTTATGTTAATAAGAAATATTTTACACCATTAAATTAATAGTCTTTTTGATTCATTTTTGATGTGAACATATTTAATGGAATTCCTAAAGATATTAGTAATTCACTTCAAACGCCACTAGATTAAGAATAAGATTGCATGATATATTCATTTTTTATTTTTTCTATATTTCCAAAATAATATATATTATTATAAGAGGTTAAATTTAGATTTATAGTTAATTGTTTAATGTGGTTTATTATAGTATTAAAAACCTAATTCAGAAATAATATTTAACTTTAAATGCGGCACTGTCTTTGGGATTATGCTCAAGTCATAACAATAAGACTATTGAATTGTTATGTTTTAAGCTATATACATTTTTGTTTCTAATCTTGAAAGATTTCGGAGATTTATTCTCCTATTTTTCCGTTTCTTCAACAATTGGCTTTCGCAGAGGGTTGGCACCACAAATCTAGATTAATGCGACAAATATCGGTTCCCAAAACTGATTGGCATTTGATTGCTGGAATTGCAATTCTGGTTTTTCATAGTAGTAACAGTCTATAATCAAACTATCTTTTGTATTTCATTTGTATGATTATTCATAAGATAATTTGATTTTAATGTATAGAGTAATATCCCTATTAGCACACGAATAACTAGATTTGTCTTCAGTATAACAGACAATGCTGAAACATTCTGATACGACGTCTCTCGTTATTCAACGCAATTTTGGCGAAAAACCGGCAAGAACCGCAATTTTTGCTATCTAAGTTTTGCCAATTTCGAGATTTATTACAATTGTAGCAACCGTTCAGTATTTTGTAATGACGTCAACAGTCACTTGTTCTGTGATGTGGGGTGTACTATTAATGGAAAGTTGGGGCACGAAGGAGGTCTTCTCCCTCCGTCTGGAGGGGAAAGAATGGTAGGAGGCCTTTTATGACCTCTCTTCTGCTCTGAATGGAATGAAGGAAACCTTCCCAGTTTGTCTTTTCCAAGAAACCTGCTATTTAACTTTTAAGACCAAGCTTCGCTGATTGATGTTTCAAAATGAAAATCTTCTAATGATTTATTTAATGAAATCAGAATTTGTCATCGAGTTTGGCCTTACAGGATTACAATTGCAGTAAATCACCGTTTATACGTTTTTCATTTATACGTCATTGACGTATTTAGTAGTTATTTTAATGCAGCTAACGTTATTCTAGACAGTCGACGCATACTATATAAATTGTGTAATATAACAGAAGTAATTATTATTTTCCCAGATATTTAGAGCTTAAGATCACATTCGTTCTTGGAAGGAATTTTATTTCCTCATGCAAATAATTTATGCGGGATATTTGGTCAGTCGCGATAACACAATATTTGCGAAATAAAGTTTCTTCAACAGAATATTCTGTATTTTATCGTTTTAGTATTAACGGAAATACTAGATAATTAGTTTATGGCATTAAATGATTCTTTACTTATTTGGATGAATTTAGCTTTTTCAGTATTGAAAGTTAAAACAATTAAATTTTACAGCTAGAAAAGCTAAAATTATTAAAAGAGTCGAGTTTAAACCATCTACAGTTTGCCATTTTTTTACTGTTTATTAAAGAACAAAAGTACATGAATAAAAGAACCTTGTTCTATAATAATAGATTTTGTAATATATGCTCAATTCATTTTATATAATCTTGTTAATTTATTAAAATAGCATGGCCTATTTGAGGTTCTAAAAGTAAGTGAGACGTATTTTTGCATCCTTAGTTACATTTCACGAACACATAAATAATCGATATTTTCAAATAGAGGAAACTTTTTAATATAAGCTACCTGGTGCACTGTCCCCCCTCGCCGCTTCACAGTTCGCAATACTACTTTTTCAATTTTAAATACCTCATACATATTAGTGGAACAGACTATAGAGCGAAAAACACCATTTGAGTTGTAATATTTTGCACAATATTGTCACGAGTTTCTGCATAAAATCTTCGGTTCCATAAGCACATTATGATATCGATCTAAATAAAACTTCCATCCCTTAAAATATGTATTTTACAAAATCCTTTGAGACGTCATGACGTATAAATGAAACGTAGGCGTTATCAAAATTATACTTAAATCTAGGAGGTCAATCACCATCTAATATCTCCCCGACTATTAGAGTGGAACGAAAAAAACTTTTTTTCTTTTCTTAACTTGTAATAGTGCGCAAAAGTTGCCTTTTGATGCAAGGAAGACAAAAATAAAATTTGATGGCAATCAGAACATGCCTTGAGGTGCCGCAAGTACGATAAAGTTTCATAAATTTGAAAATTTTTGCTCTATTTGAACCTTTTTCTATAATTTCTCATTTGCAGTAAAAAAAGTTCTCATGAAATATTTTGTACTTTTTATTACTAGAACAAACGTTTTTAGGGTGCTTAAAACCTATTGATAGCATATAAAAATATTAATTATTAGCCAAAAAAGTGCAAGAAATCGGTTATAAATAAAAAGAGAATAAGCTTTTTTTAATCAGGAATTATTTCTCTGTTAACTGACGAAAAACGCTTACAAGTAGTGTATGCATCCTTGTAATTGCTGATGTGTAGAAAAATGCATTTTGTATATTGCCAATCCACCGATAATTAATAAAGTGAACGGGAGAGAAATTTTTAGCACTGTGAGGTGATATTTGTTTGTGGAGCGAGTTCTTGCCAGCTTAATAAATTTAATATTTATATTTTCTTACAGCCCATATTTTTTCTTGTATTATTGTAGTGCAAAAAGAGCAGCAACAAATGTATATATTTTCCTTAGATACGAGTGAAAAAGGACATTTTAAAATATATATGCAAATATAGGTCGTTTTTGCTTAGTTTTATCGTTAAGGATAGAATAACGAGCATTTGTTTATAAAAGAGCCTATTCGCCTTGAAGAATTTGATCCAAAATCTGATACATAATTACAATTTTGGAGTAAATACCAGATATCATTACTTCTGTGCGTTGCATTTTTTAAAATTGCAATTGTTCGCATTCAAACAGACAGCTCGAATACAAAAATGTTTCTTACGGACTCAAGAAAGAGACTCAAATGAAAAAAGCTAAAATCTACAGGTTGAATTTTTTCATGACTCAACATCGCGCAAGTAACCGATTGTTGTTAGTCGTTTCGTCCAACTTATTTAGTGTTTTTTTTGCTTACGTGCTGATTGCCCGTGAATATTAAGTACAATATTATGAATCGAATTAAGTTCTTTGGATGTTTTTTTTTTACTTTTTTTTTGACGAAAGCAATAAGTTTGAAGTTTTTCAATGAAGTTAATTGCGTCTTAAAATGAAGGCGAGATAAATTCTAATCATCGCTTAAATTATGATCAGAAAATTTGTTTTCTGTTAATTTATCAATTGCAAATGCTTTCGAAGTCATATCTTTATCACAGTTCACATACTAGGAAAAAGAGGAAATTTTCACATTTTAGAACGACGACGAAGAACGAGGAAAACGACTTACACCGTAGCTTTGTGTCGTATAAACGAAGCCCCTTCAACGAATACGAATGAATCGGGACTGTGGTGAAATAAAAAAATAAAAAAATAAACGGCGTATAAATGAGAAACGTATAGACGGTGCTTTTTCTTTGTTTAGGCTGACACTTTTAAAATTAAGCTTCAAAACTGGAATAGCATCTGTAAGTTCAAAGCGTATGCCAAGAATACAGAAAGCAACAAAAATAAATATACATCTAAGAAAAGATTCGACTAGTAAACTGCTACAATCTTTTAGTCCTCCCGCTGGTTTGGTGCGGAAGTTTGGAGAGGGAGATGCCAGCTCAAATCTCGTCGCACTTTCAGATGGTTTTCAAAGTGATTTTTGCGCAGCAATATTTTCGAAGTTATTAAGATAAGGCCAACATTTCGCTTAATTTTTAATTAGTTAAAAATTTAAAAAAAGCTTCAGGGGAATTTTTGAGGACTTTTGTAAAATTGCTCTTCTAGTTGGGTTCTATCAATGGCGCAAAATTCAGTTTTACGAAATTTTTTCCCTTTCAAGACCTTTATTAGCCGAGGTAGAGCGTTAACACGCACAAATTCTCTTTTATTATTAGTAGAGATACCTATGCTATATTTGATTACATTGTTAAAAACATTCTTTCTTACTCTTAAAATTTCTTCGTCACGAAAACGGGAGAACAAAAACAACTATAGATCTAGCATTAGTCAGGAACAATTTACTTCCTTAGCCGTTTCATCTAGCAAATCCGAACTATCAAAAATAAATAAATAAATTGGACGTTAATATCTAATATTTGCTGTGAAACAAGTATTTTACTATATACAAACGGCATATTTAACCACGAGCAGCATGTTAGCTGGATCAAATGAGTTAGAGAAAAATTAGTACTGATTTTATCATACTGCTCATCAAGTCGAAGTTTGATTCTACGTGGAACAAACGGGGTTTTTAATGAACTAATAAGTGTACAAATATATAAATATTTTTATTAATGCGAATTACCATCTTAAAAGTGATATTTCGGTAATTGTTTTTACAAAAGAAACTATTAAAAATGATTTCGGAAATATACGATCGAATGCAGAAATCATTTAAAAAAAAAGGTAAAAAATTGTGATAAAACACGTTAGTATTTTAAAATATTATTGAACATTATTGAATTTTCAATTACACTTAAATAGATAAAGGGAAAAACAACTGCTATTGAAATGATGAATATATATATATATATATATATATATATATATATATATATATATTGCTTTATGAATCGCTAAAAAAATAACTCGTTTTTACTCTTTGTTGGCATTGCCATTTTCACCATAATCTAGAAATACCCGTATCCCAGGCCAGTATCAGTTAGCAACGAACCTCCTTAGGCAAGAGGCAAGCCTGTAAAATTCTCGGAAATCCATCCCACTCGGCTTCCTGAATAAACCCCAAAACCCGTGGACAAGACCCGTCGCGACGAAAATTTTATTACTTTGACTCGGAATAGGCAGGAGTTCTCAGAATTTAGGTATTCCGCCTGCGATCAGAGAAATGTGGATGCGGCGAGTAAAGAAGTCAGTTACAGAATTCCCTCTGACCAGCTCTTTGCACCTCAAGAAACTAGCAATGATATATGAGGAGATTATACTTGGATCCTTATAAATTTTGACCTGGAACATTTAATGGTTGGCGCTAACCGGAATGATGTGAAGTTTTTGGACGAAAAAATGTTTTATCTAAATGATTTAGATGGATTTGAGTTTTATTATCTGCATACAGAATCATACTTTTTTTTTTCAAAACGCCAATCCAGATTTGTCATAGTTTGGGCCGCATTTACCGTCAGTGGTGAAACTGAAATTGAATTTGTCAAAAAGAATTCATCGTATATCAGGATATGCTGGCAGCAGTGGCGGATTTCCGCACAGGTGTTGAAGGCGGCCGCCTCGAGACGCCAGGCGGGGGCTCATAATCTATGCTAGAAACATCGCTGTGCTAAGCCGACTTCGAACTTACGATATTGCAGTTTTGTTTCTAGTATAATCCTCTCCTCACAGAAAATTTTCTCCCTCTTTGCTTTAAAAAATTGATGAGGGAACGAAAACAGCCAAACGAAACATTTTGGGAAATAAGTCACTTAATAAATAAATTAAATACATTACTTAGATTGTAGTTCGTCGATAACTATTAGAAGATTTTTTTAAAAGTATCATTTGTGGCAAAACCTTAATAATGTAGCTTCTCTTAGAGTGCAAGTAAAATTCACACCACTGCAATGCAGATATCTTTCTGAATTTTAATGGTATTCAACTGGTATTTTCATATAAATTGCCCTATGTATCTGGCTTCGAAGTTTTGAAAGAAAAGTTACGCTATGTCCCGCACATGCGCAGTAAAAAATTATTTACCGCAAATACTCATATTTGCTCTAATATTCATAGTATGAACTTCAAATTTTAATGGAACACTTCTGTAACACATTTTCAAATTTTCTGTAAGCTTTGTAATTTTTGATGGAAAACTCTGCATGTTATAAGCAAAAAAAACATGCGGGAACATTTAAGATTTTTTAAGAAAACCTTTATAACTTCCAGAATATACTTGTTACTTTTACGAAAATGCATTTAAACAATGTACTTATTAAACTAAACCATTGATGAAATTTGTAAATCAATATCAGCTTCCTGTGGAACGGGGTAGCCCAGATTTTTTTCTTCTTGATCAATTCCTGGTCAGTCCTCTAAATTCCATCGTGACCGAATCTTCCCTGTAAACTGAGAGTTGAAGCCTCTTCTTTACGTGAAAGAAGTTCTAGGAAAATCCTTTCAGCCTTTGAGGAGATATTTTTTAAAAATGCGCCAATCCAAAAGTGTTCATATGATTCTTGCCACCCTCCTATACTTTTAATTAGTTATATTATGTTTGAAAGTCATTGCTTTATTTTACGATTCACATTTTCATTTTTTTAACAAGAGAACTTTTAGAAGAAAGGAACGATGAAAATGGTTTTAATGATTTACTTTGTAGAGCTTAAACTAAATAACATTTTATTAAAAATTAACTTAATTCATTTCAAAGTTTAAAAAAAATTTCGGGAGGATACTTTTATTATTTAACTCCTTTTTTGCCTGTCTTGTTATACCATTATACCATTACCATTCTGTCCTTTACGATAGAGTTGATAAGAGTTGACGTTGTTCATTCAAGACCGAAATTTAGAAGAAATGTAAAACTGTTCTCAGTTTATGGTAAAATTCATTATAGTTTATAGATATAAGTTGGTGATTTATGAGCTCATTTCTCCTTTTTAACTGAATAAGTTTCCTTTATTAAACGTAAGTAAAGAAAAAAATATTTATTAAAAACAATTTTGAAATGTTTTTCTATTTAATATAAAATTTGAATGCTTGGACACTGTTATGTCCATCTCATCTAGATAGATGCAAAAACCGAAAGAAATTACTATTATTTAATTATTTTATATTATCAAATGAAAAATATCTCTGTTTGGAGCAAAACGAAAAAGATAAAAGGAAGCAGAGGATTTTAATTTCTTTATCTATTTGATATAGTATGCATATAATGTTATGAAAAATGACCTAGTATATAACTTTAACAAGGTTAAAGTACACTATCTAAACAAAAGTATCCGGACACTTTAGGAAATTCAGATTTTTTAGAATTTCTCCCGAAAGGCTAAACTGACTGCCCTGTAACTTCTACCATGTAAAGAATCGACTCTAACTCACATTTTACATTAAAGATTCGGTCACGAGGGCAATTAGGGGGGCACCAAAAAGTTATGAAGGCGAAAATGAAGTTTGACCCATCCTGTTTCACAGAAAGCTGATAACGCGATGCAACTTTTATCAATGGTTATGTTTGGTGTGCATAATGTTTACATGCATTTTCGTAAACACAGCACAAATATTCGGGAAGATATAATGGTTTTCTTAAAAAATCCCAAATTTTCCCGCCTGTATTTTGCTTATAAAATGTAGAGTTTTCCACCAAATTATACAATACTTACAGAAAAAGTGACAATATGTTAGAGAAGCATTGGGTAAAAATTTGGAATAAATACTTTGAATATGAAAGAAAATGTGAATATTTGTAATAAATAATTTTTTACTGCGCATGTGCGGGATATAGTGTAATGTTTCTTTAAGAGGTTCAAAGGCATACATGTAGGACAACTTATATAAAAATTCTAGTCGAATACCATTAAGATTTAGAAAGATATCGGCATTGCAGTCAACAGAATTTCTGCTTCTTTCTAAAAGAAACAAAATGATGAGGGTGTATCCACAAACTAATATTTTTAAACTTGAATTTTCGAATAATTTTATAGAATTTTACAAAGATTGAATGTGCTGAATACTCGGAAAACTTATATATAATATTCATAATTTAAATTGCAGTTCGACGATTTTTATCTGAAGATTCAAGTTCAAAAAATATTAGTTTGTGTATAAACCCTCATCATTTTGTTTCTCTTAGAAAGAATCAGAAATTCTGTTCACTCCAATGCCGATATCTTTCTAAATATTAATGGTATTCGACTGGAATTTTCATATAAGTTGTCCTACATATCTGGCTTTGAAGCTGTGAAAGAAAAATTACGCTATATCTCGCACATGCGCAGTAAAAATTTATTTACTACAAATGCTTATATTTTCTCTAATATCAAAAGTATTTATTCCAAATCTTTATGCAATGCTTCTCTAACATATTGTCACTTTTTCTGTAATTTTTGTAAAATTTTGTGGAAAATTCTGCATGTTATAAGCAAAAAACAAGCGGGAAAATTCGAAATTTTTTAGAGAAAACCTTTATATCTTCCCCAATATTTGTGGTGTGTTTACGAAAATGCATGTAAATATTACGCACATCAAACATAACCATTCATGAAAGTTACATCGCGTTGTCAGCTTTCTGTGGAACAGGATGGGTCCATTTTCGCCCTCATCCCCTTTTTCATGGCCCCCCTAATTACCCTCGTGAAAGAATCTTCACTGTAAAATGTGACTTAGAGTCTTTTCTTTATATGGTAGAAGTTCAAGGACAGTCGGTTTAGACTTCCTGAAATTTAAAATCTACTTGAGTTTAATATGAGTATGTTTGAGTACGTGGTCCTTGTAAATCAAATGAAAGCACAAAATTAAATTGCCCGAAAATACCGCAATAATATTTTGGGCCGCCCAAAGTTGTTGAGTGACTCTATCATCGACTCCTTTAGTTCAAAAATAGGTATAGATTAATAAGTATATAATTAATAGCTATAATGCAATTTATTGTAAATATCATATACTTTATCATTCACCCATATAGCTTGTTACGTTTTTGAGTTATGATGTTTACACGTGCAATGATAGATATATCGTCAGCCAGATTCAAGAGGTTTGGTGCAAAATGTTAAACAAACCTACAATCAGTGGCGGATTGGGTCTGAAAATTGTGATTGCCTTGAGTCAGAAGGGGGCCTATCGTATCGGCAACGCAAGGAAGTACATGGTACTTAAAATGACTAATTTATTTTGTAATTTTATTCTTTCTTGCAATCCGCAATAAATTCCCTACATATTAGATAGCATTGTTATAAAATTGCCCTCTACAATCTTGCTTTGTAGTTCAAATTTTAGGTTGTTGCAGTGGCTTCTTTTCGTTTCAAACATTTTTATGCATATTTAGGAAGATCTATTAACAGTTTTTAAGCCAGTTATCATTTAAAAGCAATTCATTATCCTTCCTTAGTGTTTTAACATGTTTCGATTACTGCCTTGAAAGACGAGTGCGTTTCCCTTGACTTTCCCGTAGTATATATTTCCAAATATCAACGTAATTTGTTACCTGTGGTAAAAATTTATCGAGCCTTTTCCTGTTAGTAGATTTTGTTCAAAATTATACTTAAATCTAGGAGGAAAGGTTGTTGTATTGTCTTTGCTTGTTTAGGTATAAAGATCATATACCAAATATTATTTATCTAAGCTCTTGTGTTTCTGATTTACTGTTTTTATTATACATACGAATAGATAAACAGTCTACACGTTAACGGATTTCGTTAAAAATTGATACAAATCTACAATTTGGTATAAAGACTATGTGCCAAATATCCATTTAACTTTACTTCTATACAAAATAATGATAATTTCAATATCTTCACTTAGGCGAAACTTCGATTTTCAGAGAATATATAAAGAAAATTAGCATTGACCGTGAGGTGTAGGCTCCTTACTTCATCAATTGCCACATGGTTCTTATAACAACATAAAATGCTGTTTTGAAGCAGTAAATATGAAACTGCAGTTTTATTGTTTTAACGAAAGTATTTAACTGCTATTTTTTTCCGACTTGCATTATTTTCAGACATTTAGTCGTATTTAAAATGAAATTTCTTGCTAAATCAAAGGAACAGTAAGCTAAAAGATTTCTGCTGCTAATTTAAAGTTTTTCTATTGCAGTTATTTAGTTAAATTCTTGAAATAAAAACTTTTTAGGCATTTGAATTAATTTGCATTAAAATCGACATTAATTACTGTAAATTGCATCCATACAACTAAATTATAAAAAAAGTTACTGA
This sequence comes from Araneus ventricosus, assembly GCA_013235015.1. Classification (NCBI taxonomy): domain Eukaryota; kingdom Metazoa; phylum Arthropoda; class Arachnida; order Araneae; family Araneidae; genus Araneus; species Araneus ventricosus. The sequence goes on from BGPR01000262.1 coordinate 538,577, forward strand.
ACCAAGTATTTTTGAAATAGATAAAAAAAGAATATTTAACAGTTAAATGATAATTTTCATGTATGATCCGTTCATCCAGCATTGGGGGTTGTACCATAGACTTACGATACGAATAGACTGCTCGTAGAGGGTTGCAATGCGAAGCAAGCACCTCGTCACGTGACTCGTGGACGCGACCGAGACACTTCGTACGGGAATCCTTTGTTATTTCAATGCGTGAGTAAGAAAGGCCAGCTGAGGTTCTCATGAAAATTCACCAAAAATGGTTAAATCCTGTTGTGCATACGAGTGTAAAGAAAAATTTATCAAAGGAGGATCTGTTTCATTTCATCGGTAAGTAAAATTTTTGCTTTTTTAATGCAAAATAGCTACACAAAAATAAGTCTTAGTTCTTAGCTGTGGCGTTTGTTGCAATTGGAAACGATATTATTCAATTTGTTGTGTATGAAATTAATCCCTTTCTTAAGTTAATTGTTTATTATCCTCTTTTAGAAGTATCTATAGGTTTTAAGTGCCTATTAGTGTTTAAAATATGGAATTTTATCAGACACATGTAGATTGAGATATTTGGCGATGTGTTGGCGAAGTTGTTTACATTCTGAAATTTTCGTGTTTTTTTGTGTTATTTAAAAGAAAAGAAAATTTTATGATCATGAAATAAACGTAGAATGTTTTTCAGTGTGTAAGAAAGATAAGCATAGTTCATTTTCAGTAAAAGTTCATCTCTAGGTATATTTTTTAAACATTTTCTTTTATGCATATAATTAAGAAACTGTATAATTAATAAAATTTAGAACTCAATAACTTCTTTTTAATTTTCTTTAATTTATGTGTATATGATGTTTGAAAATTTATTTAGTGTTTTTTATTTACTCTTTATTTATTTCTCTTTCGCTTTTTTTTATTACAAGTATTATTTTCCAAAACAAAAGTATTATTGACATGTCTTAAAGATTTATCTGATTATTTTTCAGATTTCCAAGCAATCAAGAAAGGAGATATATTTGGGGAAAAAACATTCGCCGGGAAAACTAGTCAATTTATTTCGGAGAGGGCCTCAGCCTCCTTATATACGCCCCTGAAATTAAGTAGTTATTGCTTTAAATAAAAATATTTTTTATTTAAAAAGTTTAAGTATATAATTTGTTTTTGTTACAGTCAGTTGAAGTATTATATTGTGTAAGGTTTAAAACAAATGAAATTCCTAGTCACATAAAATCCAATTATTTTGATTTCTTCCGTTTGTGAGTTAGTTTTTAAATGAACTAAAATAGTAACGTTTCGCTAGAAATACTACTCGTTTTCCAACACTCCTCATACTCGCTTCGCCAAATGTGGCGATAAGAAGCCAAGAAGTTCCTCTTTAGTCACGTGATGAGTGGAATTTCTACCCAGGTGCTTGCTTCACTCCGAATGCTGGTTTTTCTACAGCGTGAGCAGTCTAACTCTATCCTTAGTCTATGGGTTGTACAGATTTCGCAAGTGTTGAGTGCCTTCTTTGTCCATAACGAAAGCCTTTGGCAACAAGCTAAGAATTTCTCTCTCAAGAGATCAAGTTTCAACTTCTGCCTACCCTTCTCGAGATGAGAGTACACCCCGTTGTGGGCCCCCCCCCCCTCTTCTCACGGACTTCGCAGAAAACCAAAGAAAGGGTCAGACAACACTGCTGTGCGAACTCTTTTATGAGTTCCCCCTTCCCCCAAGGCGTAGGGGAATGGTCAATCACCCTCTAATAGCTCCCCGACTAAGGGTGGAACGAAAGAAACTTTTTTTCTTTTTTTAACTTGCAATAGTGCGCAAAAGTTGCATTTTGATGCAAGGAAGAAAAAAAAAATTGAGGGCAATCAGAACATGTCTTGAGGTGCCGCAAGTATGATAAAGTTTCATAAATTTCAAAATTTTTGCTCTGTTTCAACCTTTTTCTATGATTTCTCATTTGCAGTAAAAGAAGTTCACATGAAATATTTTGTACTTTTTATTAATAGAACAAACGTTTTTAGGATGCTTAAAACGTTTTTAGGATGTCAGCATATAAAAATATTAATTATTAGCCAAAAACGTGCAAGAAATCTCTCTCGGCTATGAATAAAGAGAATAAGCTATTTCTAATCTGGAATTATTTCTCTGTTATACATTAAACTGACAAAAACGTTTACAAGTACTTTATGCATCCTTGTAATTTCTGTTGTATAGCAAAATGTATTTTACATTTTGCCAATCCCCCGATAATTAATAAAGTTAGCGAGAGAGAATTGTTTAGTACTGTGAGTAGATATTTGTTTTTGGAGCGAGTTCTTGCCAGCTCAATAAATTTAATATTTATATTTTCTTACAGCCCATATTTTTTTCTTGTATTATCTACACAAAAAGAGCAGTAAGAAATGTATAAATTTTCCTTAGATGCGAGTAAAAAGGACATTTTAAAATATATATGCAAATATTGGTCGTTTTTGCTTAGTTTTATCGTTAAGGATAGAATAACGAGCATTTGTTTATAAAAGTGCCTATTCCCCTTGACAAATTTGATCCAAAGTCTTCATAATTTCAAAACGTTTCTGCAAACTTAAGAATGCACTTAACCCTGCCAGTCACAGATGCAACAGGCGAAAGAAAGTTCTATGAATTAAAAATAATTAAATCTTACTTTAGATCATCGATGCGTTTAGAGAGATACAGTAATTGAGATTTAATAGAGAAAGATGTGTCAGAAAACATTCAATGGCATAAAATGAAAGTTTTAATTATACTGTTGGGTTATTTTACATACTCTTTTATGTTTTTACATCGATAAAAACCCTTATGAATTATTCTAAAATTGTTTTCAATAGTAAAAAAAATGAATTTATAATGATTGAAATACACTTCAAATTAAATTCATCAAAATACAAATTTAAGAAATTAACAATTTAAGATACCAACAACTTTTAATCAATTTGATTTTGCGTATTAACTTTAATCATTTTACATATTGCCAAAAATATTTGTTTTGTATGAAAGTTTTATTAATTTGATGTAAAAACCATAAGGATACAATTTGCAATGTAAAGAGGGAATATTACCTCAGTATTAAATGAGTGTGAAGGAGTTTCTTTTACGTTATAAGAAGTGAACACATGTTTTATATATGCGGTTACTAACTTCTCATACAGCCAATTGAATAACACATAAAATCTAAGGTAAATTCCTTAGCTTTCAACAACCGAAGAGAAACGCGCAGTTCAATATTTGTTTAAATAATAAAAAAGGTTTGAATTTTATAGCAACAATGAAAAGTATTGTTGTAAATTATGCACAAATATCATTAAAAATTTATTAAAATTAGCGAAAAATTGTTCAACTTCTTAATTAACATATATGGAAAGGTAATTTGTCGCACTTTCAGATGGTTTTGAAAAGGATTTTTGTGTTGTAATATTCTCGCAGTTATTAAGTTAAGGCCAACATTTCGCTTAATTTTTAATTAGTTAAAAATTCAAAAAAAGCTTCAGGGGGTTTGGGGGACTTTTGTAAAAATGCTCCTCTAGTAGTATTCAAGGCGTGCTATTGACCACACAAAGCCGCGACTTTCCTAGAGACCTGAGGAAACGTCTGAATGCGTTACAACTCTTGCGTTTTCCTTGAAAGAAATAAAGGAGGCGTTGAATGTTTCGTGAACCCCCTCGGTGTAAGGGTTACCGATAGAACTTCAACCATTCACAGATTTCTCCGCCAAACATATTATTATTCGCGCCGAATGCCGCAGAATAACAAGTTAGAGATTCCACAACATTATTCTTACAATATTGGCCGCTTTTCCTGTGCTAATAGGGATATGTATATATTTAAAATATAACATATGTTTTGATTATTTGAAATACACTCATGTCCATAAATTAAGGATAATTCAGAATCACACAGAAATTGAACTCTAAAATAAAAATTTCACCTGTAGAATTATCACACACATCTTGAAGAAGAATATGCAAATTACAGGAAACCACCAGATGGCGCGGATAGTACGTCACAATGACGAGAGTGTAAGAGAGGGGTATATAAGAAATGGTGGCAAAGAAGTAAAATTGTTCGCAAGCGCTTTAAAAGCCTTTCAGTGCAATAACCGCATAGTTATGGCACAAAGGAAGCATTTGGATGATTTTTTACGTGGTAGAATTATCGGACGACTGGAATGTGGACGTACCCAGCTGGAAGTATCCGAGGAACTTGGAATCGCCCAGAGTGTCATCTCCAGGCTTTGGCAACGATTCCAAGATGATGGTAATGTGAGTAGATGTTACAGCACAGGTCGCCCCCGACTTACAACGCCGAATGAGGACCAGTATTTGGCAGTTACTGCCAAAAGAAACAGACGGAGCACAGCATCAGACCCGTCTCGTCAGCTCTCTTCAGCTACCGGTACGACAGTTTCAAGGCAGACCGTGTACAGACGCTTAGGGCACATTGGTCTATATGCTCGTAGGCCTGTCAGATGTGTTCCACTTACCGCAACTCACTGTCGCCTGCGATTAGCCTGGAGTAGAGAGCATGCATTGTGGACGCCGCAACAGTGGTCTTATGTGATGTTTTCCGACGAGTCCAGGTTTAGTTTGCAGTCTGATTCTCGCCGGACTTTCATATGGAGAGCGCCAGGTAACCGTTACCACCAAGAGAACACCATTGAACGACACCGTTACGGTGGTGCAGGATGGCTCGTTTGGGGAGGAATTATTCTTGGTTCCAGAACTGACCTGCATGTTCAGAGTGTAACGATGGCAGGCCATATCTATCGGGATGTCATTCTGGAACAACATGTACGTTTGTTTCGGGGCGCCATGGGTGCTGAATTTCTGTTTATGGATGACAACGCCCGTCCTCACCGTGCAAACATTGTAGACGAATGCCTTCAATCGGAGGATATCACCCGTATGGATTGGCCAGCATACTCACCGGACTTGAATCCAATAGAGCATGTGTGGGATATGTGCTTGGCCGACGAATTGCAGCCCGTCAACCCCCCTCCCACCTGTCTACCGGAACTTCGGAGGGCATTGCTTGATGAGTGGTGTAATATTCCCCAAGATCAGATTGATAATTTGATACTCAGCATGCCTAGGCGTTGTAAGGCCTGTATTGCATCGTCCGGGAGACATACTCCGTATTAACCATCATACTAACCATGTTATACTGTTTTTGTAAATAGATTCTTTTTTTAAATTTGCTCCAGGGAGTAAAAATCGCAATTTTTATTAATTATGTCAAACATATAGCATCTGTTTTGCTCTTTACCTTTTGTTTAATAAATAGACTTTACAAATAAGTCAAATTTGTTTTGCTTCTGTCTCTTTCTTTCCCTGAACTTCATTATCCTTAATTTATGGACATGAGTGTATATATATATATATATATATATATATAGAGAGAGAGAGAGAGAGAGAGAGTATAAATCGTAAAATAAAAAAAGCAATAAAAGCACAATAACTTTTCTTCAGGGGATAAAGTTATTGTGAATTGCTAAATATAGAAGTTTGACATTTTCTTGCAATCAATTACGCCGTAATGCCTAAAACACTGATTTTCATCCCTAATGTCAAACCAACCAAAAAGCAGTGAGAGGAGTTTTGAATAATTAAAACAGAATTACGACGTGATAACATTAGAGAAAAGTAAGAATAAATATTTTACGTACCAGAAGGACGGATGTTGAAGTGACAGTGTATGTGGAGGGTCACGGTACAGACTGGCGTTGAAGGGGTGTAAGCAGGGTGTCAAGTAACAGTTTTCCCGCTTAACTTGGTCTGTTATATATATATATATATATAACTTTGCCGTTTTCTTGAAATCAGTGATGCCGTAAGGCCCAAGCACTGATTAATTAAAACCAACAACAATCAAGTTCTAGCGATTTTTCTACATTTATATTTAGAATACAAAAGCGACTTAAAAGTTGACTTTCACGACAAGAAAAACGAATTCAAATTTAATGTTAATAAATATATTTTCTGAAATTCTAATATCTCAAAAAAAATCTACAAAAATATAATTATCAAACAACTTATAAGAATCAATAAAATATGCAATAGCAATTACTCTGCCAAAAAGCAAGTCATGCACTTAAGGAATAGCCTCAACATTAATAAAATTCCCTCATCACTCTACGTACCTTTGATTAATGGATTCAAGATGGAAGTAAATGATTGCTTATCAGAGCTATGTTGGCGCGAAGTATAATCTTCGCTGAAGGGTAACTCAAGTCAAATAAGGTCTGATATTTTACCTCGAAAACGTATCGTTTACACATTTTTCACTGGTTTTACATATTTTCTTGATTTCTTTCATTATTTCTCTACGCTTTCTATCGTTATCGTTTGATATTTAATCTTCATCGTTCCCAACATACTACACTTCCCTGGCAACACTCAAAATTAGGCACGAAACATGTAACTTGATATTCCGCAAACACCCCTTCAATGCTGGTCACCGTCGTAACTCTCCACGTCACTGCAGTTTCCGTCCTTCTGTTACAAAAAAATCTTACTTTGCTCTAGCTTTCTGTCGCATCTTATTTTTGTTTTTAACTATCAAATCTCCTCTCTTTGCTTTTTGGTTTGACATTAGGGATAAAAATCAGTGTTTTAGGCCTTACGGCGTCGCTGAATGCAAGAAAATGTCAAATTGTTTATTTTTTGGCAGTTCACAATGATTTCATTCCCTTATGAACCATCATTGTGCGTTAACTTCGTTTTCATTTTACGATTTATACTTTATCTACCCCATCGCTCTTAGGGCTATATAGGAACTGCAGCTTCAATCACATTCGTTGTATATGTGTTGTATTTTTCTTTTTTCCACACATTTACGGTTTTCTGTATTGTTGTCCATTTGGTACTATTCGAATTTTTATCTTTACTCGGATATACTTTCAATTCGTTTTTTTCATATCTTTATAAGGTTTGATATGAAAGTTCGTTATTTTAGTGTTTTCTATTATGTTTGCTTCTCATATATATACAGGGTGTCCAAAAAGGTGGAACAAGCGTTTATTTCCTTACATATTGATTTCAGACATATACTTCCAATTACAAAATTTCATCACATAAGGTAAGAATTTGTGTGAAAACAATCTGACTTCTGTGGAAGTTGAAAATAAAAAGCTAAGAAAATTACATTTTTATACGTACCCATAGAGCAAAAGTGTTAATGAGTGAAATCTTCCTCTTACACTCAAAGATAAAAACACAAATTAAGGGAAGTTTTAATTGTGATAGAAGTAAAAATACAATAATATTAACAAAAATGAATGACAAAGAACGAGGAGGAAGAAGAACCTGGTCGATGATGTCATCAGAAGCCTTCATCCAAGCAGATTCAAAATTAGAATAGGTTTTCTGTCGAGGAAAAACGACTTTAAGGTATAAATTTCAATTGTCCTGTAAGGTCTGAACCTATTCCGGAACAAAATGGAAAGAAAAACATTTACCCCAAAAAAGAAATGCAAAACAGTCTTTTAAACATAGTCTGATGAAAAGGGGCTTAAAATGTCTTACCTCTCTTGTTGTAGAAAGGGAAAAAACAACGCTCCAAAGTGAACTTTGTTTATAGGTGCGCGCAACTACCGCCATCTAGTGAGGGATGTACTAACTAAAAACCTAATGATTTTTTGTTGTTTTCCATAAAGTTTTTTTATAATTTTAATTTTGTTCTGTTGCGTTTTAAAATTTTTAAAATTTTTTTATGCATTTACTCTTACACTCATCTATGCATAAACTAAATTTCACAATTCTGTCTGCAAAACTTATAGAGATATGGTAATTTTTAAATTTCAAGGGGATGCTCTCAAATTCATATGGCGATTTTTATTGCAGAAATGCAAATTTATTCAAAACAGAAAAACAAAGAAATGTAAATATTTGTCAAGTATTATATCAGCCAATGATCACGGATTGAAAATAAATTGCCAATCACACATACTGTTACTCAGTTTCATTTGTAGATCGTTGCAACTATCGACTTGATAAAGAATGGAAGGACAACTTGAGAAAATGAAAATTTAAGTTGTAACAGGAAAATAGCCTAATATTGAACCAGAATACTGAATTATTTGCTCTTCGCGTTGTGCGTATTAAGCTTTACTTAAAAGCAGTGGCGACTCTACCTTTAGGTCTGAAGAGTAGCAGAACTCACCAAAATTTTTTAAAATTCGTGTTTTGGTTTTTTTATTGTTATTAGCTTACTTCTCCACTCTGAGAGTTCGATTATTAACGAAAAAAGATTTTAAAACAGAGAAAAGAAGACAGGAAATGAATGAAAAATTAAGACAGTGACAAGATGGTGCTGAATACCAAAAACTTTTAGAAAGCACTAAAATTCTCTAATTGCGTACAACTAAGAAACATAATGGACGAAGGTGAGTAGCCATTCTTTCTGTCTTAGAAACTAGCCGGAATTGATTTGTCGGATGCTCCTGTTTTGCGCTAAAAACCAACCAATGTTCTTGTTCTGCTCCCTTTCATTTTCACCTATGGTTCGCCTTCACGTTATTGATTTTTTCTTTATTGACTGCTTTTTGGTGTTAGATTCACTTTCATGTTGCCTCAACGGGAACTTGGCTGATTCCTACATATTCGATTTCTCTTATTAAAACGGAACTCACCGAAAAAAAGTACTGTAATCGTCTGAAATGCAATTCAGAGAATTATAACTACAAGTTTGAATTATTTGAAGATAAAGAAAGCTTTTTTTGAAAAATTGTATTTCAGTTGTATTCTAGTAATATTTTTATAGCACTGTTTGTTTCTGGGAAGATGAGCCTCACTGCTGATACGTCACCATGAGTAATTTTTGAAGGTCACGAGAGGAAAAATTTTTAAATACTTCAAATAATGTATTATTTGACTAGTTTTTAGATTTAACAAGAGTTAACAAATACATTGATATTTCCTGATTCCGCCCTTTAAATAATTTTTTTAATATGTATATTATACCTAAAATGTATGTCGGAAGACTGGATCAAACAGCTTTGACACGTGTGTAGAAGTGGTCTAAGCGAGCAACTTTAAATTCTTATATATCTGTATGTATTGTAGATAGAAGCTTGCAACTTTGTATGTGAATAGATGAATGTAAAAGAAAGATTTTACTAACTGCCATTTTCCCTCAATGGGGGCCGTATAAAAATTTTTTTGTAACTTTTTATTATCCATCCCCTCGGATTGCAAAATATTTCCATACAAATTCTTACCTTATTTGATGAAACTTTTTAACTTCAAGTATATGTCTAAAATCAATATTTAAGGAAATAAACTCTTGTTCCATCTTTTTCATATATATATATATACATATATATAACTTACCCTGCATACATATTATTACTTGCCCTGATGAGCATCTATACGTTTTTACCGATTAACTACAGTCTCTCCATTTTATTTCAACATTTATTGATTTTCATGACATTGATATACATATATATATATATACATATATATATATATATATATATATATATATATATATATATATATATATATATATATATATATATATATATATATATATATATATATATATATATATATATATATACACACCTATATATATATACACCTATATATATATACACCTAGAAATTTAAAGTTTGGCAGACGGTTACTTCATGGGTAGTAGGTGCTCATTAAGGAAGAATTAGTTAAGGATTAATTAAAAATTACCTTAAATTTTTACGTTTCTCCGGAATAATTTTGGAGTCTATTATCGCAAAAAACAATTTTTACATCATCCTAGAGATAATAAATTAGTTTTACAATAACACTTATCTTATTTACATGCAAGATTTGGTTCAATTTTCCTTAATGTTCCAAAATGCTTTAAGGCATAAACTATAACAATGTATTTATTTTTGTAAATAAAATTCAAACCATCTCATTATTTCTTCAAATCTTTTATTCACGCGCTTTTGCAATTGTTATGGTTGTGATAGTATAAATTGTTTTCTTGGGAAATTAACTCCGAAACAGAATTTTCACTTTAGTATTAATTGTATTTCTGAAATATTTGATACACCTGCTTCAAAGTAATATTTTTACAAATCGTGGCAATGAATATTTGATTTCAGGTTTTTTCGTGTGTGTGTGAGATAGACTGAAAAGATTTTCATCCTTTCTTCAGGCATTTATTCTCATGCTTTCCTGCCATTTTAAAATTGTAAAGCATGAAAACGCTTTCAAATTTTTGTATATTGTAATTTTTCTTTTAAAACATGCTTATGTGAAAATACGCGCGTTAGATGCCCCTGCTTCTCACAGGGCATTTAACTACTGAAACAAATTACGCCGATTATAATAAGGCTCAGAACAATTTATGTAGAGGTACACTTTGCATGCTTATCACATCCAGGTGCTTTCTACGGCATGATTTCGAGGGGTTTTAATTTTTATACTGCTACAGTGCCTGCACACCCTTTTCCTTCCTTGAATTTTTACACGCTCGTGGTTGTGAGAAATTATTCGAGTTGGTGTGGCGATATAATGCCGCAAGTTTTTTTTATCAATGAAGCTTTCAATCCCATCTTAACAGTATATAAATTCATTGCTCTTTTCAGATTGGGCATATTATTTAATGAGTATATAATATAGGCATTGCTCTCTGCAGTATTAAGAAGAAACCGTTACCTATAAAACCACCACTTGTAGGACTTGCAGGCTGCATCATAGTATTGGCTCTTCTGATCTGCAAGATCTACCCCTCCCATAAATTTGTTGCATTGTGTTATAGTTTGAGGACAAGGAATTAAAGTAACATTACCTCCAATTCTACGTTTCTAGACTCATTCGTATACTTGTTGGCAGCGGACATTAAAGCTATCTCTTTTTTGTCTTTCCAAATGGTACAAGTCAGATTTCGAGCTTCAATGCATTGAAAACACTTGGTTTCTCTAGCAATGTTAAGTTTCAATTATTTTATGTTACCAGGGAGAAATTTCCTATTTAACATCATTGCACCAGTTGAATACTGTCCAGCGTTCAACAAGTCTCTCATAAGAAGTACACCGGAAGAGAATCGATCAAAGAAGATCTGATGCCCAGTGTTTTTTAAACAACTGCATGAAAAGCGAATGACATCATATCCTAGCCCTTTCCCACTACGGGGACATTTTTTTTCTACAATAAGGCTCGAAGTTATAAACATATTCAAGTCTGGAATCGCACAGCATACAGACTTTAATTCCTCGTTTTGCGGGTTTCATTGGCATATACTGCACGATTCCAAGTTTTCCTTTATATTTAATAAGTGCTTCGTCAATAGACAATTCTTTGTAAGGGGAAAAGTGCTTTAAGAAATTCAAATTTGAATCCTTTATAAAGGGATATAACTTTTGAATAATATTATATCCTTCATCTAGGGGATTTTTCTCCTCTTCTCTGTTTGACAAATTAAAGTATCTCAAAATTTCCATAAACCTATCTCTAGCCATAGTTCGTTTTATCATGTCGTTTTCCAACATTGGGTTATTTACCAAGTAATCACTCATTTTTGGTAGGCGGGCTATACTCATAATCAGCATTACTGACAAAAAATTTCAAATTTTTGTTGATACTCGGGTGCATCCAATGTTCATGTGACTCCAAGTACGTGTAGCGGGTGGCTGCGAGTCTAATTTCTCACCAGATCGAAAGTTCCGTTGAAGAACTTTGATGTGCTCTTATTACTGTCTTGATGTTTTTGTCCTGTGTCTGTATAAATAAATGTGTGTTTTATAAACACTAGTCCACCTGCGTCTCTGCCCCACTCATTTAACCTAACACTTTATGGGTCCAGAGTCATGGAAGAAACGTTTTGAAAGGGATTTCAAACACTGAACATTTTGGACAAAACGGAACTGCTAGGCCTAGTATCAGAATGGCGGAAAGACAGGCGAGAATAGAAGCGCTAAGTAAGAGCAATTTCGAAACATGAAAACTGCAGGTGGAGGCCGTGCTGATCAAACACGACAGTTTCAAATATGTTTCAGAAGTCGCACCTCCGCTTGAGCCAAAGGAAGCCTACGACAATTGGAAGATTGAAGACAGCAAAACAAAGACTAATCTGATCCTATGCATTCAGCCAAGCGAGTTTAATCTGGTAAGGAACTGTCTAACCGCGAAAGATATGTGGTTAAAGCTCGAGAGCACTTACCAATGAAAAGGCCCTGCGAGAAAGGCTAACCTCCTAAAAAGCCTTCTACAACTTAAAATGGAGACTGGTAGTGATGTGCGCGACCACATTCAAAAATATTTTGACATTATCGACAAACTACAAGATTTGGATATTGCCATCATGAAGATTTGACGAGTGAAATGTTGCTGTACAGTTTGCCTGCTAACTTTGAAACATTCAGAGTTGCGATAGAACCTCGTGATGAACTGCCGACACTGGAGACATTACGTATTAGAATAATCGACGAGTGGCAAATTCGAGTAGACCCGTCCTTATCCAAAGATGATGGAGCTTATGCATCGAAGTTCGAAAATCAATTCAGAAATCAACGTTTCAAAGCTAAAACGAAACCGAATGAAGCCGTTGATGAGGGAAAGAGGAATACTCCGAAGCCGCATAGATCAAGAAAAAGGAAACCCTATTAGAAAAAGTTCAAAATACCGGTATCAAAATGATACCGAAACCAGTAAAAACATACTGGAAATTTTGAAGCCGGTATGAAATCATACTGGAAATTTGGAAGCCGGTATGATACCATAATGGAAATTTTGAAACCGGTAAGCTACCAAATTGGAAATTTTGATACAAGTTTTCAAACATTCTGGAAATTTTGATACAAGTTTTCAAACATTCTGGAAATTTTGATACAAGTTTTCAAACATTCTAGAAATTTTGATACAAGTTTTCAAACATAATGGAAATTTTGATACAAGTTTTCAAACATAATGGAAATTTTGATACCAGTATGAAAACATACTGGAAACTTTGATACCAGTATGAAAACATACTAGAAACTTTGATACCAGTATGAAAACATACTCGAAATTTTGAACCTATATAAAAATATACTGGAAGTATTTAAGACAGTATACTGGTTTAAATACTTGTAATAAGTGCGTAACAATAACTTAAATACTTGTAATATAATACGTGTGATTAACCATATATGTGTATGGAAGTGGAACCGCGGAGGGAGAGAGATAAGCCCCCTAAAGTAGGCGCAATCTAATTTTTAAAAATAAAATTAATTATATCTACGGGCTCTGTTCCTTCTCGCGAACCCCCAGGAGGATTGCATTTCAATCCTCCTGGGGTTGCTATGCAAACCTTGCTCGGTCCGCTCGCTACAATGAAAAAACTGTGTGTCCTAACAAAAATATTGTAAAATTTATATATATATCTATGAATCAGCTTTATTTTGCGCCTTTTGCTTTAATTTAAATCAGCACAGAATAAAATATTTTAGCCTCAAAAAGATATTTTCCTCAAATATAACTTACAAAGAAAATTATGAAAGTGATAAACAAATGAATAAGAGTTGCAAAATTAAAACAAATATAATTATTCTAAAAACTAACTCTGAAAACAAATTAGATTTAATATTATTAGTAAAGAGATTGTGGTCTTGCATCTTATCACTGTGAACATAAGAAAATACAGTATTATGAATGAATAAAAGTTGTAAGCTGATTTCCTTTTAATGCTTTCAATTTAATCAAGAAGGATTAAAATTTTTTGGCGCTGAAAAGGACCATTTTTTTATGTAGTGAAAGCATCAGGAAGTCAAATTCAACAGGCATTGATGTATCAGAGAATTCTCTTAAACATTTTTTTTAAATGATTCAACTCTATTCCACGATATATACAAACACATACATAAAATGTTTAATATATGCATTGTAAATATAATTTATTGTCCTTCTGAACACTACAAAAAATTTCATTCCTATATATACAAAACATTGGACTTTTGAACACTATAAAAAATTTCATTCCTGGATATAAAAAGCATGATTTGAAAAGTTTCCATTATTATTCACCGTAAAAGTCAGAACATCCTTGCATAAGACACTTAATAAATGAACAAATTTGCACTACATCATTACACTAACAAAAGAATTCTCTTAAACAATTGATATACATTTTTAAAAAATTAATACGGTAGAATGTCAAAATTTAAATTATATACAAAATATAAGCTACATACATATAAAAGGGTTATGTTAATGTTCACGGTATTTCTCTGTAAATACAATTACATACCTCTTTGGTCGAAGTGATAATTGAAACACTATCAAATGACCTGGCTCTAGACAAACCAGCATAAAGTTGGCCATGTGTAAAAACAGGATTAGTTAATACCAAGCACACTTTATCAGAAATTTGGCGTTAGGATTTATTAATGGTCATAGAAAATGCCAAACATACAGGGAATTTTTTTCTTTTAGAACTAAAAGGAATATTATTGTCCGATGGGATGAGCAATATTAAGGGAATTAAAAATGTTTCTCTTGAGGTGACCCAATCATTTCTGCTTCAATAACGTTACGCTGTAGTTTTGTCACTGTTAGTCTTGTTGTACAACACATGCACAGGCCTTTTGAAGGCAACAAATTTTGAAGTAGCATTTGTGGAAAGTATTTGATATTGTAGATGGCACTTTTGCTGTACCGGGTGACGTCAGTGGTGATTCTGTATATTTGGATGCTTCCCAGCACCACCAGCGTCGTCATCTTTTGCACTTGCTTGCATGCACCGGCTCATTCGCCACGGATTTCACCTCAGCCTTCAGCGGATTCAGTTATTGGGCTTATCTGCAACTAGCATGTTTGCCGAGTGAATATGTGAATATTGGTTTTAGTTTGTTGTAAATAAAAGGCATGTTTGTTATATTGGAGGCTCCAGCATCTTCATTGCGATGATATCTGTCCTCACCTTCCGCGACATGGTGCATCGGCCATGAAGGAAATTGCGATTGCTTGGTCTTCCAGTGATTCGAATTGCATCTTGGATTTACTTTTCTCTCGGATCCATATTTAGTTAAGACCCTGCAGGTGAAAGGATTGCTTAGGATAGATATTATTATTCTAATTTGAAGAATGGAGAACTTGAAATCGAAACGGAAGATTCTAAGAAATGCGGTTTACAAGCTGTTTACTAGGATTGAAAATTAAATAAAGAATAATAATGTTAATAAGTGCTCATTAGAAGAGAGTTTAAAGTTATTGATTATTAAAGCGGAAGAACTGAGTAAATTGGATTTACAAATTGAAGAGTTGTTATACTCGGATTTATTTGAAAAGGAATTCGAGGCGTCGCAGGATTACGCCGAAAGGATAAATTTCTGGCAGTTCAGAACTGAAAGAAAACTAAATGAATTGAAAGGTAGTGGTGAATCTCTGAATGATAATAAGCATGTTCGCCGCCTGTCTAAATTGACTATTCCTAAATTCAATGGCGATAGTTTTTTTAGAATAGCTTTTGGAATTCCTTTAGAGTCGAGATTCACGATAACACATCTCTGTCTAAATTGAGAAATTTAACTACTTAAGATCTTATTTATCCGCAAATGCTCTGAGCGCAATTTAGGGATTTTCAATTTCTGATAAAAACTATGACTCGGTTGTAGAAATTCTGAAAAATAGATACGGTCGCCATGATATAATCATACACGCTCATATCAATAAATTGCTTAATCTCGCACCTGTGCATAGATCTGATGATATAGTCAAACTTAGACATTTATATAACACTTTGGAAATTCAGGTTCGTAGCTTAAAATCCCTAGATGTGAAACCGAAGCTTATAGTCCAATGTTAATCGCCGTACTTTTGAAAATTTTGCCACCCGAAATTACATTGGAATTTAATCGAAGGAACAGTGATTATTCTGCCAATTATAATATCGAAAAACTGTTAGAATTTATCAGGTTAGAATTGGAATGCCGAGAAAGGAATGCCTTGTTTTCTATTTCGGGTTCTAAATCACGGTTTAATTTACAGCAACCCCCTATGTATCGTAATACCATGAAGTGGAACTCTACGGCTCATGGTCTAATGGCTGCCGCTGCTTCGAAAGGAGAGGATAGGGTGGATTATGGTTTATTTTGTAGTGGGGATCATAAATTGTATTTATGTAAAGTGGGAAGTGCCTACGAGAGAAAGGAGGTATTGTTTAGAAAAGGTCTATGCTTTTTTTGTCTTGGTAAACATCCAAGTAGACAGTGCATCAGAAAGGAAACCTTGTAACAGATGCAGGGGTCAGCGTAACCAAGCTATATGCTTTAAGGTGGAGAATAGGGCTAATGTGTCACATATGGAATCGCTTGAGAATAAATCGGAAGTGAGTGTGGCGGTTGCAGAATCTCAGGATTTGTCTACCATTTCCGAAAGAAAACCTCAATGCGTGTTGCTGCAAACCTGCGATGTGAAACTTAGAAATGACACGAAGGTTACGCGAGCCAGATTGCTGTTTGATAATGGCAGTATGCGTTCGTTTGTGGACAAGGATATCGCGTGTAAATTAAAACTGCTTGTGATCCGAAGGGAAAGTCTATCGGTTTTTACATTTGGAAATAAGAGTCCTATTAAGAAGACCTTTGATGTGGTTAGAATAGTATTGGAAAATAGGGGAAAACCGGATTTCAGTGTGAAAATAGAGGCTCTCGTGACGGAGCAGATTTCGAGTTTCGATCTGCCACCTTCTAACTTAAAGGCGGAAATTGTACAAAAATATCTGGAGGGTTTCCAACTTGCTGATTCGTGTTCTAAGGGGAAAGGTGCTGTTTCAGTTGGCGCAGTTTGCGCTTGAAAGGACAACTAGTAGCTACCGAAACAATTTTCGGATGTTGCTTAATCGGAAGAGATAGTGATGTTCGTGACGTTTCTGTATCTTTAAATATAATTATTGAGGAGGATTTAACATCTGGTCTAATCAAGAAGTTTGGGGAGTTAGAGAGCTTGGGCATAGTCGAAAATGAATTTTCTGACCCTACTACTGACAGTGTGCTACAAAGTTTCGAATCGGAGATTGAATACGAAAATTAACGTTATAGGGTAAGATTGCCTTGGAAATCAGATAGGAAATATATTTTAAGCAATAATAAAAAGGTTGAGGATCGAAGATTTGAGAGGCTTAGAAGACGGTTTGTCAGAAATCCGGAACTATACAAATCATACCAGGCTGTTTTGCATGATTATTTCCAACAGAAAATTATAGAGTTAGTACCAAACACCTGCGATACAGAACGGATTACTTTCTTTTTGCCACACAGAGAAGTGGTTCGTAATGATCGATCCTCAAGCAAATTTCGCTTGGTATTCGATGCATCGTCTTATGATGTGGGTGAAGTTTCACTTAATGATTGTTTACACATCGGACCCAATTTGTATCCGGATATTTTTGATCTTCTATTGAGATTCAGACTTTACCCGATAGCCTTTACCGCCGATATAAAACAGGCATTTCTACAAATAGAGGTTGATGAAAAGGATAGGGACGTTTCACGATTTCTGTTCACTGACGATCCAACTAATGAGTCCAAATCACCTCAAATTTATAGGTTTACTCGAGTGTTATTTGTGGTTAACAGCAACCCTTTTATGTTAAATGCGACCATCAAACATCACTTGAGGAAATATCAGGGGTTCTATCCTGAAACTAGTGAGTTCTTGAATAATTGCATTTATGTTGACGACATCATTGGAGGGCACCAAAATACCGAAGATGCTTACCGTACATCTACAGAGTGCATGCATATATTTAAAGAGGCAGGTATGACACTGTACAAGTGGCAAACTAATAGTGATGAATTACAGAAACTTTGGTTAAAGGAGGATGTGGTTTCAGGGGATTCTTCGCAGGTTGTTGAGCCCTCAGGTCTTCCTTTCAAGGTGTTAGGGGTGTCATGGAACAAAGGAGAGGACTCGCTCTATTTTGATGTGCAAAATTTGATGACATTTCTGTCTGGTAGGGTTAATTCAAAGCGTTGTCTTTTACAGGCTATTGGTCGAATATTTGATCCTGTTGGTTTCTTGGGCCCATTTGTGTTGAGGGTCAAGCTTTTGATGCAGAAAATCTAAAACTCTCCCTTGATTGGGATGATGATCTACCACAATGTTTAAGTTTGGCCTGGAATAGATGGTGCAGTGAAGTTCCTGGGTTGGGTGAGCTTAGAATTCCACGATATTTTTTCTCTAATATGTTCGATGTGGACATAACAAAGATCGAGTTGCACTGCTTTTCGGACGCAAGTCAGAAGGCATATGCGATGGTTGCATATTTGCGTATACTTTTCAACGATGAAAGAATTCGAACCGTTTTTGTTGCACATAAAACTATGGTTGCCCCATTAAAGAAGTTGACTTTACCTAGATTAGAGTTAATGGGTGCGCTTCTATCAGCTAGGCTAAGCTATCGTATAATCAAAGCATTGAATTTGAACCTTGTATGCCGTATTTTGTACTGATTCGCAAATTACACTCTTTTGGATCAAGGGTACGGCAATAAATTCAAGCCATTTATAAAAAATGGAATTAAGGAATTAGTTAAATTAATATCGTCGGAGAATTGGTATTTTTATCCTGGAAAATCAAATCCCTCAGACTTAGCTTCGCGAGGAGTAAGTGTATTTGAATTAAGAGATAATCTTGTCTGGTTCCAAGGCCCAGAATACCTTGAATTGACTTCCGAATACTGGCCAAGGCAAAATAATACAATTTTGGAGGGTCTCGATGGAGGTGAATTGGAATATTGAAAGACGGTAAGTAATGTTATTCAATTTGGATGCACAGTAAATTCGGAAAAACTTCTTGTGTTGGAGAATTACAGTAGTCTAAGAAGATTATACAGAGTGACTTCTTGGATAAAGCGGTTTATCAAAAGGGTTATGAAAATTGTCAGTACAAAAGGGTCCCTTGACAACTGAGGAACTGGAGGAAGCCGAAATGTATTGGATACAAGTGGAGCAAATACAGTGGTATTCCGAAGAATTCGAAACATCGACGAGAGTGCGCCAAGTGAGAAAGAATTCATCTCTATATAATTTTGGTCCTTTTCTAGATGACAAAAGAATTTTGAGAATAGGAGGAAGGTTAGAGTATTCTGATTTCACGAGTGATGAGAAACATCCTATTATCCTTCCAAGAAACTCTTAACTTACTGGTCTAATAGTACAGGATGAGCATATCTGTATGAAACACGGAGGGATTGCCATAACATTAGCAAAAATTAGAAGTCGTTTTTGGATTCCTAAAGGTCGCCATATCGTTCAAAAGATCATAAGAAGATGCCTCATATGCAGGAGGTATTCTGCGAAGTCTGCAGATCAACTCACCTCTCAGTTACCTGAGGATAGAATTGCTCAGACACCTCCCTTTTATACCAGTGGTGTTGATTTTGCTGGGCCAATTTATGTGAAAAATTTGGAAGGGATGCAAAAATCTTATATCGTTTTGTTTACATGTGCTAGTACAAGAGCTCTACATCTCGAACTTGCACCTATTATGACTACGGAGTCCTTTTTGATGGCATTTAGACGGTTCATTTCCAGAAGGGGAAATTGCCGGATAATGTATTCGGACAATGCCAAGACATTTAAGAAGAGTAACAGGGAGCTTGAGCAAATTTCTAAGATATTATTGCATGATAATTTTCATGATTTTATTTGTAATCAAATTCATAGTTGAACGTGGCGCTTGGAGGGGAGGCTTCTACGAGGGAATGGTAAAATCCGTAAAGGAATGTTTGAGGAAAGTCCTCGGTAGGGCCTTATTGTCATTCGAGGAATTATCTACAATTATGACCGAAGTAGAGGCTGTGTTGCATTCTCGTCCCTTGACCTATGTTTACACTGATTTGCGAGAGCCGCTGCCTTTGCAGGCCGGTACAGTTCTTAAATTTCGCTAGTTCAGACTCGACTTTGCCGGTAAACTTTAAAGAAATTATTGCCGCTGGTTCAGGTAGAACTTCCCTAGTCAGAAGGAAAAAAATATCAAGATTTGTTGGTGAAACAGCTTTGGTCTAAGTGGAAGAAACAATATATGATGGATCTACGAAATGCTCATACGCTGAAGAACCACAATCCACAACAGAATATAAAGATTAATGATGTCGTTCTCATCGAGGGTGACAATAAGAGTAAACTCTTGCGAAGGCTTGGACGGGTGATTCAGGATTTCCCAGGTCGTGACGGTGGAGTTAGATCCTGTTTACTGAAGACTTCAGATGGGACTTTGAAGCCACCAGTACAATTGATATATCCTTGAGAATTTTAAAATTTGCAAATTTCTTTTACCATAATTTTAACTTTTTATTAATTGATTTTTCTTAATAATTCAGTTCATTGATATAAGTGTTATTAATATGAGAGTTGCCCATGTGTGTGTTTATCGTAGTTTAAATTAATCATTGAATTGTGATAGTTGCATTGAAATGTATTTTTGTATTTTGGTTTTGAATTCTGTTTTAATGAAATCTTTTAAGATTTCAAGTGGGGAGTGTGTGGAAAGTATTTGATATTGTAGATGGCACTCCTGCTGTACCGGGTGACATCAGTGATGATTCTGTATATATTTGGATGCTTCCCAGCACCACCGGCGTCGTCATCTTTTGTACTTGCTTGCTTCCACCGGCTCATTCGCCACGGATTTCACCTCAGCCTTCACCGGATTCAGTTATTCGGCTTATCTGCAACTAGCATGTATGCCGAGTGAATATGTGAATATTGGTTTTAGTATGTTGTAAATAAAAGGCATGTTTGTTATATTGGAGGCTCCAGCATCTTCTTTCCGATGGTATCTGTCCTCACCTTCCGCGACAGCACTTTCACTGCACTTTTTTTCACCACTTGCTGTTGATTTGGCAAATGAATGGCCAACCTCATGATTAACTACATGAGATTTTTCTGAGAGTGAAAATTCATTGAGTCTCCACATCGCTTCAGGAGCACTTACATATTATCCACCATCTAAAAAAGTTAAAAATTTATCATTGTTTAAAAGACCATCATTTGACTGAAGTCTAACTGAAGCTGCATCGTGACCTTCATATACATATTTATATAGGAACTTAACACTATTTACAGACGCACACACTTCAACATTTATATGGGCATTGATTTTTTTATCAGCCAAGGGTTGTAAGGTACTATATACTGTTCCAGGAGGTGCCTTTATTTCAGCCCCCATAGATGCAAAGGATAATGCAGCATTATATTGTCGAATTTGTTGTCGATAGTTTTTTTGCTTCCTGTGAATTGCTACAGAGCAATTCTTTAAAAAGATCAGGAGCTTCTGTCAGATTTGGGAGACGAACTTTCCATCATGAGAGCATGGTATATTTTTTACTCGAAAATTCGCACACCTTAGACATATTACCACAGCTATGTTCCGGGACATCCACCTCAATTTGAGAATGAACACGATTCGCCTAAGTTGATCTGAAATATCACTTTCAGCACGTTTTATAATGAATTATTGATGGATTGATTTGAAGACGTTTTGGGGATTTTTAGCTGCAAAGGCTATCATCCCCGTATTCACAAAAAGTTCAAATTAAATAATATAAAAAAAATTCAGGTTTAGGAGGAAAAAATGAAGGTTCTGTTTAGTTATGAATTATCAGTTTCAGCCACAGTAAACAAACCGGTCGTTGCCATCGCAGAAAAGACTTTTCCGCCACGTACTATTTCCGCCTTACCGTTTTATATATATAGATTATAATACTGTTTTAAATGTTATCTGCTTTTTAAAAATTATAACAAGCCATATATACTGATATATTGAAAAATAAACGAATCTCTCTTATGCACCGCGATTGACAAATTCGAAAAGAATTCTCTTAAACATTTTTTAAAAAAATGATTCAAATCTATTCCACGATATATACAAACACATGCATAAAATTATGAATATATGCATTGAAAATCTATATATATGAAACGCTAAGGAGGAAATAGTACGTGGCGGAAAAAGTTTTCTTCCGATGGCAACGACCGGTTTGTTTACAATCGGCTACGCTCGAAACGTGGTGGCAAGTGCCGAAAGTGATTTTTTTCAACATTTGGTTAAATTCTTCATGCAAATGAGTTTGAAAGACCTTTATTACAATCTGCGGAGGAACAGCATTCAAATGAAAATTTTGATGAAACGCTTCAAAGGAGATCAGCTAAAAATGAAGCTGATAAGCTCAGGAGAGCCAGAAAACGTTCTGATGAACTTAGGCAAATCGTGTTCATTCTCAAATTGAGGTGAATTTCACGGAACATAGCTGTGGCAATATGTCTGAGGTGTGCGAATTTTGTGATGCATTTTATTGCAAAAACGAAGTGAACTCGAGTAAAAAATATAACAAATGCTGTCATGATGGGAAAGTTCATCTTCCAAATCTCACAGAAGCTCCTGATCTTTTCAAAGAATTACTCTGCAGCAATTCACGGGATGCAAAAAAGCTATCGACAGCAGATTCGAGAATATAATGCTGCATTATCATTTGCGTCTATGGGGGCTGAAATAAAGGCACCTCCTGGAACAGTGTATAGTACCTTACAACCCTTGGGTGATAAAAAAATTCAATGCCCATATAAATGTTGAAGTGTGTACGTCTGTAAAGAGTGTTAAGTACCTATATAAATATGTCTATGAAGGTCACGATGCAGCTTCAGTAAGACTTCAGTCAAATGATGGTCTTTTAAACAATGATGAATTTTTAAATTTTTTAGATGGTAGATATGTAAGTGCTCCTGAAGTAATGTGGAGACTCAATTAATTTTCTCTCTCGGTAAAAATCACATGTAATCATGAGGTTGGCCGTTTACTTGCCAAACCAACAGCAAGTGGTGAAAAAAATGCAGTGATAATGCTACTTCAAAATTTGATGCCTTTAAAAGGCCTGTGCAATGGGCTGTACAACAAGGCTAATAGTGTCAAAACTACAGCGTAACGTTATTGAAGCAGAAATAATTGAGTCAAGTTCAAAAGAAATATTTTTAATTCACAGAATATTGCTCATCCAATCGGACAATAATATGCCTTTTAGTTCTAAAAGAAAAGAATTCCCTGTACGTTTGGCTTTTTCCATGACCATTGATAAATCCTAAGGCCAAACTTCTGATAAAATGTGCTTGGTATTAACTATAGTAAAAGCTTAACCTACCGGCATGCTCGGGAAACGCCAATTTCCGGATACCTGAAAAGTCCGGATAGTTGAATGTGATGGGAAAAATGGGGGAGATTGTAGGCTTTTTTTACCGATTCTATCCCTTAACCATTTTTTTTTGTTGTTGATTTCGCTTTTTCAGCGGAAGGTGAGGAAACTTTTTTTCTGTAGTTTTCACTTTTACTTTTCAACCCCTCCCCTCGTAAACAAGTCTGTGTACGTCAATGTACAGTATATTGCTTTTTTTCTTTCTACGCCCCTCCGTACGGAGTGGTTGTTGCATTCCAGAAATAAATTGCCCGCATGAATGGAACAGTTCGTACGCGCTAAATTCTGACACTCTGATGTAAAATTTTTAGAAAAACTCATTTTCTAATTTTTCCGGTTAGTTCAGCTTTACGGATACTTGAATGCTGGATAATCGAGAATTTACTGTAATCCTGGTTTTACACATGGCCAACTTTATGTTGGTTTGTCTAGAGCCAGGTTTGATAGTGTTTCGGTGATCTCTTCGACCAAAGAGGTATGTAATTGTGTTTACAGAGAAATACCGTGAACTTTAATATAACCCTTTTATATGTATGTAGCTTATATTTTGTATATAATTTCAAGTTTTCCTGCTACCATATTAATTTTTTTAAATGTATATCAATTGTTTAAGAAAATTATTTTTTTAGTGTAATGATGTAGTGCAAATTTATTTATTTATTAAGTGTCTTAAGCAAGGATATTCCGACTTTTAAAGTGAATAATAATGTAAACTTTTCAAATCATGTTTTTTATATCCAGGGATGAAATATTTTGTAGCGTTCAGAAGTGCAATGTTTTGTATATACAGGAATGAAATTTTTTCTAGCGTTCAGAAGTGCAATGTTTTGTATATACAGGAATGAAATTTTTTGTAGTGTTCAGAAGGACAATAAATTGTATTTTAATGCATATATTCATAATTTTATGTATATATTTGTATGTATTGTGTAACTAGAGTTGAATCATTTTTTAAAAAAAATGCTTAAGAGAATTATCTGATACATCAATGCCTGTTGAATTTGATTTCCTGATGCTTTCACTATATGAAAATTGATCCTTTTAAGGGTCAAAAAATTTTATTCCTTCTGGATTGCATGGTGAAAGCATTAAAGGGAAATCAGCTTTCGACATTTATTTATTCATAATACTGTTTTTTTCTTATGCTTATATTGATAAGGTGTAAGACCACAATCTCTTTATTAATAATATTAAATCTAATTTGTTTTCAGAGTAATTTTTTAGAATAATTATATTTTTCTTTAATTTTGCAGCTCTTATTCATTTGTTTATCACTTTCATAATTTTCTTTGTAAGTTTTATTTGAAGAAAAATATCTTTTTGAGTCTAAATTTTTTTTTCTGTGCTGATTTGTATTAAAGCACCAGAAGCAAAATAAAGCTGATTCATATATATATATATATAAATATTTTACAATATTTTTGCTATGACACGCAGTGTTTTCATTGTAGCGAGCGAAGCGAGCAGGTTGGCGAGCATGGAGCAGAAACCCCTAGAACAATATATTAATCTTCTGAACACTTCAAAAATCTCATTCCTGGATATACAAAACATTGCACTTCTGAACGCTACAAAAAATTTCATTCCTGGACATAGAAAATATGATTTGAAAAGTTTCCATTATTATTCACTGTAACACTCAGAACATCCTTGCATAAGACACTTAATAAATGAACAAATTTGCACTACATCATTACACTTAAAAACAATTGATATACATTTTTAATGTAATCAATCTGTAAATCACTGTCACTATTTGTAAAATTTTAATATCTTATTATTATTAAACACACTTTTCTTTATTCTTCTTTAATTTGATGTTTCACATTTTTTTATTGAATGATTTAATTATGTTAATTTGATAAATCCTGTGCTCCATAATATGTACCTAATCCAGTACTATGCTCTAATCAATATGCTAGTATCACACTAGGCCCGGTGTTTTATACTGGAACCGGTATCGTACCTGATCCAGTATCATACTGGAAACTTATACCGGCTTATGAAACACCGGTTCCGGTATAATACTGGATCCGGTATGATACCAGATCCAGTATGATACTGGATCCTGTATCATACCAGGTCCTGTATCATACTGGAATCGGTGTTCCATATACCGGATCCAGTATCATACTAAAACCGGTATCGTACCGAATCCAGTATCATACCGGAATCATAATTATAGTATTATCATAAACCGGTATATTTTTTTATACCGGAAAAGAACTTTTTTCCAATAGGGAATGCTGGACCTGTGGCCTTGAAGGACACGTTAGCCGCGAATGTGGGCACAAGAAATATTCGAAAACTCACAGTGGCGTTGGTTTTTGCGCCGCAAATTTCGCCGATGCAGGAGACCGCATCCAGTAGATCTTGGACTCCGAATGCACAACGCATATGTACAATAATGAGTCTCTCTTTGAATATATATAACCGTCCAATGAAAAATGTTTCAAGTTGGCTGACAAAAGTAACGCGAAATTGCAAACATATTGAAAAACCAATTTGCCTGCAATCGTGATTGGACAGTAGGTGTGTTCGAACGAAACTTTGTATTTACCAATTTCATCTTCCAACTTTCTCAGTGTCGTGAAATTGTCTAATATTGGATTTACTGTGCAATTCAACGGACAATCATCAGACATCGTTAAACCCTTGCAAGACATAAAACTGAAAGCTGATCATGTTGGGGACTTGAATTTTTTACGCACCGAAGAAAAGAAGGATAATACTGCTTCGACGGTAAGTACTTCTAAGGACACCCCCAATTCTGGTGACTTTCAGAAATGGTATGCTCGCCTAGGCCATTTAAATAAAATCGACAGGATGAATGCAATTAAGAATTGTTCATTTGAAGATTTAAAGTGTTCAAATTTAAAATGTTCAAATATAGATATTTCTAATATTTAGATTGTGAAATTTGTTTAAAAGGTAAACTTACTAAAAGTCCATTTAAAAACGTTCATAGCAGAAATAATGTAAAACTGAAAATTTTGCATAACGATTTGTGTGGGCCAATGAAAGTGAGATCTATCGGGAATGCGCGATACTTTATAACTTTTATTGATGATGAAACTGGTTGGACTGCGGTTAGATATCTCAAAAATAAATCTGAGGCCTAGGGCAATTTAAAGAAGCTAAAAATTCCCTGGAACGTCAATCTGGTTGTAAAGTAAAATTTCTGCAATCAGATAGAGGGGGCGAATATATCGGTGAAACTTTGGTCATTATCTTAAAGAACTTGGAATACAAAGATGATTAACAATGAAAAATGCACCCGAGCAAAACGGGATCGCGGAGAGGAAAAATAGAACTCTTTTAGACATTGATAGACGTTCTTTAATCCAATCCAACCTTCCACTTAGTTTTTGGGCTGAAGCTATTGAGAATGCTAATTATAATAAGAATCAAATACCTTCCAATTCGTTGCAAGGAAAAAGTCCTTACGAATTATGGCATGGTAAAGTCCCTAATATTGGTTTCTTTAAAACTTTCGGTTGTGAAGCATGTGTTAGGAACAATACGAAAAATTGAGAAAAATTTGAGCCCCTAGCTCTGAAGCTTATATTTCTTGGTGTATAGGTGTCTTGGTGGTGGAAAAGTTATACACTTGGTGTACTTACAAAATAGTTCTTTTCAGTTTACTGATGCTTAAACTTAAATTAGCTCAAAAGCAAGATCAGTAAAAGAAACTACAGAAACAACTAACTCGTATAGCAGATTTGTAGTACGGAACTAGCAAGCATTATTTTCTAACTAAAATCTAAAAGTGAGTAAGGAGAAGGCCTTTAAATACTTTTTCTTCAAAGATTATTGCTACATTTTAATATTCTTTTCTACAAAAATGGTCTCCTTTTCTAGAGTGATAAATTAACCTGTTACATCCTAAACTGGTAACCTTCAGAAATAATTGAGAATAAAGGGAATATTTAGAACATCCCCTACGGAATTCAGTTGTGTCCTGTTGATCCACACTGAAGAAGGGAAAATAGGCTCCTTTACATAGCAAGGCTCCTTTACAATGCATGGCTCCTATTTCTACAGAAAAATCTGTCTGAAACATGTCCCATGTAATTTCACCACTCCTTACGATATAAATGATTCTGAAATAGACTGTAAAGGCCATATTTAGCGTTTTCACTTCTTGGGCAATTTTAAAACTAAAAGCAGTGACAATTCGGTGATTGATTTGATGGTACATTTTGTAATGACAATGCAACAGGTTAAAAGATTACTTTTCATATAGAGAGTCATATGTTTCTGTATGAAAACACATGCTTCTTTCTTAGACTAGTGGAGAAATAGAAATGATAGTTAGGGAATATATTTTTGAGGAAAGTGCAAAAGTTTGTAAGTAAATAAAATAGAATTGCGAATGTCTATATTAACTTTGTACGAAAAAAGAAAAACTAGAACATTGAGAGTACTGTAAATGAATTAAGAGTATAAAATATATGGAATATACTAGATGGATTTAACTTACAATACTGATACAACATTCAGTCTCACGATAGTTGATTCCAGATTAAAGTCTTTGCGATTAATTTAACTTCAACTAGTCTTTTTAATACCTAATTTATAAGAAATAATTTTTTTATTCAAGAAAAGAATATAAAATCAAGCAACATATCAGCAATAAGAGCAGCAAATTCAGAAAGTAGTAAATCTACTGTGTTATATTCGGTGGGTTTAATCATATATTTAAAACTTGTTTGAAGTAAAATATTTTAATCGAACTATTTTTGTTTTTTTCAAAATTTTATTGAGTAAAATTGATGATATTTTCGTGAATTTTAATTTTTAATATTGTTTTGTCAATTCATTAAATTTTAGCGAATGTTTCCCACAATTCCCAATTTTTCATATCCTGGACCAGTTTGGAAAGCTTTTAGAGTGAATATGTTTAAATTATTGGTCCCTCAAATGTTGCGTAGAAAAACTTCAATAATTACTTTTTTTCTAAAAAACTGAAGTCTTATCACTGATATATGCTTTTTTAACATGATACCTTATCGCTTCGAAATAAAATTCAATGTCTTGTATTTTACAAGTTATTGACCAAACCATTTACAGCATTGATTTTAAGAATAAACTAATTTAATGAAAACAGTTTTTTAATGTACACATTTCTTTGATTGTATATGAAGATAAAAGCATTTTATTTTAATTATTCCTTACTGATTAATCTTTTTTTAATTCATTAATATAAATAATATGTAATCTTGAAATAATTCTTTACACAAATTTGCAATTATGAAACGCCTTTTGTGTGGATTTGAGATTTAATTCAGCTAATCGATTAATTTATAATTAAGTTATAAAAATATTAGAACTGGTGTATTGTCATCGAGAAGAAAATTTGCAAGAAATTTTAAAAACCAGGACATTACTAATAAAATTTACCATAGCTTGCGAGTTTTTTTGTTTTTGTTTGTTTAAGTTTAAAATCTTTAATCCTTCAATCAAGCCCAGTCAATCAAAAAATTACATATTCATGAGTAAATCATTTTAACTATTTTTTCTAAGTAAAAATTAACCCGTTTTAAATGAAACATTTCTTATCTATTAACGTTCAAAATGATATTTGTCCTCATTATAAGAAATTCGAAAAAAACTATTTTAATAAATGAATTTCTAAGAAATTTAAATTTTTAAACAGCATTCTTACGCTTTAATTTTTTCATTCAAATAAATACATATTTTATTTAATAAAAATATAACTGGTTAAAATTATTTCAGAATCTTATGTTGAAAGTTCAGCCTGCAAATCTGTCTGAAAACATTTGAAGCTTCCCTTAGGTGAAATCCATTCATCACTGTCAGCTATGAATAGCAGACGTTTTCCCTCCCTGAGGACACCCTTAGTGAATTTTCGCTTTAAACCCAAACCCCTAGTTTGACACTTGCCCTCCCGAAAATCCGGCCGGCTCTTGTAGAACTTACCTGGCCGGTTGGGGCGGGGGTCGTCGCGAGAGTGTTCGAAAATTTACGTCTGTTTATATTTTACTATCTGCCACTTTTTTGTTCATCTTTCCAGAGTTATCGCTGCTGAAACCGCGACGGGGAATACTATAATTAATATAAAATACAAAAATAAAAACTAATTTAAACGGGAAACCAGATTGTCACCGAAGTCCACTAGTATATATATAATATATATATATATATATATATATATATATATATATAAGCGGAAAGTATGTGTGTGCGTGTGTTTGTTCGCTTTTTTCTATATGCACGTCCACACCGTTGGACTTACGGCAAAACACATTTGAAACTTTGATGAATTAGCACAGCAGAGATGTAACACCACAAAAATTATTTTAAAATTCGAATTAGAGTTTTGTTTAATTAATAACGACAATTAAGCTATTTTTAGACGTTTTCGCCAATAACTTCTGGAATAGTTTGGGTACGGAAATTATTTTTAATCAACTTAAAGAGCAATATATTATCTTTGTAATGATACCAATTTAATTGTTGTACAATTTTTTCTCTAACTATAATTAACGCCTGAAAATTCATTTTAAATTCAATTTGTAACAATGCTTTTATCGTTATAAAATCAAACTCAAACCAATTTATCGTTTCATCAAATCCTCTATTCACGTGTTTCTACCACTGTTAAAGTTAAGAAAAAAATTGCTTTCTTTGGTTAAGGTAGACTTTTAACTTCCTCTGTTATTTCGTAACATGCACTTAGCTTCTCTTTTCATTTCGTAGCTTTTAACATGCACTCAAATATCCAATAACGTTAGTTTACGCGATGTTTCGTTTAAATTTTACAAATGTTTAGATGTTCCTAATCGGTGTGAAGCGGCATAGCCAGATGCCAGTTTTAGGGGCGCCTTGGAAACTGCATTTATGCCAGTTTTTAAAGCAAAATATGATTATGGGCGTATAAATAATACTAGGCATCAAGGGCCATTTCTTCTTAATAAGCAAATGGCGACTGGGTAAAAAATGATATTCTCTGGGCGCCACTTACCTACGCTGCGCCACTGACCCGGTAAACAAAGTGTTAATATGTTTGTGTCAGTTTTTAAACTGTTTATTTAAGTTTTAAGTAAGTGTTATAAGTACGTAGACTTGGAAAATATTTCTAACCCGGGGAACGCCGGGTATATATATATATATATATATATATATATATAACTTATTATATATGATCATACAGAAACAAAGTAAACAAGACACACCAAGAAGCAAATCCTAAACTAAAAATTCATTATTTGAACAATACAATCAACTATAAAACAAAATCTAAAGAATTGAAAATACTATAGATATCATGAACAAAAAATGAAGTATAAGCATTTATGTGTCAACAAGTAAAAAAATCTCTTGTTATTAAACGTATTGAAAAAGGCAATCCAAGTATATATATATTGTTGGCATGTCGTGAGTGTAATTTGCAGAGTAACGCAGATACCAGGCAGTTTTAAAATACAAAAGAGCTTTAATCCAGTTTACTGTAAAACAAATAAAGACATGCTGCTGTCTTGCAGCCCAAACACTCAATGACAGCCATCCATTCAGTTGACTACAGCTACGTCTACTCACAGACTGACTGAACGATTCATTAAAAACACAAATGAACAATATATATAGATTGTAACAACCAATCAACTTAGACTAGTGCCGTAACTTTGGCTACGTCATGAAAATTAACCAACGAGATGCTTTCATTCAGTGACTGAACCAGTTCATTTGAATTCCAACATTCGGCCCCATGAGTCACTGAATACTTTTGAAATATAACCTTTATTACCGAAAGAAATTTTTCTTTTACAAGAGGTTTTGTTAAGAAATCGGCCAAATTTTCCTTAGAATTTATATAATTTAGTTCAAATTCTTTATCATATAATAATTTTCGAACAAATTTATATTTTATGTCTATATGTTTAGTTTTACTATTCTCAATATTATTTTTCGAAAAATGAATAGCTGATTGGCTGTCACAGTACAATTCCGGCATTCTGAAATCAATTAAGTTAAGTTCTTTTAAAATTTTAGAATAACAAATAATACATTTTACACTTTCTGTTAGTGCTATAAATTCAGCTTCCATTGAGCTTAAAGCAATACATTTTTGCTTCTGAGACTTCCAAGTTATTGGTACATTTCCAAATAACATAATATATCCACTGGTAGAATGTCTATCATTTAGCTTACATCCCCAGTTAGAATCTGAATACATAGTTAACCTAGTATTATGAGTATCAGAAAGATTTATTTTATAATACATTGTATTAAACACATAATTTAATATATCAACAACAATAGTCCAGTGATGATACGTATATCCATTACAAAATTGTGACATTGTGTTTACAGCAAATGCAATATCTGGCCTGGACCTATTCGCAATAAACGATAAGCATCCAATTAGCGTTTTATACGGAATCTGTCTCATAAGTTCCGTTTCTATTATCTCATTTTCTTTTACTCTATCAGGTAAAATACAACCTACTTTCAACGGTAACGTAATTCGCCTTCTTGGTAAATTTTTGAATCTAGTCTTAAGCTTATTTATATATGTATTCTGATGCAAATACACAGAATCCCCGATTCGCTCAAAATTTACACCAAGTAGGTATCTAACTGTTCCCAACTCTGTTATTTCCAATTTAATTTTTATATTAAGAATTGAATTTTCAAGATCACTTTGCGATTTGCTGAAAACGACAATGTCATCTACATATACCAATAAAATACAATTACTTTTAGTATATAGACCATTGCACAAGTCATTTTGATGAAATCCAAGTCCAAATAAAATTTCACTCAATTCGAGGTTCCATTGTCTACCACTTTGATGAAGACCATAGATGCGTTTCTGCAACCTGCAAACATAATGCTCGCATCCTTTTAGAACAAATACTTCAGGTTGCTGCATGTAAATGGGAATATCCAGGTTCCCATACAAATATGCTCCTTTTACATCTATTTGACAATGATTCCATCCTAAAATTCATACTAACAAAACAAATAGAAATTTAATTATATCAAAATTCACAAGTGGTGCAAATACATCAGTAAAATCAACACCCGGTCTTTGCTTAAATCCTTGTGCTACCAATCTCGATTTATATTTCTTTACATTATTTTTCTCATCATGTTTAATATTGTATACCCATCTACAACCTAAAACTTTCATATTCGATTTTGGTTCAACAAGATCCCAAACCTTTCTATTCTGCATTAATTTAATCTCTTCAGACATAGCTTCGTTCCATTTCTCTTTATCTGGAGAAATTTGAGTTTCTTTAAATGTTTTGGGGATTTCAGTCATGTATATCTCGTTTTGAAAAATATCATTTACAAAGCTTGCTTCATCTACGGAATCTGAACTAGTTTCATTATGACATTCCGATTTTTTTTCAAAACGCGTATTTGTTTTTGTTGGTTTAAAGTTAAACTGATTAGGGTCAAATTCTAATTTGTTTTTCTGACAATAAATTTTAACATCATTTATGGATCTAAGTCGTTCTTTACTAGGAGGATAATAATAAACATCTATCCTTTTACTTTTTTTCCTAGGTTTTTCTAATCTTATCCAAGTTGAAATATCTAACGATGAGGGTTTTTCCGGTGAACTAGATTTTTCATCCTGTGCCCTGTAATCACTATCGTTATTTAAATTTTGATCCAATTGATATATAGCATAATCATAATGTTTAACTTTACCAAACAAAGTTTTCACGCCATTCTTAGTTTCATCAATTTTAACGTGAATACTTTCTACGATTTTCCTTTCTTTAGGTAACCATACCCTGTATCCTCTTCTATTCACAGCGTAACCTACCAATATTCCAATTTTAGCTTTGGGTTGTAATTTATTTCTATTAACTGTTGGTACATACACATATGCTAGTGAACCAAATGCACGACAATGTCTAATGGAGGGTTTATGTCCCGACCAAATTTCCATCGGCGTTTTTCCCTCTGTTAATTTATGACTACACCGATTTTTAGTATGAACATAGGCATGAAGTGCTTCCGCCCAAAACCTTGGTTGTAAGCCACTATCTTGCAGCATAGTTCTGACTGCTTCCATACTTGACCTATTGAATCTTTCAGCTATACCATTTAATTCCGGTGTATAGAAAGATGTTCTCTCAATTTTAATACCCAAATCTCTTAAAAATGTCTCAAAATCTTTGTGACAAAACTCCAATCCGTTGTCCGTCCTGACACTTTTAAGTTTCCTTCCTAATTCACGTTGTACCCTAGATAAGTACTCTTTAAAAATTGAAAATACTTCACTTTTACTTTTAAGAGTAAATACATCTATTTTTCTAGAAAAATCATCAATTATGGACAAGAAATGTTTACTTCCTCCCAAAGAATTAACAGGTGCAGGTCCCCATAAATCCATGTGGACTTTGTCCAAAACAGACTTTGTTACTCGCTTGTACACACAATTCTTTTTCAGAGACGTTCTTGTTGCTTTACCTACATTACAAGCTATACAAGATTCATTATCAATTTTAATATTTACTTTCTCCAATCCTTTAACCGATTTATTTTTACACATATCCTTAATAAGAGGAATATTGACATGGCATAATCTCTTATGGATTAAATTTAAATCTACACTAGTATACATTACACTATCTAATAAAGGATAACCAGATACTATATAAAACATATCTCGCCGAAAAGCTGAAAATAAATATTCATTATTAGAATGACATATACGCATTACATTGTTTGACCAAATTATTTTAAGTCCTGCTATATCCATTCTGGCTCCATTAATTAAATTCCTCCTCATGTTTGGAGTGTAAAATACATCTTTTAAAGTAATTTTAACATTACTTTTAATGTCTTGAACGATGAAGTCAATATTACCAATTCCTTCAACTTCACAGGTTGACTTCTTATCGGCCAGGAGGGCTTTTGTCGTTTTAAGTTCCTTAAAGTTTTTAAACCAATCACGTTCATAACAAAAATGGGAAGTCGCTGCGGTGTCTATCAGGAAATGATTGCAGTCCGTCGATACTCCAAAAGCTTGATTAGTCCCACAGAACGAAGTTTCCGATACGAAAGCTTGTTTCTTCTCTTTATTCCGCTTCTTATAACATTTAGATGCATCGTGTCCTTTGCGGGAACAAAATTCACAAGACGGCCCCATTTCCTGTGTTGACCAGGGTTTCTTGAAGGGTCCAGCACTGCTCCACTGCGTTCAGAAGATTTCTTGCGAGTTTCCTGCAGACGAAATGATCCGACGGTGTATGCATCCTCTGTATAATCTAGATTCAAATCCTTCTGCTTCAGTTGAATTCATCCAGCTTCGTTTACAAGTTGTTTTTCAACTTCCAGATGGTTGAATTCTTCATCCTTCAATCTGTAGAGGGTTTGAACCAAATGATCATACTCGGCTGGCAATCTTCTAATAAGTTGTAATGCGATTAAAAGTTCAGGAATTTCAAAACCCGCTTCCTTAACTTGAGTTTTCTTCTCATCGACTCGCTTGCAAAAAATTCCAATGGTTTCTTCTACTGGATTAAACTTGAGCTCGAAAAATTCATCAATAAGAACTGCCAATCGGGCTTTGGAGGTTGGTTCCAAATTTGTTTTCAAAATGTTCCATGCTTCTTTACCATCCGTTGTGTATCGGATTAACGGTAGGAACTTTCTTTCGATGCCTTGGTAAATTGTAGTGTAACATCTCTGCTTTCTCCAATCATACTCGAACTTTTCTTTCTCAGTAGCTTGTTCAGGACATGGCTTATCTTCAATTATGAAGCTCCAACAACCACGATCTATCAACACGACCTTCATGTCTTCCTTACATGAGTTATAATTGGAACCATCCAACTTCGGGAATGCAAATGGCGAAGACTCCGCCGGCATATTCATCTTCTGATCTGCTTTATAGACTTCACAACCAACAGGCACAATCCTTTCCGTTTACTTTAAACAGTAGGGTTTAAAACTGCATCTGGCAATCATCAGTATGGGATCGCACGGCCCATAACCACTGTTGGCATGTCGTGAGTGTAATTTGCAGAGTAACGCAGATACCAGGCAGTTTTAAAATACAAAAGAGCTTTAATCCAGTTTACTGTAAAACAAATAAAGACATGCTGCTGTCTTGCAGCCCAAACACTCAATGACAGCCATCCATTCAGTTGACTACAGCTACGTCTACTCACAGACTGACTGAGCGATTCATTAAAAACACAAATGAACAATATATATAGATTGTAACAACCAATCAACTTAGACTAGTGCCGTAACTTCGGCTACGTCATGAAAATTAACCAACGAGATGCTTTCATTCAGTGACTGAACCAGTTCATTTGAATTCCAACATATATATATAACACAACAAAACAATATATCGAAACACACAAGAAAGAAAGGACATGAAAAGGAAGACAAAAATTTAATAATTTGAAAAATATCTTGGCAAGCCATTCATCACGAAGGGAAGCCCGCCTAAGATATTAATAAGTGCTTTTTACTGCTAACGACATACGAAAAGGGAAAAAATTTGTCGTTATCCCCTCAAACAGCACGAACAATTAGAAATTGAAAAATTCTGGAATAAAAGAAAAATACAATGAAGATGATTTAAAAATCGAGATCTAAATATATTTAAAAGTCAATGTTGGTGTATGTGTACGATGTTTAGACCTAAAATATTGCACTTACAGGCCTGAAATTTGTCACTCAGGTAGCCCTGATGCTGACTCAATGCACCTCCAAGCCCCTCAAAAAGCACTAACAATTATAAATGGAAACATTCTGGAACAGAAGATAAATACAATGAAGATTATTTAAAAAATCGAAAGCTAAAAATCCGAATACATAATAGGGTGGGCCGAAAAAATTCAATTTTTTTTTTCAATTCGTAATACCGCGTAACAGTTGCGAATTGATGAGACTAAAAAGGTGTGAAAAAGAAATAAAATTTGTTTATATCTTCCGGTCGCGCATGCGCTCTAAAATTTGCCGAAATTTGGAAAAATTCACATTTTTACGATAATTTTCAACATTTTTAAATTGGCCTCTACCCGAATGTAATATCTCAAATTGTTATGTATTAGAACCACAGAAAATGATTTTTAAATATTATTTAA
Organism: Araneus ventricosus; assembly: GCA_013235015.1. Classification (NCBI taxonomy): domain Eukaryota; kingdom Metazoa; phylum Arthropoda; class Arachnida; order Araneae; family Araneidae; genus Araneus; species Araneus ventricosus. Next base: position 574,822 of record BGPR01000262.1, read on the forward strand.
ATCCATCAAGATCTTCCGGTCGCGCATTGCCTTCAAAGTTAATGAAATTTTGAAAAAAAATTTACAAACAAAGTCAGTGCACAGTTCGAGGAAAAAAAATACTAACAACTTTCCTGTTTTTGTTTGTTTTCTTCATTGAATACAAGTTTAAATGTTTAAAAACAAATAATTTTGACCATTAGTAATATTTATGAAGAGAATTTTTTATTGAAAAATTAAGTTTTTGTGTGAACGTAAGTTCAAGAAAATCATGTTGAACAATTTAACATCTCCTTTTTTACTTATTCTTAGCTGAAGATACTTTGAAATCTGATTCATGGGCGAAGTTAGGCAAGGTTGATCTTAAAAACAGAGTGGTTCTGATAAAACCATCCCTAGACTCAGCTCCTCAAACTTTTCCTGAGGCTTTTGTCACGAGTTTCATACATCGTTAAACTGCCTGTGTGTGAACTGCAAATGTCTTGAATGCTATACCTCAGTTAGGGACTGAGTCACTTTGAATATATGATTTAATTTCATTGTCACTGATATCTTTTAATAATGGGGGAGAAGATAAATCACAGTCCATCCAGTTAATTAGTTCCGAGTAGTCTTGAACCTTGAAATTGAGTTTTGGCTTCATGAATGTTCTGATAGTTGTTCTCTCTTGATCTAACTGTCTCGCCTTCAGAATTCGTCGAAGTCCGAGCTCTCTTATGTGTTTTGTATTATCTTGTGTCATGCCTAACATTAAATGTTCTGGATGAACGAAAAAGCCATTTCGTTCGATCACAGGGTCGACAATATTACGTAAATCTTCAGGCAAGTACCTTGAAGATTGTATTGATTGGTGCACAAATTTTGGCCCGTCTGGAAAGTATTTACTTGTTTTAATACTACACTACATTGGCATTTACGACTTTCAAATAAATGCAACTATTTCTTGAATGCAACTATTTCTTGAAGGTTTGGGACTTTCTTCACTTAAGCACAATCTGAGAGTTTGATTTGCTGTTGTAAACCACCTCGAGTGTGACAAGAGACCAGGATCTTGTACAGACAAATTCTCTTTACAGTTTCCTGACTTTATTGCCATGGAAATATCAATTAGATATTGCTGATCCTTACTTAGTATACTTCGGTATATTAGGGGGATCTGACAGTCAATCCTTTTGAAGGAATCACTGGACGTTTCTCGCAGCCACTTAGCTTTTCACCGATTGCCCTCTAAAAGATTTCTGACCCATTGAGTTACCGTCTAGGTATTGAAACAGATGCCGGAATGGCAGTTCAATGAGAAGGAGAAGGCAAACTGCCCATTGTAACGGTTTCCCCAAATGCATTTCGATTCCGAATATCAGACCGTTTTTCCAACCTATATTAACAGCAATGCCATCACATCCTATGACAACTAATTTTTTAAGAGAAATACCACTACCAGACAGATAAGAAATAATAGAAGTGACAATATCTTCTGAACTTCCAGAAGTTGGAGTTGCATGGTCAATGTAGACTGAACCAAGTTCTTGAATTAGCGAGTAATGCTCTTCCTTTGTTTACTATACGGAACCTTTTCGAATGAGTTAGATCTACCACTAACGTGTCGTCCTTCCTCCCATCCAAATAGAGACCTTGCAGTGGAAATTCGCCAGATTTACTACATAATTCAGCCGTAACATTTTGTTTTTCTGTTCTTATTTTATTTTTGTCTATAACATGGGAGACGTCAGAATCGGCAATTAATCCAACATCGTGCAAAACACTTGATGCTATTGCAGTGGTAGCGCGATCAGAAACTCCATAACGGTCGCTCAGTAATGCAGTAGATTTTAGCTGAATTCTGCTCTGTTAATTATTAGAGGAAACTTTTTTTGGTAATTTAAAATTTGGGTCGGTATCGCTATCTTTACATGAAGGATATTGGTCTTTATCGTCAATTTTGACAACATTTACTTTTGAATGCGAGCACGAGGGTTTCGGACCAGATTTAGATTTATCATCAAAAGTTAAATGGCTGTCACGCGATTTCCTTCCAAATGATTTATTAAGTTTCTTTGTTTAAGACATGTCTATCTATATTTTTTCCTATTCCGTGTTCTCGTAATAAGGAAACAAACCTTAGCTCAATGGCAGGCATTTTATTTGATTTTGCACAATCACAGCTGACAGTTATATCGCTTTTACATAAATCAGGGGTTTTGTTACAAATGGAATTAATAAAAATGGGGCATTTGCAAGATGCTACGTCAGAAAGCAATGACCATTTTTGCTTAAACTCGTCAATTTTCTGCTTAAACGAATCTTTACTTTTATCCCGTGTATATGATTTTCGTAGGCTGTAATATTTACCATGCAACTCATTTATAAGTTGCACGATTCTCTTATATGTAACAGTTGGGATAGAAGCTTTCTGATAGAAACCAATTATTTTGTTAGCTACTGTACTGGCAACTTGTGAAAAACTGACGCTTTTATTATTAACTTTAAGCGCCAATAGAAACAATTCTTGTCAGCCAACTGGAAAATCAAAGATAGAATCCTCTTTTGTCCAGAGGTATAAAGAAAAGAAAATTTTATTTGTCTTCGCCATTCTACCTCTAATTTCGTAAGAGTTGGAGATATGTATGAATTAAAGAGGGTGGCAGAAAATGCAAATAAGAGTTTTCCAACGAGATGTCTTATGCATAGGTATGTCATATGAATAGGCTAAAAAGCAGCCAAGTTAGAAGTTGAAAATAATTTGTCAGCCCATAAATTCTAAGCAATTGCAGCTATCAAAACAATTTCAGTACAAAGTTGTTAAATATGATGAGGCAATAATTCGAGGGATCTTTTTATCTTCAATAGTAAGGAAGTTATGGGGAAAGGAAAATTTCAACCCTCAATTTACTATTTCTGAGAACTCGGTGGAAACTTTTAATACCTCTTTCAATATATCCCTAGCCATATCCAATCCAATCATGAAAAATCCACTACACTAAAGGTTAAATTTCAGTTTTATGTTCGAAGTATAACTGGTTACAGACTCAATTATATCAAAGATTCACTACTATTATGGATTTTTACACACAATATGATTTGTTGGTTTGATATAGAAGCATGAAGAATAGGGTAGAGATAGGCTTAAGATTTATCCTTCTCATTTTCCCAAGATTTGCAGAGACAGCAATTATTCTCACTTATCTTCAAATCTAAGTATTAACTAAACAAATCATTAAAGCTATCTAATCTGTAAAAGTTCTAAAATATTCAAAATGTTATCTTAATTTAAAGCATATTGAACTTTAGTTGATAGCAATTAACTTCATAGGTTATGAAAGCATTTTTATTTCAAATTTCACCCTAATATGATGAAAATGTTGTTAAAAGTGAATTTAGAACGTAGATGATGGAATATTAGCTTCTACATCGTATGATTTGGATAATATTTTAACCAAATATCAAAGCTGTATGGATCAACATTCTATTATTTGTTTAATGGCTACACTCTGGTGTGGATGTTTAGGATTGAGCAGTGGCGACTCAGATGTCGTCCTAGTTGCTTTAAAACAGTTCAGAATTACTAATCTCGTCCCCTGTTTGATTTTAATAGGGCAACGTTAATGTAGCAAATCAGCTCCCAATAAGATCTTATAATGCTTGCTTCGTCTATTATTAGACCTTTTTCTTTGGCTTTGGACCTTCTTCTTAACCTTCTTCTTAACAATGCGCCTTTTATTTACTATAGCATTAATATTATTACGCCTTTAGGAATTCTTTGAACAGTTGGTGCGAATCAAAATGCATGTTTTTATTGGATCGCGTTTCTTCTTCTAGGTTCTCATCAATAAGAATAAGGAAGCTTACGGTGTTCGATTTGAAAAAGATGGCTACGTTTATGACATACGTGCCCGAAAAGAAGTTATTGTGAGTGGTGGATCCATCAATTCTCCACAAATTCTCATGCTCTCTGGTATTGGACCAAAAGAGCATTTAGAGAATGTCGGCGTAAGTAAATCATTGAAACTGCTTTATAGCAAAATAGAATTGTTAACAGAGTTTAGAAAGTTATATAAATATCTTTATAGAAATTAAATGACGTCAGTTTTTTTCCCACGTCTTTCCTTCTTCTCTTCTTCTACACTCTGAGCTCTCTTTTCGGCTCGTTCTCTCAACATCCCCTAAAGCGTAATGACGAATACTAGTATATTTCTGCTTTCGACTACGCGTGCCATCTGAAGTTCTTTTTCCGCACGAGATTTTCCTCCAGTTGTGATCCTTCCACACTTTGCTAGCATGTGTCGCTCATTTGTGTCATCTATTGACTCGTTATTTATTGAACAACCCTAATACATTAATTAATTCTGGGAAAGTCCAGCATAAGAATTGTTTCTGCAATATTTTTTTAAAAAAATAGTTTCAAAATGAACATTTTGGAGATGGTTTCCCATTTAATAATTGCATCTAACTAAAAATTACGTCTACTGGTAATGCCTTGTCTACAAGTAGTGAAAGTTGCTTATAGTTATATTTTGAAGTTCAAAGGAGATGGATTATATAAATTAAATCATTTTCCATATTATCTTATAAATACATTAAAGGATATAAATCAGTTTTACCGGTTTCGTCAGTGAATGATAACCGTCAAATTATAAATGCATGATTTTGACATTTAAAGGGTGATATTGATAAAAATTTTCTACACTTAATCAGAATATTAATTAAGTGTGGGCATTATTTGCACTTTAATTTGTATCAAATTCACTTGCATAAAAATAATGTGAATTCATAACAAATATATCAAACGAAAAAAGAAATATTTTCGCTGTAATTAAATTTATTCAACATGAAAAAAAATATTTGAACTTTGAATAAATATGATAGGCTGAAGAAAAAATATTATCACTTGCATTAATTACTTTCCACTACGAAACGGATGATTTCCACTTTGTGTACTAAATCCAATGGAGTTTTGCAGTCGGCAATATTGCATTGGTTGGGGTATTGCCAATAGTTGGGAATTATCTCTGTTTTCGGAGATTTACGACCACAAAAGGGAAAGAGTCGGAGAGTAAGGCAAAGCTGGAAATTTTACCCTCCAAATTAGTAAAACTGAGTGATTGGTAATGTGGGCTGGGCTCCGTGTGTTGCAGCGACTCGTGCCACGTGCATAGTTGCTTCTATATCTCTTTTTTACATCTTTTCAATCTGAACTTTATTCTTTTTACCCTATTCAGGAGAATATATCATAGAATTTGTGACCTGTCGATTGAGTTGGTTTAAATTATTAAAAATGTTGTAAATCTTAAAACATTTTTCTAGCGCTTTTGCTTTAGAACTGATTCCGAATGTGATGAATTAATAAATGAGACAAACGCAAATGAAAAAAGGGAAGGAACATAAAAAATTAATCTGGATTATATCTAAGGAATTTGAAATAGCAAAACAGGCAATAAACTACGCAGGGGAAAGTGGGGTGGAACCAGGTTTCTATTATTCGAAGGCCTGTTGGACCCTAAACTTTTTGAAATAGAGTTTGTCATTTTTTTTATTAAAACATAGATTGTTTTAGGGAGAACAATATATCATTCCAAAAGGTCAGAGTTTCATTACTTTTTTTACAAAAAAAATTCAAACCACCGAGTTTTACCCCACTAGTGGGATAAAATAGGGTACACAAGTTAACTTTATAGTAAATTAAATTAACTTGACTTTAAGTGGAAAAGTGAAAAACATTTTTATTTTATATGACATTTTAAGGATATTAGTTACAAAATTCACATGTAAAGCATTTGTCTTCTTCTTCTGCCCCAACGCAGCTTTCGTGGTCACAGCTAAGACAGTTTTTACATTGGATTAACCCTTCTTTATTTAAATTAGAAAATACATAATTGAAATATAAACAATCAACTTCAGATGTGTTTCTATCGTCTTCATCGGAAGAATCATCAATACTGACTGTCCCGCCCTTACGCCACTTGTAGTACCCGGTTTTACCCCGAGTTCAGAGATTATTGGAAACGAAATAAGACAATGCAATTATTGGACTAAATCCTTAATGTTTGATAGGGTTCAAATCCTTGGTAAACATATAATATAGCTAGACTAAATATAGTTTTATAACTTTAATGAAGTACATATTGAGGTAATAAGGGTAAGTAAGAATATTTTAAAAACAAAGGAATATTAGAGGGTTGAAGTCATAAAACAAATAAACCATCACAGAAGCAGTGAATTCAACAACAACGACACGGTCACTATGACCATTCCTTCTTCATGACTAGTGGAGTATAATTCAGAATCTGTCCACTAGAAAGGGGAACTAATTGCTCCAGAATCAAGGTACCCGATTTTATCCCAGTGTACCCTAAATAATTTATGGTAAATAAAACGTGGAGGAAAATTACAGCATACAATCGATCAGCTGGATGCAAAATAACTTATCACTATACAGTTGATGAAATTAGAAAGAATGAATGTCCAGCGGGAATATGTTTGTTGTTCCATTTTGAAAGTTCTGTTATTTCATTATATGAAGCACAGAACGAGCACAGTAATCATGTGGATGAAAATAGGGACCTGTCCGTGGGGGCGAGAGATTTGTGTAACAGCTATTTGAAGATGGGATGAGAAAACTGAACGCAATAATAGCTGCATTCCAAAATTGTGGTTTTAAAGAACCAGAAAAATTTAAACTTTAAAAATAACTTTAAGAAAAATTTGGACCACAAACTAACCATATCAGTGAAAGATGTTTTTATTGGTATAATGCCATAATGGCTGCTCTAGTGGAAGAAGATACGTTGTTTGTATTAGGTGTAAATGTCGAAGCCGATGATGAAGAAAAACATTATTTGAAAATTATGATCTCCACGAAGCTATTACTTCGACTACTAAATAAAAATGAAGGAGTTTAAACGGTCATATCCTACAAATTGATTTGTGGCAGGGGTATCCTCTACTGATTGTTGGCAAAAGCGGAATGCAATAATGCAACAGTCAGTAATTGCATTCATTTTTAATTGTGTGAAGGATTCATGCTATGAAATAAATAAATCTGAGTTGAATCTGAAAACTAACGGTTTCCAAAGCCGTATTTGGACTTACCTTCCTACTATTGATGCGTTATTTCCATTCAGTAAAGTTGATGGCAAACTGTGTGTCATTAAAAAAATTAAATAAGTAATGATATTCAATGTCTGCATTTATGCTCCGATGACGATACCTTCAACATAGTGCGTTATTTTTAAAGAAATGGAATGGAAAAATTATGTGAATGTGACAACATTCAGAGAAAAATTTAAATCGGCATAGCATACCAATAATAGTTATTGGTATACTAGGTACTATTTTCCTATCACCAATAATGCATTAGAGGCAGCTAATTGCGGTAATTAAAAAGGAACATACTCACTGTTGGTCATTTCCTTGAGATATTAGAAAATGCGACTTTGAAAAAATTATCAAATGAACGTGATACGGTTAATCCAAATTACAAACAATTTTACATTAAACCGCTGTATTCCACAAATGTTTAGACAGAAGCATATCAGTGGGAAAAATTAGAAGTAAACATTTTAGAAGAAAGAAAACGGAAACCAATCTGTGTTACCATCTTCGCAGGTGAAGCACAACATATGAAAATGCTTATTTCAAATGGACCTCTTGCAATGAATATAAATCTGAATACAATATATATATAAATACAAATATAACTAGTATATAATCATACAGAAATAGAGAAAACAAAACATATCAAGAATCAAGTCCTATACTAAAAAGTCATTATTTGAACAATACATTAATTTTAAATAAAATCTAATAAATTGAAATTACTAAAGATACCATAAACAAAAAATCAAGTGTAAGCATTATATGTCAACAAGTGCAAGAACACTGTTGTTATTAAAAATAATGAAATAGGCAATCCAAGTAAATGGAGTTTTCAACAATTAATATAGCAGCTTGAGCTGTGGACAAGCTTTAGCCAGGTTAAATTAATTTTGCTGTGCAAACCATCCCTGTTACTATTATTGTTAAAAAAACAAACAGGGTAATTTACCCTAAAATTAAAGAATTTAGAAAGAAAAGTCTTATACTAACCCTAACAATAAAACATAACTTAATAGAAACGACTAAAATTCAGGATAAAAATATGTAAATAACATTATATTGCACTATGATATTGCACTAAAGACAGTAAATATATAATTCAATAAAATACCCATACTTTTCATTAAACATAAACTAATCTGTGTCTCCTCTGAAACTTACCAGAATTCATCTCTTTCAATATAGCCCGCCACGCACATTGACATCACATGTTGCCACAACCAAAATTCTTACCATGAATCAGCATAATTGACCAAATAATATAATTAATTTTTGATATCATGAATTAGTGAGATACCTATATTAAAATTCTCAAAACCATATTAAAAAAAGTAATACATTTAGTTATCTAGAAAATATTAGAAAATAGTTAAAAATGTCTATTAAAAAGGAAATTTTCACATGAAAGATCCTGGCTCCATCTGTGTAATAAATCTGAAACAAGTAACTCAATAGCCAAATTTGAATAAAACTACACTTTACGAGTAGAATATGTAAAAACACAATCCCACTATCAAAGAAATAAAAATATTCTTTTATAAACCATTATGAGTGTTTTATTTTAAATGACCTAAATATTTCTTATCTATATATACTCTTAGAAAACCTATAGGCATTCCTTAATCCAGGGCAAAGGAATAAAAATTGCTTATGTTCTTAATTCTAATATCAATGTCTGTTACTAAATTAGTATTTCTAATTATATAATTTTTTACTAAATTCTTGAAGACAGAAATGCTAAGATTACTTTTCCAAAAAGGGAATTTATTAATTTGAAAATTAAATGCATTTCCTTTAACAAAGATATCTGTTACTAATTTATTATCTATGATTTTAAATTCATTGTCATTTTTATAAGTTTTAAATAATCAGGATAGAAGTCAATATGTGGCTTAAGGCCTATTTCTTTATTGAATAATATTAAATCATCTATATAGCGGAATAATATACTATGGCTATAATTAGTCAAATCTTTCTCATAGTAGTGAAGATAAATATTTGCTAAACTATTACTAGCTGGGCCTCCTTGAGGTAATCCTTTAATATATATATATATATATATATTTAAAGCGGTAATATATGCGTTTGGCATTAATTGTTCTATTTCCACAGGCTCATATCATTTTTTCCAAAAAAAAAAATATTTTTCTAAACATAGCTTAGGCGTGTTATGTATGGGAAAGTAGAAAGTGCCAAACGAAGCTAAAATTTTACCTCCCGAGAAGAAGTGTAAAGGAGGTAGCCCAGTAGAGCCAAAAAAGCTTTTGTTTGTTTAGTATTGCATTATTTTTTATAATATCTTTATTCTCAATTATGTTTCTTGACTTTGTGCCAGAAGTAACTTTTACTCTTGATTTATACATTTTAAAACCCTATTTTCATTTTTTTGTAATAAACTTTTTATAATATCTATAATTGTCATTTCCTTTTTTGTCTTCGAAATCTGTCCAATTTAAAAAAATTGACACTATGTCATAAAAATTGATTTCGAGTGCGAATTAATTTTCGAATTATAGTTCCATGTACCAAGTGTAAAGAATCAAATTTATAGTGGAAAGTAATATAGTGCTAATTATAGTTCCGTGTACCAAGTTTGTACATACTATCTAAACTGAAGTGCACTTATATATTTCCCATTAAGAAACTCCTGCTATCACTAATGCTAAATTACAAAAAATTCCTTATCCATATTTGACTTAATGATTTCTCTTCATATTTATGTAATATATAAAAATAAGTTTTAGCTGATCAGTAATATCGATTCCAAGATTTATGGAATTATGATTTACGTAGACAGAGAAGGTCATGGTCTTTATATTACAATGTTGCAGTATTATTAAAAAATTAGATAAACTAAACAAAAATTAAAATGAAACAAAAAGAAAGAAAAACGTAAAGACAAAAAAACAGCAAATTTAGACAAGAACAATGACAATACATCTTTAATCGTAAGAAAGCAACAGCCTCAAGTTGTTGCATCAACAGAAGGTTGAAACGATAATATTTAAAACACATAAAAATATATAAAAATGAATTTCGAAAGTTAAAATTGTTCAAAAAGGAAGAAATGAAAAAGGAATCGAATGGTGAACTTTATCGAAGACCACTCACCATAAAGATTCCAAAATTAGACAAGATTTTCTGTCAAGGGTAAGATTATAAATCAAAATTATACCCTTTGTGGCCTGAATCCTGTCCAAAATCAATATTTGAATCATTTTGATGAATCAAAATGCACAATCCTTAAAATATCAAAAAGTACTAGAGAGTGTGTTAACCCTAACACTCTCTGCCGAAATCTTAGATGCAATACAGACGACGCCAATATACATGAAGCAACAAAAATTAGAAGCGAGCACGTAGCTCCCTCTATGAAGAAAAATTCTAACTAATTAATCAGAATAAAAAACTAATGTTTAAACAGTTTTAGCAAATTAAAATGGAAAAACCATTAATATATTAATTAGAGAAATTTTTAAACTCCTTTTAAAAAACTATTAATATTAATGAAAGAATTTGGGAATCCGTTGTCTTTAAGAATATTTTTTAAATTATCTAAAGCTTTAACTAAATTAGAATGGTTGTTACATATGCTATTTATTCTATTAATTTGAGAAAATATGGAATTTCTAAAAATTTTATAATGAAGATTTGTATGAAAATTACAAAGTATTATAGCCTTAAAATTAAACTCATTTCTTTTATCAAATAAGCCAACAGATATACCTGAATTTAATATTTCAATTTTCATATCTAAAAAATTGCATTTGTTAATTTCTGTATTGGTTTTGTTTAATTTAAGCTCTTCTGGATAGCAGTTATAAATGGAATCAAAATTATCATAATTAAACACTATAAGGTCATCAATAAAACGAAAACCATAAATAATTTCATTTTTAATTAATTCCCTCTCATATGAATGTAGAAAGATGTTTGCCAATGCACTAGAATAATTGCAACCCATAGGGATACCAAAAACCTGTTTATAGTATTCAATTCCGTTAAAGAGATAGTTTTCACAAATATTAACTCTGCAGATTTCTATCCATTTATTTTTTTCAATTAAATCAGTGTTTCGGTATAAATCATAAACATTTGAGCAAACTTCAATTAGTTTATTGTGTGGAAGGCTAGTGAATAGATTTTCAAAATCAAATGTATTAATGTTATAAATGTTATTATCTTTAATGAAATTTAAAATTTTAGTGTTGTTATCTATAATGAAATTCTCTTCTTCTTTGATTTTTTTAAGAATAATTTTTAGAAATTTAAAGAAAAATTTACTTAAATGATAGTTGTAACTTCCAGTGCTACAAGTAACAAATCTGAATTTTAAAGGATTTTTATGAAATTTGATAGTAGGGAAAAGGTAAGGATAATTTAGGTTACTGATTTTAATTTTAGTTTTTTTAGCTAGCACTAGCATCTTTCTACATTCATATGAGAGGGAATTAATTAAAAATGAAATTATTTATGGTTTTCGTTTTATTGATGACCTTATAGTGTTTAATTATGATAATTTTGATTCCATTTATAACTGCTATCCAGAAGAGCTTAAATTAAACAAAACCAATACAGAAATTAACAAATGCAATTTTTTAGATATGAAAATTGAAATATTAAATTCAGGTATATCTGTTGGCTTATTTGATAAAAGAAATGAGTTTAATTTTAAGGCTATAATACTTTGTAATTTTCATACAAATCTTCATTATAAAATTTTTAGAAATTCCATATTTTCTCAAATTAATAGAATAAATAGCATATGTAACAACCATTCTAATTTAGTTAAAGCTTTAGATAATTTAAAAAATATTCTTAAAGACAACGGATTCCCAAATTCTTTCATTAATATTAATAGTTTTTTAAAAGGAGTTTAAAAATTTCTCTAATTAATATATTAATGGTTTTTCCATTTTAATTTGCTAAAACTGTTTAAACATTAGTTTTTTATTCTGATTAATTAGTTAGAATTTTTCTTCATAGAGGGAGCTACGTGCTCGCTTCTAATTTTTGTTGCTTCATGTATATTGGCGTCGTCTGTATTGCATCTAAGATTTCGGCAGAGAGTGTTAGGGTTAACACACTCTCTAGTACTTTTTGATATTTTAAGGATTGTGCATTTTGATTCATCAAAATGATTCAAATATTGATTTTGGACAGGATTCAGGCCACAAAGGGTATAATTTTGATTTATAATCTTACCCTTGACAGAAAATCTTGTCTAATTTTGGAATCTTTATGGTGAGTGGTCTTCGATAAAGTTCACCATTCGATTCCTTTTTCATTTCTTCCTTTTTGAACAATTTTTACTTTCGAAATTCATTTTTATATATTTTTATGTGTTTTAAATATTATCGTTTCAACCTTCTGTTGATGCAACAACTTGAGGCTGTTGCTTTCTTACGATTAAAGATGTATTGTCATTGTTCTTGTCTAAATTTGCTGTTTTTTTGTCTTTACGTTTTTCTTTCTTTTTGTTTCATTTTAATTTTTGTTTAGTTTATCTAATTTTTGCTTCTGTATTATATTATAAATAGCTGCATTTGCGCCTTTATATATAATACTATGAATTTTTATTATTTAATTAATATAATCAATTTATAAATTTGTTAATGTATTACTGGCAGTATTATTAAAGCATTATATCCAATGGTAAAGATTTCTAATAAGAGTTTAAAAGGAAGTAAAATAAATTTCCAATCGAATTGAATTTTAAATCTATTGCTAAACAAGAAAAATCATGTTCAAATATATGTCAAGATTGAAAGTTATTTCACATTTTCTAGACATATTTAAAAGCAAATTTCAAAGGGAGAAGATAGCTTAGAAATGAAGTCCATCAATGCTTGGTGTCCTTTTGTTTCAGACTAATTGTAATTGCAGTGAATTTTCTCTACAGCGGTTATCCTCATTCCAAAGCAAAAGCGGACGTTCAGAAGGATAGGCCGCTTTGTAGGATTTTCATTTCTGGAAGACAGGATATTAAATCGAACCCTAATTCATTATTTCTGACGCGGTGAATTTTAAAAGGGGCCTAATTAAAAATGTGCTCTAATAGAAGAGTTTTCTATTTTTTTTTGAAAAAAAGATATAATTCTATTTTCACTTTCAGTTATACCAATACTTTCAATTTCTTTGGAGGTAAACTTTGTGAATTTTCTTTTTTATTTGGAATAGTAAATCCTTAAATTATTCATCGTTAATCGCAGAGCAATGGGCAATAATATCATCAGGTTCTTCTCGAAAAGAGTCATTTGAGATAATGATTAAAGATTTAAAGATTTTTTAAATCAAAATCTATGCTTCTGGTAAAAATGACTTTTTGCTTTGTGTTTAATAATTACGGTCGCTTGAAACTCCATTCTCGGTAGAGGGCGAAGTTTACTTTTCCTCTCCGACTTTGGAGAGAAAAATCAAGAACTTTGACTTCCTGTGTTGAGCTTGTACTCTACTTGCGCTCCTTTTGTTTTATTTCATTTTGTATTATTTATTTAATTTTTTATCTTAAATTGTGGAAACAAATAGTTAAAATGTAATAAAGCGCCTCCGTCAATGTACACTCGTCAACTTGTTTGCAATGTGTTTAAAAACTTGATATTGTTAATTGATACATATTGTAACATCTGTATTGTTTGTGGTTAATGAAGAATTGCCGGGGGAAGAGATGACTTCCCGAGGAAAGGTGAGTAGCGCGACGGTGGGAAACCCAGACCTACTCGCACACTTCAGTGGCTTGGGCGAAGGAGTTGGCAACATTTGTACTGAGTGCGCTGTGTTCATTAAATTCCAAACGGTTTCGGCCAGACCGGAGGAGCTTTTGTATTTTGTACATTAGCTCCATATACAACATTCAATACATTCCACCTTTGGAAAATGTGGATTAGCTTCGATTTCATTTCTAATGTTGTTTTCGTGTATATGCACTTTTTATTCCCCTTTCTCTTAATAAAAGACTCAATGGCAGGAAGGAGAAAGGAATACATTTTGTTGAAATTGGAAAGGCCGTCATCCCTGCGGGTCCAAGGGGTTCGAATGTCCATTCCTAGGGGTTATCTTAACATTCTATCTATGGGCCAAAAATTCCGCTACAAGAAAGAAGTTGCGGCGGAGAGAGGTCACCGCTACGCTGGGGTGGCTGAGGGAAACATTTACCGCAAAATTTATCATTTCAATTCCCTACCGGTGGAATAATAATAATGCTGCAGGTGTGGCCACATAGAGTTGTTTTACTGTACTTTTCAACCTTCCTGGAAATTTTGTACAGAATGGTTTAAATTATTGCATGTAAATCTGTCTAGCTGTTCTCATTATGAATATAAAGCGCATGCAAAACATATTTTATCTGTACTTAAATGTACTTCAACTTCAGTCACAAAGCAAAATGTTTTTCAAAACACATTGTATTTCTTTTTATTTCAGATCGAAGTTATTGCTGACCTTCGAGTTGGTGATAATTTGCAAGATCATGTTGGAAATGTTGTATTGAGTTTCGAAGCAAAGCACGCAGAACCTATCTTCTGGAAGGAAGTTACTTCGCCTAGCAATCTAATAAGTTATAAATTACACGCAACAGGTATAAGTGCATTAAGTTCCTACATTTCGCAGTATTTTATACAGAGGTCCCAGAATAAGAGGATTCAAGAGTAATTGATTGTGCAATAAAACCACAATGATTTATTATACATTTCAGTAGAATTAAAGAGGACAACTGTAAACAGGAGGGGAGTACTCAAACACTTTGTGGGCACTACTTATATAACTGATATACAAATAAAAACCTAATGTGCCAAGGAGTATTTTGAATATATTTATGGATATTTTCAAAAACATTTGCTTCTAATTCATGTTCACTTACTATGAGAAAAGTTTGCATTGGAAAACGATAAGAGAGCTTGAAAAATTGATATCTCTTAAAAATAGATAGGTAGGAATATGTTTAGTTAAAAGCTGCTAAATGTAAAACAAAGAGTTAAAAGAAAAGTAAAATAGGAATAATACTAAGTTTTTTTTTGTTACTGTTTTCTAGTTCAAAGTTTCCTTAACGGAAAAAAACAAAATTAATATTTGTATTTCTTGTTTTTTTCCATAGGCCAATACACAAGTCTTTGTGGCATCGAAGGATTGGCTTTTCTCAATACCAAGTACAACGATGCAAAATTGGATTGGCCCGACGCAGAAATTCATTTGATATCTGCTTCACAAGCCGCTGATTACTCTCAAACCTTCAGACAAAGAGTTGGATTGCCTGAAGAGGTAGTGATTTATCGAATTTAAACTTTGATTTATTGCACAGTGTGATCCAAAATTCAGCTTAGAAATTTAAGGGATTCGAATCAGAGGATTCGGACCTCGGTGCTGACAGCCATTCTGCCGGTATTCGTCGTACTTGGTGTGCCGTAATTGGGAATCAGCTTGCGGCATCTGGAGGATTTAAAACCAACGGGCATGTATTGGGAAGCTTAATCAAGAACTCTCTCTTGCGCTTTATCTTTCCAGGTCGTTTACACCCGGTTGCTTCAGTGGTTGATGTTTCTTCTTCTGTATCCCGGAGTCCATGGGCTAACCCGAACGGACAAAATCGTCATGACATACCATTTTAAATTTGTTGATTGTGTAAATAAATGGTTCTAGTTATCCAGCAGCGCCTTCTGATGTGTGTAATCCTCTTGCACCTCAAAAACTATTTTGGGAAGCAGGGAGCACTAAAACATGCCAACATCACACAGGAAAGAATAAACGGCAGCTCCTACAGGATGAGTTAGAGAACATTATTTTTCTCGAGCGTTGTACTCATTCTGTATTAGTCATTTAAAGTTCCGACAGCGTTCAAAGAACTCGCAAGAGTTTCTGATTGCTGGAATGGCGGACACACAGACTTCGACAAAAGAATATCCATCGCTGTTGCAAATGTAAATGAGATGTTGGAATTTTTCGAAAAGGTTCTCCAATTCATGCGCCGTGAAGCGTGTTAAACACTTTGACTTTCACTCTGAAATCGATGATGGACGACAAATTTTTTTTCATTAATTAGTTGATTCTTGGAGAGTTCCATGAAGATTTCAAACTTACAGAATAAAATTATTATTTTTTCTAAGATATGACAGACGGCTATAGCCGTCATTTTTTTATATCTCAATTTCACTGATACACAAAAGACGTTTATAGACGTCTTGGTAGCTGTGCATACTAAAACCATAATTTTTGGGAATAATTTAACAAAAAGAAAGAATAGATTTTTAGAAACCAATATAAATTTATCTTTCACTTTAATTTAGTTAAATTGAATTCATTTAGATTTTCCTGTAATGCAAAATACCCGCCGACGCTTCGGTTTGGGAAAATATCACTTTCTTCAGTTCCATCACTATCCGAAAAAAGAAAACTCATCACTTTCACAGTAATCATTCATCTGCACTCTCTTTTTTCCCATGACGCTCCATAAGGGCAAAATATAAAATATTTCAGGAAACGGAGGGAAAATAGCAAATTTTATAAACATTTTCAAGGAATAATTTTTGTAGCTTCCAAAATCACACTTGGCAAGAGATTAAGGAAAAATCTATGAAATGTTTGCAGCTATGCATGTCGTTAAATTTTACGAGCACGCTAGTTGAACCCTTTATAGTTCTCTGGTATAAATACTTACCACCAACGAAAGATTTTTTCTGATGTCTCGAAACATTATTGTTAAATGATAAATAGGTTAATTGGATGCTTAACATTCGATTGAGCTAAAATAATAACCCAGGAAAACATTAATCTTATAGTTTAATAGTAATTAAATTCAACAATACCCGTTCACGGCGTGAGTGTTTTCATAAGGAAATCAAGTTCCAGCGTATGTCATTAAATTTCAACTCACGGAAATTTTTTCAGAACTAAAACAATGTCGTATTTTGTTCTTTACATCTAACACATTCTTATATTTAATTATCAGTATTTGTTACTAAATTTATTTAATTTAAATTCAACTTTCATTTTTAAAACTCAGCAAAAACTGTTGATGCAGGAGGAGTTTCTTTAAATTCGAGTTCTCCCTGTTAATGATCTTATGCTTATTTCGATTTAAATTTTGGTGTGTTCATTATTTAAATTCTATAGTTTATGATTTTTTAGTTTCTTTCTCAGCACATAATGTGGTTAAGATATTATTAGTAAAATTGTATAAGGTTTCAACAGTTTTATTTTTATGCAATGTAGCGCTCCGCCTAGTCGTTTCATCAAATAGAAAATGAACTTCAAAATTTAATTTAATTAATTATTTAATTTCAATTCGAATAAATTCCATGGTTTTTCGCTAAAAAATTGCAGAAAGATGTTTTAAATTACCTAAAATTAAGTGGTAAGTATACTTACCAGTGAACATTCTAAGATATTTTTAATCTTAATGCTCAGTGGTAAGTACGCTTACCGCTTTCAGTTTCCCCTGAATGATCTCTGGTAAGTATATTTACCACCCCCTATTTCATAAATTATTTGTTAAATCAGCAAACGTGTGATGTTTTCGTATTTACAACATCAATTTATCGTAATATAACAAAAAAAATTATTTGGAGATGCCCTGGAGTTATGTCCTATAAAGGGTGAAATCAGTTTGCAATTCTGGAAATAACTGAAATAAAATGTCTGTTGCACTTAATGATAAATATGTCATCATTTGTTCTTGCCAGAACAATAAAGACTTTCAAAGGCAATAGATTTATCACTGATATACATTTTAATAATTTATTTATAATTATAAGAATACAGGACGGCAAAATAGCCGTCATTTTCATCTACAGTCCCAAGCCTTGGACGTCTGACGTCTTTAGACTGTGAATGGTAAGAATAGATGTTGGGTAACTGGAATTGCGCAAGTACTATTAGTATCTTTATCTATAATATAAATCAGAAAATACATGTCTCTGTCTACCTATCCGTCTGACTGTCCGTCCGTCTCTCTGCCGGTCACAAGAATTCGTCCTAAACGGTGTACCGTAGCCACATGAAATTTGCACACTACATTCTAGAGCACATTTCTAGGTCAACGGTGCTATTTTTAATTTTCAGAGTTAATTAGATCTTAAGATATTTAATTAAATAACGAAAATAAGCCGCTGTTAAGCCTAATGCTTAGAGGGTTTTTGCCAATAACTTCTGAAATATTTATTGCAAGAAAATAATTGTTACGCCAACTTAAAGAGCAGAAAATTAGCATTTTTAATGATATTAATTCCATTGGTATAAAGTATTTTCTCTGATTGTTATTAACGTTGAAAAATATATTTTAACGCAATATTTAACAATACTTTCTATTCTTATAACATTAAGTTCAGACTAATTTACTGTTTATCAAATACTCCATTCACATGTTTCACTAGCAGAGGCAGAAAAGCACGTGCTACGTGATTAAGAAAATATTGCTTTTATTTGAACATTAACTCAAAGACAATGTTCTTACTGCCGTTTTTTATATTTAAACATATATAACTTTTACTATCACGCGCAATAATCCAATAACGTTAGTGCGATTACAATGAGATGTTTGCATTTAATTTTAATCCTAATTAGTGTGTAAGGTCATTGAATGCTTTTTAATTATCGAACAACGGAAAATGTGGCGGTGAATTTTTTTTATTTAGTTTTTTGAAAATACTTAACCATTTAGTGATTTTTCTTAAAGTTCTTAAATTATTTACTTTATAAATACCCAAAGAAAGACAAAGATATTTCATTCTGAAAGTCTTACCAAAATGCATTAAAATTAGTCATGGTACAAGAAAGCTAAAGAACAAAAATAAAAAACACGTGAATTACATTTCATTGAACGAGCTGAGAAACGAAAGAACGAGACTCATAAAGACAAACTGTTTATTTAGTTTAAAGGAAATACCTAATAAGTTTGCGATTTTTCTTAAACTTCTGATAATATTTTGTTTTTAAATGCCTAAAAGAAAGAAACAGGCATTTAATCTTTCACGTCTCGCCACAGTGCGTAAAAAGCAGTCGCGGGAGAAGCAAGCTGAAGAGCAAAAATCGCATATCCGTGAATTGGACAGATTATATCGAGCTGATGGACGAGCGAATGAAACCTCTGAAGAAACTGAACGGCGACGTTCTGAGGACAGATTTCGAACAATTGCAAGACGAAATAACACGAGTGCTGAAGAAACTCAGCAATGACACTCTGACGAACGATTACGGGCAAGTGCAAGACGAAATAACATGACTGCTGAAGAAACTGAAGAGCGACGTTCTGAGGATAGATTACGGGCAATTGCAAGACGAAACAATGAGTCTTTTGAAGTTAAGAACCAGCGCCAGATCGCTTACGAACTTTAAACTCGAGAGCTACTGAAAGCAATGAGCAGCGAGAGCGAAGGATTCGTTGCAATGCACTTGGAAACCAGAATCAAATAGGGGCTGAAACTTTTGATGCTCGACGTAATGGACTCCAGCTAGAAAGAGTGAGACAAGACACTTTGAGGGCAAGTAATTGGCTTTATTTGAAGGACAAAGCACTTCATTATGATCCTAATTTAAACTATCCCAATTTTCCACAGATAGTCATTGGTAGTATGTCGTCGAAGTGCACATTTTGAGGCGCTCTGAAATTTGAAGCCGAGGCATCAGGATTATGCTGTTCCAATGGAAAGGTTTCTTTATCAGAACTCCCTCAATTACCATTGAAGAGTTTGATGGAAGGGAATCATCCAAAATCGAAAGAGTTTCTGAGCATAATCCGTAAATACAATAGCAGTTTTGAGATGACTTCCTTTGGAACCTCATTGCCCATGTTGGACTCTACAGGATTTATGCCAACTTTTCGAATTCAGGGTTAAGTATACCATAAGGCCGGGTCGCTTATGTCGCTTCCCAATGAAGAAGCGAAGTTCCTCCAAATATACTTCCTTGGAAACGAAGAAGCTGAAGCGAAACGTCGCTGTACGTTGATTCCTGGGACCACTAAAAGTTTAATCGAATCCTTGCAAAAGATGTTGCACGAAAACAATCATTACGTTCATGAATTTAAAATGGCGATAGAGGATAACCCAACCGAAGACCTACAGATCGTTATTAAGGCAGATAAGAAACCAATAGAAGGCCACTAACGCGTCTTTAACACACCGGCGCTAAATGAAGTTGCCATCATCATTGCAGGAAATAATTTTGAGAAACGTGTATTAACGTGTATTAAGTATTGGTTATACTCCATCGAATGGCAGAAACGTGGACTTCCGCATTCACATATTTTGATTTGGCTAACGAACACATTAAGACCAAACCAAATTGATGATATTATTTCTGCAGAAATTCCCAATTCTTCAACAGCCAAAAACCTTTATAACATCGTCATTAAAAATATGGTGCATGGCCCATGTGGCGCTTTCAATAGTTTGTCACCATTCTTGAAAGAAGGGAATTGCAGTAAAATGTATCTGCGTCAATTAATCAAGGAAACGCAATTTGCAACGGATGGCTATCCGTTGTACAGACGAAGGAAGCCAGAAGACGGTGAATCGCAACTGTGAAAATGAGATCTGATAGTGTGGTGATTGATAATCGGTGGATCATACCTTACAGTCCTTTGCTTCTGAAGATGTTTGATGCCCACATCAATGTTGAATGTTGTAACTCCGTAAAATCTATAAAATACATTCTCAAGTACGTTCACAGGAGTTCCGTCCAAGGTATCATTGCTGCTCATTCCAGTAATAATTGAATTGATGAAATTTCTGAATACCAACAGGTCGCTATATTTCGAGCAATGAAGCGGCGTGGCTCATTTTTGGATTTCCCATCCACGAACGACACCCTACAGTGATACATCTTGAAATGCATCTGGAAAACGGGTAACGCATTTATTTTAGCGAAGACAATTTGAAATGTCTTCTAGCTAATCCACCAAACACGACATTGACAGGATTCTTAGAGCTCTGTAAAAACGATAATTTTGCGAAGACATTATTATATTTCAGTGTTCCAAAATTTTATACTTGGGATAAGTCAAAAAAAGTTTTTAATAGGCGCAAGCAAGGTGCAGTTGTAGAAGGACCTGACGGTATTCGATCTGGCGACGCTCTTGGCCGTGTCTATACTCTTCACTCCAGAAACACTGATTGCTATTACCTACGACTGTTGTTGCACAAAATTAAGGGTCCAACAAGCTTCAAGGATCTCCGAACCGTGAATGGAATTGAGTATGAGACGTATCGAGAAACATGCTTGCATTAGGATTACTCGAAAATGACAATCAATGGAATGAATCGTTAAAAAATCTGCTTATTCGGATTCTCCATCAAAAATTCGAACACTCTTCGCATTAATACTGTCATTTTGTGAACCTTCCAGTCCAAAAGCGCTTTGGGAGAACAATAAGGACTGCATGTCTGATGATATTTTGAATAAATTGTGAGCAGAAATTCGTCACATTTTCTTAAATTGTAAAGATTCCATATACAATGAGGCTCTCATTAAGATTGAAGAAGTCCTGAAGATGATCGGAGAATCTTTATCGGAGGTTGGCATGTTAAGCCCTTCACGACCGCATGCACATAACATGAGTCAGAAAATATTTCGGGAATTGTCTTCTGACTCTGATCTATTACTTAATTTTGTGACGCAAAGGGAGTCATTGCTAAATACAGATCTACAAGCTATATATCGTGAAATTCTACGGCGATACAGGAAGAGTGAAGATGGGGTTATTTTTATCGATGCACCCGGAGGAACCAGAAAAACCTTACTCATAAATGTTTTGTTTGCAAAAATTAGAGGCGAAAAAAATATTGCGCTCGCTGTAGCAACATCAGATATTGCTGCAACGTTGATGACTGGTGGACAAACAGCACATTCAATGCTGCAAATCCCCATCGACTTAATTCAAAACGAAATACCTGTTTGCAACATCAAAAAAGGAAGTGCAGAAACTGATGTGCTGCAGGAAGCTAAAGTACTATTTTGGGACGAAATTTCTATGATGCACAAGCATGGTCTCGAAGCCGTGAACAGAACCCTCTAGGACCTTCGTGGAAATAAACATCTTATGGGAGGTCTGATTGTTGTTCTTGCAGGTGGTTTCCGACAATCACTACCAATAATTCCGAGAGGCACGATGGCCGATGAAATCAGAGCCTGTTTAAAATCGTCATATCTTTGGAAGCAGGTAAAAATTATGAAATTAACGACCAACATGAGAATTCAAATTAATTGCCAAAACTCCCAAAAATTTTCTGATTGCTTACTTAAAATTGGTGACGGGCAAGAGGCAACAATGGGAAATGGGAAAATCAGGCTTTCCAGTGAATTCTGCAAGATATGTCGAACATTAGAAAATCTAATTAATCAAGTTTATCCAGATATCACATTGAATATACAGAACATCCAATGGCTCCAAGAATGCGCAATATTAACACCTTTAAATGATAAAGTCAGGGAAATTAATTTCACATTACAAGGAAAAGTTCCAACTGCCGCAAGATCATACCACTCAATAGACAAATGTTTAAATGATGAGGAAGCCACAAGCTATCCAGTGGAGTTTTTGAATTCACTAAATCCCAGTTGCATTCCACTACATAGATTAGAGCTGAAGGTTGGATGTCCAATTAGGTTGCTACGCAATCTGAACCCACCGAAGCTGTGCAATAGCTCCAGACTGATAGTGAAAGCATTACATGCTCATATCATAGAAGCAACCATTTTAACTGGGCCATTTGAGGGCGAGCAGGTCCTAATTCCAAGAATACCTCTCATTCCGATTGACTTGCCATTTTCTTTCCAAGGATTACAATTTCCTCTTCGCCCTGCATTTGTAATAACAATCAATAAGGCGCAAGGACAATCGCTTCGAGTCTGAGGCTTGGATTTGACTGACGAGTGCTTCTCGCATGGACAAGTGTACGTGGAAATGTCAAGGGCGAAGGATACATCAACATTGTTCATCATCGCCGAAGAGCAAAAGGAGACTAAAAATATTGTGTGTAGTCAAGTCTCAAAATAAATTTGTAACATTAGTGTAAATAAAATTACTTATAATCAGTAAAGAATTAGTTTGAATCTATCCCGGACGAGACCGGGTAGAAAAGCTAGTACATTTAAAAATTATTTAGAGAAAAAGAAACAAAGATATACATTTACAATTATTTTTTTTGTATTCGACAAAGAAACCATTTTTTCATACTTAGACGAAGGTTTCTTCACACTATTAGAACATTTCAAATTTGCGCATCATTAACCCTTTACCTGCGGGTGTGGTTTGTAACCGCATACTTAAATTATAGCCAGACGCGGGTGCGGTTTATAAACCACATGTTGCGGCTGTGACTTCTATACTACTATATAATAAAACTATTTTTCATACATAAACTAAATAAATAGATACTTTTTCCTTATCATTTATTTTACCACTAAATTACAAAAAATATTTTTTATGAAATTAATTAAAATATATTTTTTTTATCAATAATTACAAAATGCATACTTAGTTATGCAGTTGTTTTATATTAGCCACTGTATCACAATAAATACATGACAAATATATTTCTTTTTTTGCGTTTAGAGAGATCGGCTGTACTTGAAGTACCCACAGTTAAAGGGTTAATTAACACGAAGAGAGCTTCTGCAATGTAGACCTAATTTCGGTTTTGGCGAAACTTTATCTGTTGTCATAAATCTGTAATGTTATTCATAAATTGGCGGCATTGAAGGTTTCTATCGTATGTAGTCCAAAATTTACGACCAGGAAATTACGAAACTTCCAAAATATTGGCCATTCTTTGCGGTAAAGAAATAATGAAATTAGAATTACAGTAACAATGACTGTGTATTTAACTGAATTTTTTTGGATAACATTATTTGCAGGTACTATACCTGCGGATAAAACGTTATTTGCAGGTACTGTACCTACGAATGAAACGTTATTTGCAGGTGCAGTAACTACGAATTATAAGTTATTTGTAAGTACTGTAACAATGGATAAAACGTTATTTTCAGGTATTTTCCATTCTATTATTTTGCATACTTGTGAATTTTAGATGAGAGTACAATATTTTAATATTTTTAGGGCTTAATTATCAGTTAATCAGTAAATTCAATTAAACATTCAATACGGATGGCGCCATCTATTAGTGAATTTCAGAACAAATCAGCACACTTTTTCTATTTTATAGTCTTTAATATATAACGCATTTTGTTTGTAATAATGAATTATAAATTAATGACTAAAATGCAGAAAATAAATGTAATTAAGCAATTCTACTTTTTCACTACTACACACTAATATAAGAGTGCTTTTGAAAACAGCTTTTTATCTTTTTAATTTAGAACTTATGCATTTATTAGAAGGAAATTGGAATAAGTTATTTTAAATTTGTCTGATAATAATTTGGCTTTCGAAAAAAGGAGTAAAATGAAAGGAAATACTGAATTTCACAGGCATATCTTTAAAAAACATTATCCGAAAAGCAAACTGCCGCACAAGTTGCAATAACAACACCCAAAAGGATTCGAACCCGCGTTCTGCAAAACTTGAAGGCGGTGCTCTAACAACCTTACCAGCCAGACCTCTACTTAGAATCGTACGTGGATAGTTACTCTCATAATTTTAGCTCTGTTATTTTTTAAAGCTTTAAATGGCAGTTAATTCAGCCCTTTTTCAAAGGAAATTCACATTTTTGTTGAAGTTTTAAAACAATTTACATTGGTGTTAAAGAAGATTTATACTATTGACTTTGGATCTCCGTTAACTGCAGGGAGTTTTTAAAATTCCTTGATCATGAATAACTCATGTTTTAGGATATACAGCTATTCATAACTAGAATTTTGATTTTTTTTTATTAAATAGCTGCAATTTCATCAGCAAACGCTTCAAAAATGTTTTAAAGCGTTTACCGAAAATTAAATCAGAACGAGATAACAGAAACCAAAAGCATCTCGGTGTTTCCGCTGAAATAACAAAAAATATCGCAAAATAACATTAAATTTCATAATCTCAAGTATAAAAAAGAAAAATCTTGTAGAAAATAGGGAAAATAATCTCCTTAAAAAAAGTCCTACAGATTGATTTTGAATTTAACAGTACCTGCAAATAACGTTTTATCCGCAGGTACAGTACCTGCAAATAATCACTTCCTTTTTTTCACTGAATGATCTGATGTCTTTCAGTAAAAAAAGAAAAAAATGTCTTCGTTAAAAAACTTTGATTCTTTATTTATTCAATAAATAGCCGTAAATGTATATATTTGTTAACCGTTTCTTAAAAATTTCTTCCAAGTATGAAAATATTGTTTGAACACTCTTTATTGCCAAATACAGAGTTTTCACCTGTTATTGTCGCATTATTTTAGCATCTTCATGTATCCTCTAGTTTATTAAAGATGATTTTGGTCGTGTATTTCTATGTGATTATGGCTTGTTTTGATGTTTTCTGCTTCTCCTAGATAATAGTTTGTAGCTGAATTTTGAATCACCCTGCATAACATGATTGTCTTTTTTTTTTTGAAATTGAATGTACATTCTTTGCTGATTTCGAATTTTATAGGTTTACGATAAAGTATATAAACCTTACCATGGAAAGAATTCTTTCACATTCTTCCCTGTTCTTCTGAGATCTAAAAGCAGAGGAACCGTTCGACTAAAATCAGATGATCCTTATGAGCATCCTTTGATTGATTTCAATTTGTTTCAGAGCGAAGAAGATCTCGATAAAGTAGTTGATGGTAAGTTGGCTTGATATAATAATCGTACTAAATATTTATTGTATCTATGATGATTTCTCTACGAAAAAATTACTTACTTTCACATTTAGTTTACTCGATGCGAAAATCTACAATTAAAATTTATGTAAGTATTTATTAATATTACGGAAATAACTTTAATATATCTGAGAGTTCCTCTACAAAATTTACAATGCTGTCTTTAAAAAAGTTGAACATATAACAATTTGCTTGCTTCATGAATTTTCCATTTAAATCTTAAACGCATCGATTATTTCTGATGAAGGATTTCAAAGTTCTTCCCATTGAAACCTGAGTTAATTCGGTAATCTTTAAACCTTTAGAAAGCCATCAACTGAACTAGATATAAGGTTTAGTTGAAATTTCAGCTGATTTTTACAAGATTAAACTTCTGAATACACTAGAGTTAACTATCTTTGATAATGCCGTTTATGCTAGTATTATAATTATCTATAGAAATCATCTTTTAGTTTCTTAGAGAAAAAAATTAAAGAAAAGACATCCTAATATATAGCGGGAGAAAATATTTGATAGCGACTACCTAATACTATTTTTACTGGCAGGAATCATTCTTCGATGGACCACTCCTTTCCTCTTTGCGCAAAATTTTTCAGACTTCTCAACATTTGAATGGTCATGGAGTGGGAAAAGCAAGGATAAAAAAGGAGTTGGCTTGAAATGCAATTGCATATGAGAATAAAAGATAAATGAAGTAAAACAAACATATAGTAAAAAGAAAAAATATCACTGTAAAATAAAAAAAAACAAAAATGTTAACATAATCATTATTTTCAATAAGCTAATTAAACAATAGCCATAATCATAGATTTCAGAGACATACAGGGTGAGCACTAGAGCGGGCCGAAATAGGCTTAAATTTTTTTTTCGAAATAGATTTTAGCATAGTACGCAAAAATTGCGTAATAGGGAAGTTAAAACTCACAAAAATTTTTTTGAATATTGCTGAATATTTAGCCGCTTCCCGTTGACATTGAAAAACAGAAAAAAAGAGAAAAATCATTTTGTGTGAAAAAATGTATTTTGAAAAAAAATCCAAAATTTTTACTGGCATACAATGAAAATTTTACATAATGGATCTGTTAGTATCCTCAAAAAATTTTATCAATTTTTCTCAATATTCCTCTCGCGACCCTTTGACATTAAAAATTGGGAAAAAATGAAAAAATATAGGATTTTCTAAAAAACTGTACTATGAAAATTATTTTTCGAAATTAGTATTGACATTAATTGATTAATTAAATAGTGCTATAAATAATAATAATTCTATAATTAATATGTAATTTAACTTTTTATTCAATGTTTTTTACGAAATTAATATTAGCATATTTTTTCTTAAATTGCATACAGACAGAATACAGATTAGAACAAAAATAGACAAATTTGAAATGTATATAATAATACCTCATGCATATTGAATATTGGGTGTTAGAATAATATTGTACCATGTTGTCAGACGTCGGAAGTTCTTTCCTTATTTGAAGCTTGGCATGAATATATCCATCTCTTGCAGTCTCACCACAAACTTTCTTGCAGCTTGAGATATTAGTTTAACACATTGTTCAACAGATTGTGTGTGACATGGAATTTCCTCGAAAGTTAGTGCTGGAAACTGTTCTTCTTTGCACATTTCTTTCAAGTCTTTGTCCTTTATATGCAATGTAAGAGGTGACTCTGTTAGAACACAGTTTTACAATAATTATGTCAATATAATCGGCTGCTTCGAAAGCTTGAAAAAACGCAAACCACCAGAGTTCTTCGTCTTCTTATTTATGGCACCGGAAATACGACTATCTGCTAATTCCTTGATGTGTTTTCTTGAACCATGTAGCAATGTTAATAATAGGTGTTCGGGATGCGGAAAATATCCATTGTTTGAGAATACATTGTAAATAATTTTCTTAACATTGTCTGGAAGTTGCCTTGCAAGGGAAATCATTTTCCAGAAATGTTGGGCAACATACCGGCAAGTCGATTTCTTTTTTTTTATCTCCAACCACATTGGAGCACAAACCAGCATTACACATACTTCACGAGTATTATAAGATTCTGTGATGGGCATGGAGTGTCAATGTATAACCGTGAGAAACGGTATGCGGGGGTCAGCCATCGTGCATGACTGAGCTTACCTGGGCTATTGTCAGTCACGATAGAAGAGCAACTACCATCTTTCATGGCAAGACAGATACGATGAAAATATTGTTGGTCAGTATTTAGCTTTTTGATATATTTCAGAACAAAAGGCTGAAGAGTACAGTCAATTTGATGAAATTTGACACCTAGATTTTTTCACAATCTTTTGAAAACAATCTAATAGGTCCAGAATATGAACCCTTTGCGGAACCGTCCATTCCCAGAATGAGGTGTTTTAATGGCAACTCATTAGTATGTAACATACATATATTCCATTGCAATGGTCTTCCAATGTATGTCTCAAGCAAACGTATTAACTCCTCCTTTACATCCCGTATTCGCATTTGTTCAGTCACATCATATATATATATAATAACATTTTCATCATATACACCTATTAAAACCTCATTTAAAATTAGATATAGAAAACAATATAACCTAATATTATTCACACAATGAAATACAGAAAGAAAATAAGATTAAAAACTATTACTATGAAAAAGACAACCCAGATATAAAATTTCAACAATCAAATGCCAATTTACCTTAGGAATCGATTATGTCTCATTATTTCGAAATTTATAGGCGCCAACCTTCTGTGAGTGCCAATTGTTGGAAAAAGACAACAAATGTAGGAGAAAATCTCCAAAATATATTAAGAAAAGAAAGAGAAAATTAACCAAATGCTTACTGATTCTTAAGTCACAGCAATAAATTCCAAAAGCTAAATACGAAATACAGTTCCGCATTTATTGTGAAAATATTTTAACTAAAATATGTTATATATACTATATTAAATCATCTTAATAAATTAAACCATAAATTTATATATTTTTAAAAAACATTATATTAACCTATTCTATTTTTATATTATAGTTTAAATAATGATGTTATTCTTCATAGTATCATTTGCAAACTATTTCTAATAATAGTGGCGCCATCTACATATGTTACGATGTACTAAAATCTAACTGAAATCAAAGGATATGAATATTTGAAATTAATCAATTCTAATATACTATTAATTTAAAGGTGTTAAAATAATTTTTTGTTAATATAAGCAAGCATGAAATTAATAGGAAATCCATATATCAAGGCATTTTCAATAAATGTATCGATATATGATATCTGTTTTTACTATCTGTGATTAAAATATTGCTTCTATGTAAATAGTTCAGAAAGATGTTTCGAAATATTTGAATATTTATATTACTATTCCAAAATGGTAGCCTATTTATATTAAACAGAAAAGTATATATATATGTTCAAATATAATAAATAAATATATATATAAATATTCAAATAATTTCGAAACATCATCCTGAACTATTTACATACTTAGATATATATATACAGGGACGTGGCGAGCGTCTCACATCTGGGGGGGGGTGTGAGATCCAAAAAATGCCGACTCTCATAATGAACTTTGCAGACTTAAAAGACAAATATAAATAAGCAAACAATAAAAATATCAATTTCATTAATCTTTAATTTTTACATTTAAAATTTGAGAATTATTTTATTTAGAATCAAAAGTGAAATGTTTTTACAGAGTAGGTATTTGGCCAAATCATTATTCGTTACATTACTAGTCTCGACGTTAAAAAAAAAAAAAACTGTTTCGAAATTCAACTCAATCAATTTCCGTTTATTACTACTATATACACGACATTCGAAAGGAAAAAGGTTCCTTTATTCCTCATCCCAGTACTTGAAAAATCGAAAACATCCGCTGGTAATATATTTGCATAAATTTTCAGAATTTTTTCAGATCTATTAAAACAAATCATGTTAAATAAGAAAATAATTAATGCAACAAAAGCAATGTAAAATAATGTAAAACAGTGCAACTTGGCTAATTCGAAGCTAATTTAGAAAATCTTTGTGTAAAAGTTAATACAGCATGAGAAAACGGCAATTTTAACTAAAAAAGGCAAAAAAAGATATATTTTTAAAATTTTACATCTTTAATAAAGAATACATAATGAATAAATAATCAGTGTGAAATTTGAATTAACAAAGTAATAATATTTATTAATAATTATTTTAATAATTTCAATAAACTTACTTAAAGTTTAAATTTAAAATAATTCAAAAAGTGAGAAATATTTCATTTGCTGTTTTGATTGGATACATTGATTGGACTGTCGAGTCAATAAAGAACCTCAAAAAGTTATTTATTAACGATCGATGAGCATACAAAGTAAGGACGAAAGCAATTTAGAAATATAAAAGAATTTACAATTTTCATTCTTGACATTTAAGTAAGCAAAATAAATTCGAATTACAGATTATATTTAGGCATAATGCGTATGGAAAGTTTAAGGAAATTGGGAAAAAATCGAATTACTTACGAATTCGGATAAAAAAATGTTTGAATTAACCAAGTTCCACAGTAATTATAATGATTTAACTCGCCTATAGTAAAGCAGGTTTGGTGTATGCAAGTGACACTGTACTTATCAGCTACACTCCCGCTTTCTGGATTGAGACTGCTTTATGTTGTCTTTAGCCTTGCGACTGTTCAGGATAGTGTCCATTCGAGTTTTCTGTTCAATAAGAAATTAGGGGGTTTTGTGATGTAAATACAACTGCATTCCCCCGATCATAAATCTGTCAGTCTACTACTCCTTTTTTTCACGAATGCAACCCGAAGACACCATGAAATTACAGGATGCTTAAGCTGTCCTGCTCGTAAAAGCTTTCAGGGTTGGAAAAGAAAGTATTTGTGTAGTGGTTTATTTCAATGTTTCTGGACATAATTATCAAGATTTTGGAAAAGAAATGCTGACATTTAACATAAGAGAAAGAACGCCCCCCCCTCCCAAAAAAAATGAGAGCTAGATATATTTTTCTAGCATTGAACACACAGACGCACAAAAAATAAATAAATAAAGATGGTACAGAAAGATTAAAAATATATGAGATTTTTTTAAAAAAATCAAAAGTGAACATATCCATTTTACAATGTTGGTTTTAGAAGTGGATATTTTTAGTTTTGCTTAAGAATTAAGAACTTTGGGTAATTTTACAAAGGGGACAAAATAAGTTATGAGACAAAATGAATGATACTGCACTCCCGAATAGTTGGGTACTCAGATGAGGAAATTGTAACAAAACGCTTTTTAGAAGAAAGTGCATATGTTCACTTTTGTCAGAAAGCTCCTCATATGTAGTTCTTCAAAAATATTTAATCTTTCATTTTTAAAGATGCTTTTTTATTACCATCTTTTCTTTTGAAATCCAGGAAATGAACATTTTTAATAGAGGAAAAGGAATATAAAAAGTTCCCAAACTTTATTTTCAAGCAATAGTTTGTTGCTGAGGTCAGCGGCATAAGATTGTGAAATTTCTTAAAATTCCTGAATCAGTTTAGCATTTGAATAATCTAATTATTATTAGCAGCTAACAACTTTACATATTTTAAGAGGCTAAATTTTACACTCTCAGGATTGAAAATGTTTCAATGCAATCACTGAATGTTACTGCTAGTCAAGTTTCTTTCTGTATAAAAAAAATCGATAATAGAAAAAAATTTGATAATAAAGTTGGAGAGAAAAGTTCCCTCATTCATTCATATAAGCTTAGCAAGGAAAGGTTAAAATACGCAGCTTTTAAATGCTATTCAGTTGGCTGTAATAAATGTTAGTAACCGCATAATTAAAACATATGCTCACTTGAAAGAAACTGTTTCACACCGAGTTAATATTTGTCTCCTGTTGTAAAATAAATCGCATCATTATGACTTTTATATCAAATTAACACAATTTTTATATAAAATATATTTTTTATAAATATATGATGAAAGCTAACATACTAAATTAATGTTATTAAAAATTGTTAGCATCTCTCAAGGTTTCTTAAACCTATATTATAAAAAATTTAAATAATTATTTATTCATTTTATGTCGTGGAAAAATTTTCATAAATGTTTTCTTATATTTAAAAATATAAAAATAATATGCAAAATAATCCCACAGTAAACATTAAAATTTAAACTGTCTTTAAATTTTTTGTTTATTGTTACTCACTTCTATCGAATTAATGTTATTTTTTAAATTCTAAGATATTAAGAAAACGTAGTATTGATATTTTCTCTTTTAAATCATCTGAAATTAAAAAAGTAATAAAGACTTAAGATAGATGAGGATATTTGCATTAAAAATTCTTTATTTTCTCACATGCGAAGTAAACAACAACAAAAAAAATTATAAACGCCAAACAAATTCGACAGCGAGATCGATGATTTTCAACGTTAGAGTCCCCGAATACGAAAAAAACATTTTTTTGGAATTATATGTGTCTGTCACTTCATCCGTCTGTAAACACACGCCGATTTCGGTGTGCCGTCATTTTGTCGGCAATATCGACTTGCAGTGGTCCCCGATTCAGGGTCATAAAACTCAGCAGTTTCGGCCTTGTGTCCAAGGGCTTGCAGGGGATGACACTTTTATTAGGGAGTACACTAGAAAGTCTAGGGAAGAACACCGCCGCTGTTTACAGAAGGGTAACGGAAAATTTCGGTATCTACAAAACAGTGACATCTCATTTCTTTCATTGCTCTTGAGATTTTATCTTTATTTATTTTACTACAGAAGTGAAAGTTTGCCCAGACCCCGGGCAGTTAACAATAGTTTTTATCACCACACCCTAGTTCTGCGCATACCCAAGGCGAAACGGCAGAAAAATCTGGGGGGGGGGTGTCACACCCCCTACCCCCCTTCGCCACGTCCCTGTATATGTAGGTAGATAGATAGGTTTTGTACTTTTACTTACTTTAGGATAGTACTTTTAAATCAGCGAATAAATATCGAGTAAAATTCATTGAATTTTAGGTGGGTTCTAATTAACTCATTACGTAATATTTCCGTTATATACCAGTACGAATTTCAAAAATACTTTAAAAATTATATTTCTTTCAAAAAACTCAATTGTTCGTCTTTTTCTCAATTTTTTTTTAATGTCTGAAGGGCGCAGCTAAATATAGGTCGAAATTGATAAAAGTTTTTGAGGGTTCTAACTGATCCATTGAGTAATATTTCCGCTGTATGCCAGAACTAATTTCGAAATTAATTTTCAAAATATATTTTTTTGGAAAAAAAAAGATTTTTGTCTTTTTTCAATTTTTAATACCAAAGGGGCACGGCTAATTATTAAGCGAAATTGATGAAATTTTTAGAGGGTTTCAACATATCTATTGCACAACTTTTCCGCACTATGCCAAAACCGAATTCTAAAAAAAAAGTTTTTTTGGCCCACCGTAGTGAGCACAAAGTTTTTCCTTGGTTACGAAACGTTAATAGATTAACCCTCTGAGCGCCGCAAACGGTTTTCTACGTTAAGCAAATCTACTCCGACTTCGGCAGAAACGTGTTATTTCTTCTCTTTCTGTCGCCTTGAAGATGAGAACAACCGGCTTTTTCCTGGTTTGAATTTTGCAGTCGTAAGCTGCATAGCCGTGTTTTCTCGCTTCTGTTTTCCCCTGCACTAATGACTTGGTTGACAGTGACAGATTCGTGGTGATAAGCTTTACAATAGATGAGCTCGCAGGTTGCTGGAAGGAACCTCGTTTGCGGTAACAATTGAATTCCTTATCGTTAAAACGAATAGGAAGGTACGGAAGTTTTCATGAAGCTTTTCGGAAAATTGAGGGAGAAAATCTTTCTCAGATTCTTATTATAGCGTAGAAATGCTTATAAGCTTTTCTTTTCATAAACAAAAACAAAAAAAAATGCTTGTAAATAGATACCTCTGAATGAACCTCTAAATTGATTATCTTAGCAATTGTAAAAAACATTCCGCATAGTACCTTGAAGATGTGTTTATCCCTGAAACCGCATGAACAATTTGAAATAAGTAACATATTTCTGTTATTTTTTTATTTTGCCAATTTTGCAAAGAAAAGACCATGTAGAAATGTAATAAGTTTTGAATGGATTTCTAGTCCTATGTTTTAGAAATTTATTGAAAAATGGTAGATTTTTTTCTTTTGGAAAACTTAATTTATTCGCAAATAAATCCGTGACAAAAGAAGACTAGAAATTCTACTGCAATTAGGTCTCTTTATTGGATATTAAAATATGTATTGTTGTGAAATATATAACCATAAATTGGTAGTTTCCCTATGAAATAATTCTTTAACAGGTGATTTCGAAAAGAAACCACCGCCCTTGAAAGGGTTAAAGAATTCATTAATTTGCAACAGATACTACTTGTAAACTTTTTTCGCAAAAAGCGAAAATTCAAAACATGATTTGAGCCTTAATATATTTGAATTTTTTTGTTATTAATAGAAAATAAAGAAATACAAAATATCTTATATTTTGCAAAAAATGTACATACATTTTTAGAAAATATTTTTTCTCAGAAACTAATTCACATATTTAAAATCGGAATCCTAATTTTACTCAGTATCTTCTGAGAATCATTTAAAAAGTTAGATGAAAAAATATTAGAAACTGAACCTGAAGAAGCTTTAATAAAAATCTTTTTTTAAATTTAAAGTTTCTAAACTTTTCATTTCTTAACATCACAACTATTTTAGAAATTTGTATTTCTATCCAGTTAGCATATAACTATTACAAAACAAAGCATTTTGGTCTAAATTGTAGGAAAAACATTTTTAGTCCCATTCAAAACGCCGAAATAATTTTATTACTCAGTAATGTTTGTTGAAAAGGGGCCATTCAAATATTACGTGAGCACCCAAGGGGGGAGGGAGGTTGCTTATTTTTGCTGAGAAGGAGGAGAGGGAGTATGAGTGATGCTTACGTAAGACATTAAAATCACTTTATTTCCGAAAATCTCTTGTAATTTGCACAAACAATTTAATTTTAAAAAATTAAATTTGGAAAAAAAAGTTAAAATTGGCAAAAGAAAGTTAAACTTGATTTTTGTAAGCTTAAGCTTGAAGTTGTAAGGAAATTAAACTTATATTCTTTTTTTTTATTTTAAGCCGAGTTAGAGTTTTTTATTTGAATTAAGTCCTAAAATTTTTAAAATTAGATTATTACTGTTATACGTTTTGTAGAAAAAAGAACGGGGGGAGGGGTCATAAAATTCCAAAAACATGCTTACGTAATATTTGAACAGCCCCAAACTGAAACAATGTGAATTTTATTGAAAATCTAAAAAAATTAATTCAGCATTTAAATTTTGCAATTGTATCTTAGGGGATAATAAAATGAAAAATCGTGAATAAAATCTATTCTAGAGAGTAAAGATGAAATGTAAAATAAGGATCAAACTTGAATTTTAAAATGTGAGCTTTATTGGAAAGTTTGATATTAAAGATATGTAGCAAAACTTGTCTAACTGAAAATAACAAAATTTATACAATTATAATATTAACTGTTAATTCTTTTTTTCAAAATTTTATGATCTGTTTTTATGTAATGCAGATTTGATCATAACAATAAAATAATATGTAAACATTTTTTAATATTGTACTGATTAAAAAATTTTGCAATATTCACAAATTCAGAAATGAAGTAAATCAATCACATATAACAAGATCATGAACTAATGATTGATAAAACTGGTCATTACATTAATTACCTAGGTACTTTTTATACTTTTTTTGAAATATATTAAAGTTAAGACATGAGATTAAAAATAAAAAAGCTATAAGTTAGATTCAGTATGGTAAATTTCAAAGCAGGGTGCAACGCAAAGTCCAACGTTACAACTTTTACATTCAAATCGTGATTCTCTCCGCACACGTTTACCGTTCTCATTAATTTTTAGTGAGCACACAACACACTTCCTTGACTTTTTTCTGGATTCACTTTCATCAACATAAGAAGGGAAATGCCTTCCTGTCAGGCGAACGACATTTTCTTCCGATTTAGGAAATGGACCCCGGCGAGTAGATGGATTACAGACTGTTACTTCAATTAATCTTTCGATTAATTTCATTCGAAATTCAACTTGCCTCATTTTTCCTCCATTCTTTTTGAAGATTACAAAAGCGTTCCACACTGCTTGACTAAGTAAGTAGCGAAAAATCTTTTTGTAGTATTTTCGTTGCTGATTTCTCGCCACTGGGTAGTACGACAAACATTGGTCAGCTTTGTCTACTCCACCCATTGTATTGTTGTAATCAGCCATGACTGCAGGCTTAAGCTTCGAAGATTTTGACTTTTTTGATTCCACGGTCACCATCGAAGTGCTGTGTAAAATACTAAGCATATGTATAGGTTTTTTATCTGTCCATTTTAATAAACATATTTTACCGTTTTGAAAGGCCAATACTACACCTTTCTTCACTTTTGACGACTTTATTAACGGAGGCAAACCTTTCCTGTTTTCCCTTAAAGTACCGTAAATATCCGTTTTACTTTTAATAAGTATTTCGGCTAATTCTGGTGAAGTGTAGTATTTGTCCGTGGTTAGTGTATACCCCTTATTTTTCAGTTCATGATTGAGCGTCATAACACTTTTAGTGGACACACCATAATCCTCATAATCCTCATGGAACGTCGTACCTTTTCCTGTATGTATAATAGAGTTCCAAATATATCCGCTTTCGGATTCACAAAGTTGAAACAGTTTTACTCCAAACCTAGATCTTTTTGTTGGAATATATTGCTTCCATCCTAAGCGCCCTTTATAACCAATCAGTCATTCATCTATTGAGATATCCTGCTTTGGTATGTATGTTGATTGAAATCGTTGCATAAGCATACTATGAAATTTGCCAATTTTTTTTAGTTTGTTGTTAGAAGGCGATTCATCTTCGGAATCATTACTACTTTGGAAGTGCAGAAATTTCATTATAAGAGAATATCTTTTTTCGTTCATAACATTTCCGAAAAATGGAGTACATAAAATTGGTCCCTTGGACCAAAACCATTTTTCGGTGGGTTTTTGCACAATTCCTTGTAGAATCAACAAAGATATAAAACGTTTTAGTTCTTCACTAGTGACATCTTTCCACTGCAAAGCTCTAGTTGATGGAGTTAATTCCAAATTTGAAAAATGTTCTTCCGCAAAGCTATTAGTTTCTTTTGCGATGAATGAAATTACTTCATCATCAAAAAAGAGGCAAAAGTAATCCAGTGGATCATCTGATTGTCTTAGTGAAACTTTGATTCCTGGATTTCCGGTAAAAGGAAATTTAGGTGGAGCAGGAGTCAAAACGGAAACATCAACACCACACTAGTTTCTTGCACTTTCCAAAGATTCATCTTCTGATGATGATAATTCATCTTCCGATGAAGTTTCAATTAAATTGTCCTCTTCAGAATCGCTGTTCATCATCAAACAAAATCCAGAAAGATTTTACTACTGATATGCGATCTTCTAGACGCCGAGAAATGGTACCGAAGCCTTCGAGTTTCTTTATTTATACTTCGTTCAGTACTTTATCATTTTAAGTAGAAGATTTAACAAAGGAGCTTTAATCAATGGAAGTTAGCGCCTGAAAAGATCTCTTTTGCGTTTGTCAGTAGTTCCTAAAATTTTCTCAAACAGTATCTTAGGAAAGAAACAGAAAAGTGTTTGTAATGGAATTGGTTTCAAAGGAGAAGAAAGAAAAATACGTGTGATACACCTCAAAGATCATTGTCCAAAGGTTTGTCTCTCTAAGATATCTGTTTCAATAGTTTTCCCGATATAACATCCCATCTGGACAGCAAGTTGAAAAGAAGTAGGGATAATCCCTTTTTTCCATGCACTATAACCAGTCGGCTTTGTTGTCTTATGTAGAATCTCAACAAAAACATCAAGGTAAACTTTACAAACAAAGAAAGCTGCTTCCCAACAGATGAGGACAACAATAGTAGGAAGGAGGGAGCTTGAACAATATTACACTGATCAATTTATTCCTGACCCTTGCGTAGGGTTTCAGCATTCCATCGTACAATGAGTGCAGTAACACCTTTTCACAAGAATGCTGTCACAAATGCTTGCGATTTTACTATCAATAGACCACGATCGAATGTTTACCATATCGCCAGACGGATGTGTAATCACAAAAAGACCATATCAGTACTAATGTTCTTTCTTTTCAGGAAAATCTATCCTTTTACTTAAAGAGAACAGAGAGCCATCATTCTGTCAGGTGTCTCATGATAAATTTCGATCTTCTCCGAAAAGAAAAAATGGCACTATTCATTATGACTAGAAAATAGATAATTGACAGGTGAAATAGACTGGTCGGTTGCTTCAAAGAAAAATTGTTTTTTTCCATCCAATCTTTAATTCTTAAATTCAGATGTCGCCTTGATTTAACTACTCAACTATTTACTTTGCAGTTGTTAAAAGTAGATAGTATGAATTCCGATTAACGATATTTTTCAAAATGATATTTCACGAGATTTTTAGTCAACAACATTTTCCTGTCAAGTCTTTTGCCGTTTCAACACAAATCGGTTTTGCAAACAGGCCCAGATTATCAAATAGGTAAAGTAAGTAACTGCCTAGGGGCCCAATATCTTTGGAGGCTTCCAATGCCTTATGATATTTTTATGCTTTATTTTCAAGGTAATTTCATTTAGTGTTTTCATTTAATTTACAAGAGCCGTATACTGGAATTTATTTAAATTGAAATCAAGTATTGTTTAAATTTCAGAACATTATTCGTAAGGTTTTTTCCTCATGTTTTTAATTTAGCGAGAAGATCAGTGTGATCCAGTTTATTTTACCGTTTTTCTGGCTCCAAAATATCCCTAGAAATCTTATATTAGATTATTTAGACTGTGTAAAAAAGTTTTGCAATTTTTTCACCACTCATTAAAAAAAATTACATTACATTTTAGTTTTTTTATATCTGAGATATTGAAACCACTCTCCTGAAGGTGATCGGCAAATTAAATATACTTCTTTTTAATTTCAGTCAGTCTTAATATTTGCTTGCATGAAAAACAATGAAAAATATTTGGTTTTGAATCTGAATAAGAAAGAAATTGAAACTTATATTGCCTACAGGCCCGTTTAGGACTTAAACCGACCCTGCTTGTATATGTGCTTTCAGAGTCATCTACATCTTAAACTAACAAACAATTGTTCTTGATGGCTCAAGCCTGCAATCTAACAAAATTGTGATATGCTTAGCTTTCTTAACAAAATTTATTGTTTCCTTTTTAACTAAATATAAAAAATAGCCACTTTATAAAATTATAGCTATTATTCATACACAAACACATGTTAAACGCTGTGTTTCGTATTCAGTTATTTTTTATATTCTCTGTCAATAATGTTTCTCAGTTTGTAACAGTTTATGTGCAGCTTGTAAGATATTCTAATCTTTCACGACTTTAAAGAACCCAAATTTGCCTTAGATTGGTAGATGCAAAATGTGTACAAATTGTATAATTATATTCAAATGTATTTATACTTGGGTTCAGTGGCGAATCCAGGATTCGGATCGGGGGGGGGGGCTGAGTTCATGAAAATTTGTATCGTCGTGACGAATATCAAACCTCATGGCTCATGTAAACCAAAACACTTTAACATTACAGACTTTACTCTTTTCTTTGACAGTAAAAATCATAAAGAAAACTACATTACTTTCGATAATTTAATAAAAAATACAATGAAATAACTGGCCAAAAAATGTTTTCGACTGCGTCAACGCTACAATTACAAGTGCAATGA
Organism: Araneus ventricosus; assembly: GCA_013235015.1. Lineage (NCBI taxonomy): Eukaryota > Metazoa > Arthropoda > Arachnida > Araneae > Araneidae > Araneus > Araneus ventricosus. The sequence continues at coordinate 614,361 of BGPR01000262.1, forward strand.
CTAGAAAAGTAGGAAAATTTTCGAGCCTGTCAAGCCAGAAAGCAATGTTCTCACACTTTAATTATTTTTTTTTAAAAAGTGGAAGTTAAGAACAAACAGTTGCAGTGATTTTAAATAAAATCAAGAATTCTGCCAGCTCTGTGGGGGGATGAAGCCCGATAGCCCCCCTGGATTCGCCACTGCTTGGATTTGAAAAAACAGAAATCATTTTCATTTTACAAAATCAGTCAGCGGCGAGGAACCTTGTGCGGTCGCACCTTTCACACTGCCCTCCGGCCGGCTCTGGGAAGGGGAACTGCTAGAGATAAGGAACGGGGGAAGACTCTCCCCGCTGGGATAATTAGACCTCCCGCAGGTAGCAATGGGGGGGGGGAATTCAGGCGTTTCTTTTTCAAACACCTCTTGTAGGACGGTGTATATTTCTTAAAGGAACCCATTGAAAAGCAGAGAGATATTTTTCAGACGGCTTACTCTGACCTATTAGTCGCTCAGAGGGTTAAAGAAAGTAATGGAAAATTTGCATGTCGTTTCATAACAACATTCTTTATTTTTTAATTCGCAAATGGATCTAACATTTGATCCATAAACATGAACAGTGGATGGAAGATTAATTTTTAACGAAATCGCATCCATGAGATAAGCCGCGCATTGCGTTTAATGGTTCCTTGAAGCCAAAGCAGCAGTATTTGTTCAAGAACGCAATACTCTAGCCGTTCAGACCCAAAAGCAATGAATGACAGTGGTTAGCACAACATATAACTCAGAAAGACACAACACGCACGAGCTTCATGGACTGTACTACCTTATTGAATCATAATTACTATATATAAAAATCAAGAACAGCAGCGCCACCTTACGCTGATATCGATGCACAAGCAGCGGGGCGCAAACATTCTCCCCCCATTGACATGTCACATTTTCAACAACACTTATGAACAAATATAGAAAACATTACAATTAAATAAAATTCAAGTTGATACAAACAAAGGAAAACGCAAGGCCACTCTAGTATTCAAATTCATAAACGCAAAGCACTATACACTAGATCTAAGTAATTCAATAACTAAATCTTACAGTATAAAATATTATACAATAAAACATTATACACTTAATAAAATATTAATAAGTATAAATCTCTAGAAGCTCAGCATAAAATTGCACTACATCAAGAAATCAACCCCCTACGAGATTTTCAATTAGTCAGCCACAGAACTAAATATTTCATCTAGCAAGATGCAAAGAAAAATTAATAATATATTACACAATTAAATAAAATTCAAACTGGCATAGGCAACAGACACATTCTCGAAATGGATAGTTTGTACTCACCATTTTGGGTTTCAACCTTCAGGACCCTAATTAGAGTATCACTACCACTATATATTTTTGTAATTCTGCCCAAAGGCCATATAAAAACAGGCATATTGTCTTCGATGAGAAAAACTAGATCACCGACCCTTACATTTTTCCTTTGGAATTGAAACTTGTTAAATTGGTTCACCCGTTGCCATATCTTAAGGACACTCTCACTCAAATCAGTTAAGTTAGGTTCAATAATAGAGTACATTGACTTGTCTATTAAAAAATGAGCGGGTGTTAAGGTGTTTAAATCATCCGCACTGCTCAAAAAGGGCCACAAGGGTCTGGAATTTAAATTTCTCTCTATTCGGATGCACACAGTCAAAAACTCCTCGCACGTTAGATTTGACCTGCCCACAATTCTCTTAAGATGGTATTTGGCAGACTTTACTGCAGCTTCACACAAGCCACCAAAAGAAGGCGCTCTCGGCGGAATGAACTTCCATTCAATTCCCTCAGCTGACAAGAAACCCGAAAGACTATCAACTGGCTCTTTAACCAGTTTCAAAAATCCCTTATCTTCCCGATTTGCATCAAAAAAGTTTTGCCATTGTCGAAGTACAATTTTGCAGACTTAACTCAGTGAGACCAAAAAATCTTTTTAAGGTAGCAATAAAAGCCTCAGATATGAGGTCCGACACAATTTCTATATGAACAGCTTTAGATGAAAAAACATACAAATATACATATTGTAACAAAATCGTCTTGTGGGTATACGTGAATACAGTCTAGTAAGCAGGATTAAAAAAATAAAGATCTTTATTTTATAAATATTCTAAGATAAGAAAGGTAGCACAAGTATTAAAACAGCACTTGTAAAAATTCACAATAGAGATTACCATTAAATCACAACACAGCGCTCAAAGGCTTCTTGTTAGCTCATCAGCTTGCTTGCTCATCAAATTCCAACTACTCTTCTTGTCTTGAGACCTTGCTTTTATACTTTTTCAACAGGAAGTAATTTCATTACGTAGGAAGGACGTAATCTCCAGAAAGTTCATGAAGCCAGTAGAAAGAGGTTGAAAGTTTGAGGTCCTTCTAGAAAATTTCTTTGTCGTCAAAGTCGCCAACATTGCCGCCAAGTCGCCAAATTTGTCGCCAAGGTCTCAAAATTTATGGCGAAGTCGCCATGTTTGTCGCCACGATTAGGATCTCAGGTTAACGACTTTATAGCTGTGTAACATTGCTCCCCTCTTCAAAGACTGCACGTCCCGGCAGTCTCATTATACAGAATTATGATAAATGGCCCTGTATGGACCTAGCCAATTAATATGGATGAATTTCGGCTTGGCGTTGGGCGACCTCACAGAGTACACTCTGTAGACAACATCGTTCAGTTTCTTCACAACAGTATACGGTCCTTCCCAGTTCTTTGGTAAGTTTGGACTCAGGCCTCTCCGTCGCTTCGGATTATGCATCCATACTAACTCTCCCTCCTTAAAATGGCGGTCTGTTGCTGTGGAGTCGTAACAAGTTTTCATTCGTTCGCTGGTCATTTTAATTCGCTCTCTGGCAAAGGCATGTACGCTTTCCAAACGTGTCTCCAAATTTTCCATGTGTTCATTCGGCGAGGAAGGCGTATCACTCGGTCGTCCAAAGAGAATATCGCAGGGCAATCGGAGCGTTCGGACAAATAGCATTTCCGCTGAATTCAATCCGGTCACCTCATGTTCCGCACTCCTATAGGCCAAGAGAAAGAGTGGCAATTGTTTATCCCAATCTGTCTGGTTCCTCGAAACAAATAAAGACAGATGATTTAAAATCGCCCGATTAAATCTCTCGACCATGCCATCGGACTCGGGATATAACGCAGTCTTTCGTGTTTTCAGAATTCCCAAAAGCTTTGAAAGCTCAGTAAAGAGGGAAGAGGTAAAATTCGTACCTTGATCAGAATTCAATATCATAGGCACGCCATAACCTTAAATCCAGCTTCGCACGAGTTCTTCAGCTACAGTCGAGGCTTCCTGGTCTGGAATGGGAATTGCCTCAGACCACTTGAGTCCATTAATACTAGGACATATCGATTACCTTCTGTTGTTGCTGGAAAAGTTCCTAGGATATCCATCCAATCTGCGGCTGCAAATATCGAAGCTCCCTTGGATCCCTCAGTTGCTCGATTAGTCTTTCACCTAAATATGTGACATAGAAAGAAACTAATCGGAAGTCATATGCGATCACGGCCCCGAAAAATTACCCTTACTGAAGTACATATTGGTTATGAAAATATAGTCTTTGTGGCTTATATGAACTTCAACATTTATCCATTAAGGTAACTTCTAACTATGTTCCAAAACATGTACAACATATCTATATTATCTATAACTATCTACTATTTATCTAACTATTTGTATCTAACTATTTGTAACTATAACTATCTATTTTATCTATAACTTGTACCAAGTTATAGATAAAAACTACCTATTCTACACTTGTTTCTTGATGTTGGTGAAACTTTGAATCTACTTAATGTAATAATATGGTTTGATTTTTTCTGATGCAAAATGAAGTGGTGTCAGCAAATAGAACATTTTTCTTACAAACCTAAGAAAAATTGATTGATGTATATTTCTGAAAGCATAACTATCAGCTTTTGGGATTTTTATCAACTTCAGATTTCTTTTCTGAGTGTCAAATTATGCGTTTTCTAGCAAATATTTCTTTTATTTATTATAATTAGCCGCTTTCGGCGACCAGCTTGCTCTTCGGGAATACTGATTGTATTTGATTTCAAGTGAATTTCTCATGCATAATTTGATATACATAGTTCCCTGTACAAAGTAATTTTAAACTTCCTTTGTTTACTATTTGGTAAGACACCCTTCTGGCATTGGAGATTCCACCACAATTTTAATTCGGGAAGATCACGAGGGCTTAACCCAAGCGAAACAAGATTCGATTAAGAGGTGATGGCATATGGGTCCTATGACAGTTCTGCGTCAATCTCTGCACTTTTGACGCGCGGTTGGCTATAAAGGTCGTGAAATGATTAGCAGGTGTGTTCAACCATATCAGGGCGATCATTGAGTCGGTATGAAGCACAATGTCGTTAATCTCCAATCTCAGAGAGGAGCTAGTCTTCTGCATAAGCTGAGCCAGAACACAGGCACAGAGCTCCAACCGCGGTATGGAAATGACTCGAATGCTCGCAACACGAGACTTGCTTGCCAGAATGGTCATTTTCGCACTATTGTTTTGATAGAAATATTGAAGGTAGACGACAGAGTCGTATGCTGCCTCAGACGTATCTGCAAAGCATTGAAGATGATTCTTAACCAAGTGTCGGTCAGAATAAATCTGGTTATTTTCACTTTCTCGATGCCCTTCATGGTTGTCCGAAATTCCCTCCACTCATCGGCGATTGGATTGGGCAGCACATCATCTCAATCCAGCCTCTGCTTCCATAATTCCTCTGCAGAAGGATCTTTGCTCTTGTAAACACAGGGCCCAAGACACTCAAAGGGTCTTACAGTCTAGTAATTACACTTACCACTTCACGCTCGGTATATGACGGTTTACTTGAAATGGACACCTTAAACACAAAACGATTTTGGAACGGCTTCCAACTGACGCCTAACGTCTTCACAGACAAGTCAGTGTCAACAGAGAACGAATGTTCGACGTCAGATGATAACGAACTAATCAAAAACTCAGGAGAATTAGAAGACAACATGTGAAGGGTCATTCCACACGATTTCATGGCATCTCGCAGTTGTGATTGTAGCCGACGGGCAGTCTCCAGATCAGGAGCTTCACTCACGATGTCATCCATGTAAGTGTCGTGTGCAGCAGAACTTCAGATGCCAGATGAAATCGCGATTTTTCATCTTTGGCCAGCTGCTGCAGGGTTCGTATGGCAGGAAAGGTTGCGTTGGACATCCCGTAAGTTACTGTTATCAAACGATAAGCTGAAACCTCTGCATTGGTTTCTGTTTTCCACACGATACGTTGGAGGTCTCGTTGATCTCGGTCGATTAGAATCTGCCTATACAATTTTTTCTGAATCAGTAGTAAAGGCAAATCTGCGTCTCCTAAAGCGGATAATTGTTTCAAAGACGTCCTCTGTGACGTCTCCTTTCATTAATATATGTATAGACATATGCCTGCTGTGGTGGGGGATAAGAAATCAAAGACAGCTCGCAACATAGTTGTCAATTTATCAAGTCGTCTTGCGTAATTGCCATTTCCAAGATGGACAATTTGATAAATCACAATAGGGTGCCGCTCGTGAATCGGGAATTTGAGTATTCTGCACACTGCTTCGTTGCTTCTGATGTATCTCCCCATTTGATACTGATGGATTTCATTTAGGTTATTTTCTCCATTGATGAGTTCAAACACAGCCATATCAGATCTTTTGTGGATGTACTTGATAGACTTCACAGAATTGCAATACTCTACATTGATATGCGAAATAAAAATTTTTGTTAACAAAGAGCAGTACGGTACAACCCAAGTATTGTTCAAAGACACTTCTGAACCTCGAAAATTGATGCTTGCATTAAATCTCCAGTTTTCTGTAGACCTACGACGGTATAATGGATACCCGTCCTGTCCTGTTTGTGTTTCTTTTAAAAGAGGACGGGGGTATTGCTTTGTGCAAATTCCATCCTTCATGCATGGAGAATGTGGATTTACACTTTCGCATGGACCGTGCACCATCTGCTTTGTTACAATGCAGAAAAGATAATGGTTTTCTTGTGGATTAGGGATTTCTGCACTAATAAAGTCATCCCCTCTGTGAACATGTAACGAGTCTTTGAGACAAATGAGAATGTGGGCATGAGAAAGTACTCAGTTTTGCTACTCTATCGCATGTATATGACACCTAACTTCTCCAAAAAATCTTTGCTTTTGTGATAAGACACATGAGTGCTTTTTGCTTTTGATAAAAGTCACTCCCCAACAAAACATAACGATCCTGTGGTTTTGGCATAACGAAGAAATCTTGCTGTATCTCCGTCCATGTGACTATTTTATAATTCAGTAAATAACGTAAGACGTTCGAAACAAAAGCCAATAAAATGATAATTTTTGCTCTTTCTGAAGGTGAATACATCGTTTTCCTATGATCATTATTTCTCATGGATCGACCACAAACGTGCGAAAAATCATCCTTAACGACACAAAACATTAAATAAAAAATTTTTGATATTAAATTTTAAAGGAAAGGAAATTGTTTGTTCTGTCTTATGGTGTATCTATTTTCTTGATACGATTATTAGAAAAAATGCAATGGAAAAATGAGTACGAAAAATCACTCAAAACACCACAAAATATGAAATAAAAAAATTTCTAGATCGAATTTTAAAATTCGGACTTGGAGGTGCATTCAGCCAGCATCAAGGCTACCTGAGTGCCAAATTTCAGGCCTGAAGTGCAATAATTTAGGTCTAAACATCGCACACACACACAAACATTGCCTTTTATATATATTTAGCGCTCGATTTTTAAATCATCTTCATTGTATTTGTCTTTTATTCCAGAATTTTTCCATTTTTAATTTTCGTGCTTTTTGATGGGATAAGGACAGATTTTTATGGTGTTTCGTATGTCGTTAGCTGAAAAAAGCACTCATTGATATCATAGGCGTGATTCTCTCCCTGACGAACAGTCTGCCATGATATTTTTCAAGTTAATAAATTGTTGTCTTCTTTTTTGATCCTTTGTTTCTTGTATGTTTTTGATATTTTGACTTTTGTTTCTTGTATATTTTGATATATGTGTTAATATCAAAAGCATTAATTTGCATACACAATAAAAATTGTACATCCAAACATACAAACTCTTTTTATAACACTTAATCTGAAATCATACTAAATAAAATATTTAAAGGATTATGAAAGCAAATTCGTTAAATATAGCAAACCGCTAATTGTATACACTCCCTTTGAACTAATATTAAAAATATGTAGCACGTAAAATAGCATAGGAAAGATTTGAAAAAGACAATCCTATATAGAAATCCAACAATTCTAATGGCCTGGAGAAGTATAATATTCGTATATAATATGGTATTAAGGTATGTGACTACCCCAAAATCCTCGTTTTGGTGAAAATTTTCGAATTTTTTTATGTGTTCATTTTATAGCCCATACATTTAGGATTCCAAAACTGCTTCAGTTTTGTTTTTACGATAATTAGAAGCGAAATTATAGTATAATTAATAAACCGGAAATGGGTTTCTTGATACCGGAAGTGGTCGTTTAAAGAGACGTGAAAATGTAAACAATTAGTTTGAACGACTATTTTGTGACTTTTAAGCAATATAAATGCCCAAATCTTTTTTAAAATATAGATCTACGTTTCCTTTATTTATTTTTTATTAATTTTATTTGCATCTGGCAGCTGTTTTTGTATTCAAGTTTGTGTTACTGAACGGCAATACTATTATCGTTTGCAGTTTGTTTACACTGTTATTGTAAAAGCGTTATTCTTGTTTACTGGCTATTTCTCGATATTTTTAGTGTCAACTCTTTTATTTATCTTATTTTAAGTTTAATTTATTTATTAATCACTTGAAAATGCCAAACGCTAGGTCTAAGAAGTTTAAAAAGCGTAGCTTTCATGGAAACAGGCACAGAAATTCTGTCCCCAAGAATAATGTGTCTACTGCAAGTGCAACAAAATTGAACACTTTGGAAAGTTCTGATGGGCTAGAATATGACTTTCAGGAGTTAAAAGGAAACAGAATAATTGATATCCAAACTTTACTTGGAGTATTTTCGATTCTTTCTTGTCCAAAATGTTTTGCAACTGGATTGAAACTGACTGAAGATTCTAAAGAAGGACTTTGCTCAAACTTTGCTATAGTTTGCAAATGTGGATTTATGGCTGGATTTACATCAACTCCCAAAGAGAATAAAAAGTGTTCTTTAAATACTTTGTTGGTATTTGGCTTGAGATTAATGGGCAGAGGATTTTCTGCTGGGATGAAATTGTTATGTACTTTAAATTTGCCATATGTTTGCAAGAAAACATTCAGAATTCATGAACTCAAACTGTTGGAAGCAGTGAAGTATAGTTGTGAAGAAAATATGAAAGCTGCATCAAAAGAAGTGCAAAATTTAAAAAAAACCACAACTTGTGGTGTTTCTGTTGATGGCACGTGGCAACGGAGAGGCCATATGTCACTAAATGGCTGCGTCTCAGTTATTTCCATCGACACTGGGAAAATATTGGATTTGGAAGTTATGACGCAATATTGTAAAATGTGTGAAATGAACATCAAATGCGACCATGAATGTTCCAACTACAAATGTTCATCTGGAAATATGGAATCTGTTGGAGCTTTCAGAATTTTTGAAAGATCCGTAATGAAACGACAATTACAATACACTGAATACTACGGAGATGGTGATTCCAAGGCCTTTTTGAAAGTGAGGGATATCTATGGGGAGGACACAGTTACAAAGCTCGAATGTATAGGACATGTACAAAAAAGAGTAGGCTCACGGCTTAGGAAATTAAAAAAAAACCAAAGGACTCGGTGGAAAAGGTAAATTAACCGATAAATTTATCGACAAACTTCAAAATTATTACGGCATTGCTATCCGCAGCAATGCTGGAAGTATCGAAAAGATGCAGTCTGCAGTAATATCTGCTTTCTTTCACTGCTGTTCTAGCAATCGAAACCTCATGCATGGGCAGTGTCCAGATGGGAAAGACAGTTGGTGTCGATATAAGCGAGCTTTATCCGACAAAAGACAATATTTGGAAAAATCACCAGGTCTCCCTAATTCTGTCATGAAAGTGATAAAAGCAACTTATCTAGAACTGTGTGACAAAAACCTGCTAAAAAAATGCCTGCATGGTATGACACAGAACAATAATGAAAGTTTCAACAACGTCTTGTGGACTATTTTACCGAAAGAAACATTTGTTCAGCAGAAAACTTTGTTTTTAGGTTCATATATTGCAGTTTTATTGTTTAATTCAGGATATTTAGGACTGTTACCTATTTTCAATTACTTAAAAATACCAATTGTTCCACTGACACTAAAAAAATATATGGGAATCGATAAAGAGAGAGTTATGAAATCGAAACGTCAATCGTTACCTTCCACAAAACTCTCCAGAAAAAAGCAAAAAGCTAAAAAAAAAAATCAAAATTAGTTAAAAATGAAGTTAAAGAGGGTTTGACATATAAATATGGTGAATGTAATTTCATAGTTTTATGTTCCATTTTAATTAAAAACATATTTCTTTAATTGAAAATTCAAATATTTAAAAAAAAGTGCTCCGAAGGTAGTCACATACCTTAACCCATATTTTACCACATTAAGAAGAAATTAATATTTTCCCAAAAAAATTCTATCACAGACTAATGAAACATCAAGCAAAAGTATAGAGTTAAAAAACTTATGAAAACTTTATCGGTTGTCTTTTTGCAAGCTGTCCTATATATAGGACGATGATACAATCCACTACTACATGATTTGCAGTCAAGCATCTTGGCTTGCATGAAATGGTAGTAAACATTCAAAGCAAAGTCCTAAATTACATTTTTGGCAAATAGTTAAGGGTTTTCTTGTACAGTTTTTAAGCTGTCATTGGCGTTGTTTTCCATTTACTAGAAAGGTTCACTTTGGAATTTGGAGTATTCAGGATTTTTTTTTCGAATGCCCAAACTCATTCTTGCATCATTGCGAGGCACAAACAATCCCAGGTAAGCAATTGTAAAATGTCGAAGAAATTCGAGGAGTTCTACAACTTGTTCTGGAGGAAGCGTTTTTAATGTTTCTAAACCAGTGCAACCAGTGTTGTCTCAAATGCATTTTTAATAATGGTCAATACCACTTTTTTCTTGCATGGATGAAAAATGTTTTTATGAGATTGTCCAACAAATCTACACCATTTTTGTACAAATTATACGAAACAACACACAATGGTATGTCTACTTTCTGCTTTCCACCCTTCATTCTTCTTTCTACATTTTTAAAGCATCTTTTGTCGTCAAAATTGGTGATCAATGAGACAACTCTATTGTCAATCCATCGAACAGTTGCAATTTTATCATAGGGCATTTTGTCATTCTATTTTCCTTAACTGTTCCCGTAGCAAAGAAACGCTTGCTTCTGAGAGACCAAAAAGATCACACGACGTAAAAATGTTATCCTTATAAATTTTGTGGTTTTCAGGAGTTTCAACAAAAGACAGCCAATTTTCAACTGCTGGTTGGGCTAATGATTTCTTTTTCTTTCTTTTCATAGTCATGCCACATTTGTTTTCATAATTGCTTTACTGCCTGATATGGTATAATACGAGAGGGATATACATCGAAAGATGAGAGTATCTTTAGATTGTATCCAAATTTTACGGTTTTTCCTTTCATGAACAGTTTGCATCCATGACTTCCAAAATAGCGGACTATTCTTTCATCATTACTTAAATGTTCAGAAAACATACCAAACTGTTAAAAAAACTTTATTCAACAATTTCTAATTTGGACTTACTTTCTAATAGTGATCTGAATCAATAGCAGTATTGTCATTGAAGTATAAATAACTCTTGATATCTAAGTATCGCTTTCTTGAGATTGTTTGACTAACGAGCATTGTTCCGGTTTCAGAAGCATTTCCCCAGTACATTTTTTCTCTGGGTAAAATGTAACATCCGCTATAAAAAATAATTCCCAAAACTTGTTAAAGTTCATAGAATTTTAGACAAAAATCGGGAATATTTTTCTGTCAAGCATGCTTGTTACCTTCTACCATAGATGGACAATCACATTTTCAGCCATTATCTCGAGAAGTTTCAAGGTGATTTTCCTGAAATCATATCCGTAAAATAATTAGGAGCTTATGAAAATTTTGGTGCACAATTAGTCCATGTAGGTGTTGAAACATATTCAGCAGCATCTTTTTCCTTTAGAATTTCAATTGTTCCATCTGCTTCTTCTTGAATCTTTTCGTCAAAAGCAGAACGACCATGTTCAATGCTGCTGCAGGCATCATCAACTTTTTAATCATCAGTGACAATTTCTGGAACATGTGGTGATATTATAATTTAAAAATCATTATCATCATATTCATAGGCCAGTGGCATTAAATACTCAAAAGCTTCTTCAGTTAAAAATCTCTGACTCATTTCCAATACTGTTCTGGAAGGAGCGGATGTGAAATCAGATCACACATCGAACAGTAGTATTCTTTTCCCTACAAAAGATAGCGTCAGCACGTGACCAAAACTCTCGACCAAAGAAACAGAACAAATATATTACTCAAGACACACCTACAGGTTCATGTTCCAAGCAAACTAGAAGCTATTGAGTTTTGCAATAAGTAAAACATAGATATTCTAATCCTTTTCCCCGAAATTTCAAACGCCTTTGTATGGGTGTGCATAGTAGGGGATTTTACTATCGTCCTATATATAGGACAGCACCTAAAACCTTTGCAAAACCAGTTTGAATATAGCTTTTTGTTTGCAAATTTTACTCAGAAATAACATATAAGACATGCCATGAATAAATTTGAAAAAAGAAATTGTATTTTTTTCTCATAATTATTTAAAAGAAAAATATAATTCTTGTCAAATAAAGTAGCAAAAATTAACCAAATTCAAAATGCTTAAAAAAATTAAAAAAGATCAAAATTGAACCTAAAAAGATAATAAATAGCACTTATCAATCTTAAAATATACTTTAGAAGCGGAATTTAAATTAAAAATGCGATATTTGCTATGAAAATTCGACAAATCTGAGCTGTCCTATATATAGGACGATGGTAAAATACGGGTTAAATTAAATTCTCTAGAATAAGGATGTATTTTTAAATGTGACTTTGATAAAAATACTTCCACAAGAAACTTTACTTATCTTTTAATATTTATAAAGTAAATGAAACAATTCTAGATAGCCTCGTGTTTTGTTTTAAATCTGTCGTTGAATGTTAGAAACTTATTCTGTTACTTACTTATATTGTTCTTCATAAAAAAATTCTTATTAAGCTCTAATAATTTTAAAGTTGACAAAGCTATGATAGTCATGAAACCTCTCCTCTTTGATTTCTTTTAGTTATGAAGCAATGTGTGAACATCGTGGCAAATACAACTGCTTTTAAGAAAATAGGAGCAAAGATGTTCACCATTAAGGTACCTGGTTGTGAGAAGTACGAAATTTATTCCGACAATTACCTGAGATGCCTTGCCAGAGATTACCCTTTCAACATTTACCATCCTTCTGGTACCTGCAAAATGGGCGATGTTGATGACGAGACAACCGTCGTGGATCCTGAATTAAAGTAATGTTAAAAGTAACGATTATTCTCGTTCACATGACTCACACTGAGGAATATGAATCGGAGGAAGGTTATTTGTCCCATACCCTTTATCAACCTTTATTCAAAATCTGGTCGATTGATGTGCCTTTTAGCAACAAATTATTCTTTACACTCCGGCTGACTACTGGAGGTGTTTTAGGAAGTTAAACACAAATGTGGGCCAGTGTCCGCTAAATGTACTCCAGGAAATGAAAATTGCATTTAAATTGATAATGGTTTTGTATTTCACTAGCGTGGAAATTTCTAATAATTTTTAATGAAATATTGAATGAAAACTTATTAATTATCGTCAATATTCCTTGAGAACTAAAGAAGGAAGCAATTTTCTTAGATAGACTTATAGACGGGTTGATTGTTATATTATGTTGTACTGTCATTACAACGCACAATATATTTTGCTTTGCATTACTTTACATTAATTTTGAAAATTGAATTTTGAATAAAAATCTGGAACCTCTGCATAAATTCTAAACATTATCTCTATGTTTTTAGATTTATAAAATTTAATTTCTGAATAAGTTTTTTTGAGAAGCACCTCCACACATCTGAGAAGCTAGCATAAAATCTGGCGCATTTGTTCCTATGGACTTTGAATGATTAATAAGACATTTTAAATGATGTAGACATCCCAACTGCAAGAGGTGACAGGGAAACCTTTTGAGATAGAAATTCAATATATATAACAAGAAAGTTCTTCGTTTCATTTCAGTAGTAAAAAGTATCTTAGTCTTTCGCTATTTTATAAATCACTTGATATCATTTAATAAAATTAAATATATTAGAATCAATTACTTTTTTTTATCTGATACTCCCTTGAAGATTGAGGGAGCGGTAGCTTCGCTATTGACCACGCTACATTACAAAAGTGCATATAACGTTCATTAGAATTTAAGAAACCTTTTCTTCACATTGACTTTTACCCATTAATGACTTGCGCCCCCTTTTAGGGACGCTTCTAAAATTGTATCATAAATTCACAGAAACTTTTTTTCAACATAAATATTACAAAAAGGTATTTTAAAGCATTTGTTTATTCTATATATAATCGATGACAGCGCGTTTTAAGCTTTCAGATGACATTGCAGCTATATTACTTTCCAAATGAGATTCGAAACAAGTTATTTGCAATGTTAAGAATACAAGGGTATTTATATCAATTAATTTGCTTGCATTTAAAAAATATATCAATAAATTCAATTGTAAGAATGTTTCTTTTTTGGATTTCCACATAATCTTAGAATTTGATAGGGTTTTTTTGCATTTTGCATTAGGTCCCTAAATAAGAACCCTAGGCTTAGGAGTGCACTAAAACACAAATTTTTCTTGTTAAATTTTTTTAGTAATTTTCTGGATGATTTCACGACATGTAATATTAATATACATGTTCTTAAAAAGGCGACTTTGGAATTAATGGGTATACCGAAACGTTGTCAAAACGGTGGCAGAGAGTTTCTGGATAATGTAGCATATCAAATATTTCTTTTCTTCATATCAGACGACATCCCATATGCACGTATTTTACTTCTTCTTTGTACATTTAGTAGACATAAAAGCATGTAGAACGTTTTTGCTCTTTGCAAAGAGAGTCAATCTTATTCAGTTATTTAAAGACGCTGTGAAAGCTATGGTATTTTTATATCTAAAGTCACAATAGGTAATATTATAAATAAGAAAGGAAAATTCGTCCAAGTTTGGTTTCAAGTGGGAAAATTGTTTCAAACACGTATCCAAGGAAAAAACTTATTTCTTCGAATATTGCAAAGGTGAAATCTTTAATGTTAAAAGAAGATTCTCCAAGTCAGAGATTTGTTTCAAAATCATTAACATAATCAGTATCAACTGTAAACAAAATTATTAACTTTGATTTGAATCCCAAAAATGAAAAAAATACAATTTTCATCGTCTTTCTCTACGTCATATCGCTGAACCTAGAATACGCCTCAGAATTTTTTATAAAAAGCATTTTCCAACAAAAATGAAAAAATGTTGTAAAAATAGATGAAGCGTGAATCTATTCAAATGATTGCAAGAAAAAAATTCAATTTATTTTCATCAAAGAGGAGAAAAATATCTTAAAACATGGTTCAAGGAATCTGAAGAAAGTTTTCCTAAGGAAATTATGATTGTTGTTGATTTTTCACGTAATGGCAAAATAAAAGTAAATACAGTGAATAAAAATGTTAAGATTAACTCCACATACTATCAGGGACACATTTTATTTACAATGTTGAAATATGAAATAACATCTATTTACCCACAATGCCATCAATCAGTAGAACTGCACTAAAACAAATCAAGCAGTTGCACATCACAATCCACTGTTAATTTCGTGAAAAAAATAGAGCAAGAAGAGGGTATTAATACTCTAACCTTCACTGATATTCCTGTTAAATAGTTCTATAATACCTATGCGTTCTTTAGATTTTGGACTTTTAAAAACCGCATTTTCCAAACGTCGACATACAACCCCTAGTAGCATGAACTCATCGTTTTTTGCCTGGCCATTCATCGAATTCATCGGAAACTGATCCAGTATCTTCGAGACCATATCGTTTAGATCAGTATCCGAGAACCGGTTTCCGATTTGGTAAAATTTGATCGGAAAATGATATGTTTACGAGCAGTTTTTCCGATGAAAATTTGCCAATCGGAAATTCACGGCATATAGATATCATTCCGATCTCGGATACTGATGGTCGAATTTGATTGGTCAACAACCCTGTGATGTGTTGTTCGAGATTATTTCAACTGCAATGGCTGTCATGCCATTTCCTCGCGTCGATCTGATAGTCTTCATTTGACCGTTTTCAATTGGAAAAAATGTAAGTATTTATTTTATTCTAAATTAACTTTATTACTTAATTATTTTATTACTTACGGTATGTTTAGTAAATGAATAAAATTATTATAATCTTTTTTGAAGGTTAGATGCATGCAACCTATGATTGAATAATTTTCATTCTCAGTGCAAAACAATATATTCATGCTAGAATAATTAATTGCTCTCTGTGTATAAAGAAGTTTGCACACACATACATAATAAAAATTGTTGATAATTTTGGACATTGTAAACAATTGCTCTCGTACCATCTTTTCCAGTTTCTGCTCTCCAATAGAATGTCAACAAACGCTCTCGCACCGTCTTCAACAGTTTAGCCTTCTCGACCAGTCAAATACAGATGATTTCTGGGCCTATCAATTGTGGGTAACAATATTATAACATGTTAATTTCTGTATTTCTTATAAATTAAGATTTTTTCCTCGAAATTGGCAATTTAATGTTTTTTTCAAAATTCAGATGTTTTTCCAAGTTTTGGGGCAATATCTCTTCCATTATTGTGTTTATAGCATTAAATATGTTTTTGAAACCTTCGCCTTGTTCATACGAACAAGAATATCTAACATATATGTTCACATATATGTGAAATTTTCTTTGACTTCTATGTTTGGGTATCTATTTTACATGTGATTTAGACAGAAAGCTGATTGGACGAGAAGACTAAATTTTGCTTTTTTCCATTTTCTTCTTATATACAAACTGTTAGCTTCTCATATAATTCATATCAGCTGTGGGTAACAGTCTTTTAACTGTTTATTTCTGTTTATCTAACAAATTAAGATTTTTTTCCTCGAAAATGGCTATTTTCAATTTTTTCAAAATTCAGATGTTTTTCCAAGTTTTGGGGCAATATCACTTTCATTATTGTGAGAGGATATTGCTGGAGAATGTTCTGTATTGTAATATAGTGTGATTGCTTGTTACCCATCAAACATTTTGACTTTGATGATGGGCATACCTGACAAATCTTTGGAGTTTGATATTGGATTTCATATTGAGCTCTTGAGCAAAATCTCTTATCTTGCCAACTTTTCATTTTTCTCTCAGAAAAAGAAACCTAATTAATGAACAGTTGAAATGACAGTCCAAACCGAGGGATTTAATGTGAACAAATGAATTTGTTTTCAAAATAATTCAAACTTTCAATAGAAACAGTAAGTGAAAATAATCTGTCACTATTGTATGATTGTTTATTTATAATTTTCATAAACTAAATAGAAAGTTTTATCTACTTTATAGATAAACTATAAAGCACTTTGTCTAAACTAACTCAGACTCAAACATTTTCTAGCATATTACAAGTATGTCATTCATGTTCCATGTTTTTATGGGTAAAGGCAGGGACATTTCAATAGAATACAGAAAAAAAATTACTTTAAATTTTAAGGATTTTGAACTTAATATAAAGGGATAGGATTTTGAATTTTGTGTGTTATTATTTTTAATTTTCATATTTGGTTCGATGATTCCTTTTGGAACCTCCTGGGAAGGAAAAGCTAATCCCCCCCCCCCCTCTTAAGAAACTTATGAAGCCAGAGACCAGATCTCCACATTCCAAAATAATTTGGTTAATTATCTTTTGAGCGTTTAATTGGTTACAAAGAACTTTCATTCAGAAACTTGCCTCGAATTTATAAATTTGTTGAGTGATTTATCTCTTCAAATCAATGTATTATTTATTTATAATTGTTGTAAATTAATGATGGTACATTGATTTCTTTTTTCATTAGGTGCCGTGAGAAATAATCTTTTCGGCAGCAACAGAAGTGGAAGTCCAAGAAGTTACTGAAAAAACATAAATAAAAGTGTGAAATGATCATATGTAAATGTGTAAAATAAAACTAAAGTTTACTTTTTGTTTGCTTTTACTTCACTGAAAATTAATATTTTTTACTAGCAAAAAAGATTTATAAGCAATTGTGTCAACCATAATATTATAGATTATTTACAATTTTTATCGTGAGTTAAAAAAGCTTATCAAATTTTAAAATTTATTGTTCATGGAGCTTTGCAGCTTATAACTGTAACACGTTAAACCAAAAAATATATATATATGCCCAATACTCCATCTAAGTGAAAGAAAATTTGGACAATTTTGATTGAAGAGTCATTAAAAATTGTCTGCATCACAGAAACTTTATTTTAATAATTTTATGAACTATAACAAAAAATGTTTTTCTTTCCGAAAATTTAACGAACAATCAACTTTTAATTATATTTTGTGAATCATCAATGGAGAGTTCATAATAAACATGTCAAATAAATCAGCTGTATAATTTTGGAAAGTTTTGTCACACTAACTTTGAATTTAAAGTAACACAACTTCCCTAATATAATTATAATTCGTTAAATAGCTGGAAAAGTGAACTATGCGAAAGCATCATACATTATTTTTTAAGGAGGGGCCCAAGTTGTTAGCACCGCCACTGGTTCTTTGGCATCTCATAAAATATTAATAAGGTAAGTGCTCCAGTAGTGGGTCACTTGAATTTTTAAGTTGTAAAACAAGAAACTCCAACATTGCAATGAAATAAGAGATCTGCCTCTGTTAGGCTGAAACCCTTATCAACTAAATACCAAAGGCACAGCCTTTATTTCCTGTTTAGTTTGGAGCTAGAAAGTTTGTTGCTGAAGTTGGTCTCTGAGAGAAGCATTTTCATCTTATTCTTAGTGATTTCCTTAAGAGGTAACTCTTCATTCAACTATTTTTTAGCATACATTCTATTTGTTTTTAGAATGAATTGTTATTGATATTATTTGATTATATAATGAATGTATTATAAACTATCTTTATTAACTATAACTTATAATTATAAACTATCTTTAAATTAAATAATATTGATAATTTATGGATAGTGAAGGGTGGCCCACTTTTGGATCAATGTTTTACTAAATGCTCCAGTAGTGGGCCTAGGGGGGGGCCAGTACTGGAGCACATGCTTTCTCTCGAATAGACTGTTTTGTGATGTTTAATAAGAAGGTTATATCTTGTAAAGTCTTTTTATTTAATTAGATTTGCTTTATTTTTATCAGAACCAGTACTGGGCCCACTTTTGGTACACTAATGGCCCGCTACTGGTACACTAATGGGACATTCTAACCAATTACTTAAATAATAAATATTTTATAGTACTGTTGAGGAAAAGACTGATATTCAAGAATTAGTTGGGCGCTGTAACGAGGCAGACAATAATAACTATCGTATTGCTTGACCATCGAAAAATATTCCATCACCATTTAAAAGGGCTCTTTTCTGGCCGCAGAGGCAAGATGATAAAAGAAAAAATTATTTATTCAACATAAAATATCACGATTTAATATCCATAATGCCCCAAACAGAACTTAAAATGAAAGATCGATAATTAGAATAAACTTTTAATAAAAAATTGGCTGTTAGAGAAAAAATGTAAATCTCATGTGACTAGAATCTATAAATAAAAGATTTCACCTATATCAAGCCATTTTTATTGCATTTTTATAGTGTATAATGTTAATGTATTGTTATTATTACTATATATAATAATTTTATTCTTTTTAATTTGGCATAATTGACAAATCTGGGTGTCCCACTTTTGGTATGCCCACTACTGGTACATCAAAAGTTTGCTATGCCCACTTCTGGTGCATAGGAGTGATCTAAGTTCTTAATTTTTTAAAAATTATATTACAATTATTTTGATATTTCAGGTGATTATTATTTTAGATAAAAGTTTGAACAACCATAAAAAAATATAGATTAGCGAAACTTCTCAAAAGTTTAGATAATAATTGAGGAAATACCCATAAATGGCCCACTACTGGAGCATTTACCTTAATTGGGTATTTTTTGATATCCATGTGCTTATTGCCAAAATCTTTCCAAAATCTATTGGCCATCTTTTTTATTAAAAAAACATCCAACCATTTATTTGAACAACCAATTTTTCATCGTATACACATCCAAATCTGTTTGTATATTCATCTGAAAGTTATCGGAAATTCATCGCCATGAAACCGCACTGCTCGGTGTTCTATCGTATCGGCTAGCAAAACTCATCCGATATCGATTATCGGCTGATCTATGGCCGATGAGACAATTCGGAGCAATTCCCGATGAGAATTCATCCCTATCCGATAAGAATCCGTTCATCGGCTGATCATTGTGTGATCGGGTTTCGATGAAAGGCCTTTCAATGGCCGATGACATTTTGCTACTAGGGACGTTTTCTGGACTTTACAAAGCTTTTACAGAGAAATGGGACAAAATACTTCCTCCGATACCACAAAAATCATTATTTTGATGGAAGTTACGATGTAGAAAAATAGTTAAGAATACGGGCTATTTAACTGAACATTTCAAACACACAAAAATATGTAAAATAGTTCTTAAAATACCATAAAAATCGTAAAATGTGCAAACACCGTCTGTACGATCTCTATAGGGATAAATGAGTAAAAAATTTAGTTTCCGAAACCATTTAAGTATATGAGTATAATAACATTCTATATTTAAAATATTTTTCAGTGTAACATAGCATTTTATTCAAATATTCTCTTTTCTGGAGAGAAAAATAGACCTCTTTCAATGCGACCACTATTCTTGTAGACCACACATTGCATTCTGTATACCTTATTATTTTCGGTCGAAAGAAACATGTCACCAGGAAAATACAGTCGCGGGAAAAAAAAGCATCCACCCAGCGTTATTAAGCTTCTGATCATTGCTTCTTAAAACTTAAGACACCATTTTACGGGAGATAACGTATACTAAAAGTTTCTAAGTTTGAAATTATAAAAGGGGACATCTACATATTTAAAATGGCACTAACTTCAAAATTCTCAATGGCAACACATTTTCATGATGCTATAAATATATTTCTCATGAAAAAATACCCCAGGATATTGATTTTTGTTAATATATCATTAATATATCTGAAGATATTTGACATTTTGTGTCCTCGACCTCGACATAAAAGGGGTCGTCTCCACATTTACTTACTAAAGTTCTCTGCTTGCCTTTAAATATCGATAGTAGCATTCTAAATTATTTCGCGCTTTAAATGTTATTTGCAAAGTAATGATCTATATTTTACAATTGTTAAAATTTGATGCGTAAAAAAATAAATCGATTAATATTACACCACTTAAATTTATAACGTTTTAATAATATATATAAAGAGTTAAAATCGTTATATATTTAAGTTTGAAGAATAAAGTGGTGTAATGATTATATTTAATAATGAAAACGTTTTGGAAATATAAGACGCCCCTTTAAGTGCATCATTTCACAGCGAAAATTAAAAATGTAATCTAACTTCAAAACTTCTCGTACGAATATGCTGAAATTTTGCATAGGTTTATCAAATGGCCATCTGCTTCTATTACTGTTAAAATTTATAAGTGTTGCAATTAAAAAATTTCTTAACATAAATTCCGATAAAATGTTTCATGTACTCAAAATAATATTAAAACTAAAAGTAAAAATTTAAAATGTGCAGAATAATTCATACTACTACATAAAAAAATTCTAGGTAAATATTTACATTATTTCTCAAGATATCAATAAAAATTCAAAATTTTACTTGAACACTAGAAACTCAAAATTTGATTTGCTTATAATTCAGGAACCAAAAATGCTGGGATGATGAAACTTGGTATTCCAGCATTAACTTTTATGTAGATTCGAAATATTTTAAGAAAAATATGTGTTTCCGTTGGAAATTTTGAAGTTAGTGCAATTATAAATAAAGACGACAATAAATATGCAAACGACACCTTATGAACTTGATAGATATGGAATCTACTAGTAGACGCTATTCCCTGAAAATTGGTAATTTTTTTTAAGATAAAATGATTAGCAGCGGAATAATGCTGGGTATATCTTATTTTTTCGCGACTGTGCATTACAAATGCAATATGCTATACTTTAGCTTCATCCATTTCGGGACCACACCAAGGCATAGCATAGCTACAGAAAATGTAACATTGGGTTAGATCTTGAAGGCGAGTCGGTCATGGAACTGCAGAAGCTGACATATGACACTTTCTTTTGTAATATGATGACGCAACAATGGAGACCTGCGATAGAACAATGTGGGATAGTGCTCCATCCTTCTTAAAATTTCTTTGATAAAGACACTGTCTCTGCTGAAGAGAAGGAATGAAAAAGCTAGACCGTTAAGTTTTACATACCTTTTATGTCACCAGCGTCTCATTTTCCCCTATCGCCGAATTACAATGAATTTTTTAAGGATTTTTTTGTCAGGTCTTCATAAATCGCTCTACTGAATTTCGGAGATTTGATTGATAGATGACGCTATATATCTGTGTAATGTCAGTTCAAAATCCGCATATTTCGTCACTTTCATCCAAAAGTTATCAATTAATTCTCGATAGATATTTTGTTTATTTTTAGGGTAAAAGGCATCAAGAATCTCCGTGTTGTGGACGGATCAGTAATGCCAACAATTCCTTCTGGAAATACGAATGCTCCAATCATCATGATAGCTGAAAAGGCTTCTGAAATGATTAAGAATGACAATCCTGATAGTAAGAAATGTTTTGAGGGAGATAATAACAGAATAATGATGAGCAGATGGAAGAAAAAATAATGTTATGAAATTGTATATAAATTTTAAGATTAATTAAATAAAAACCTTTTCTAAAGCAGTTGAAGGAATTCAAAGACTATTGTCTAAACGTAAAATCCACTTTACTTAAGTAATAAAAACAATTTTTTTTATTCCTTCAACCCCACGCAGTGAAGTGACACATATTTACAGCACTTATAATATTTTTTCTACATTGAAATTGATTTTGAATAATTTTCTAAGTAATATATATAAATATTTTTCCTATGCGACTCCCAAAAATCGCGTCATTCATCTACAGGATTTGGCAACATCTATAACAATCAATGGATCACGTGATTTCACTTTCCAAATGTAAACAGCCATCTTTCACAATGAGTTAATTATGGATCTCACTATGCTGTTAAATACTAGTAGTTCTATGAACAGTAGACCTCGCTCCCCCGAAAATAAAAAAAATCTAAGATTTTCTCTTCATCGTATTTTTTAAAAGTTTATAAAATGTTGTTTATCCATTGTAAAGACAGCATTATTTGTAGGGAAGCATGACATCCTAATTCGACTTCTGAGGAGTTATATTGGTGAATGACCACTGTAATTTGTGTGTAATGTGTAATTTGTGTGTAGTACTCGACACTAGTGTTGAGTGTGTAGCTGTAAGGTGTAATGAAAGGGTGTCCAAAAGTTTAGCACAATTCTTAAGATATGAAACATTTGAAGTTAATATGGATACAATGGTTCGCAATCAGTTGTGGAGGGGCGTGGGACATACAGTAGTCGGTACAGTGAAAATGTTGTCACGACGGCATTTAGAGGGGCGACCAGAAAGTGATAAAGACGAAAAGGGATTTCGACTCATCTCGTTTCATAGAAAACTGATAACGGGTTGAAACTTCCATCAATGATTTCGATTGATGCCCATAATATTTACATGCATTTTCTTAAAAATACCACGAATATTGGGGAAAGTATATATATTTTCTTCAAAAAAACCCAAATTTTTCCGCATGATTTTTGCTTATTACATGCAGTGTTTTCCACCAATTATACGAAATTTAAAGAATACGTGACATTATTTTAGAGAAGCATTGTATTAAAATTTGAAATAAATACATTGAAAAACAAAGGAAATATGAGTGTTTGTATTAATTAATTTTTAACTGCCAATGGGCGAAACAGCACAAATTTGCTTTAATAATTTTAAATTAAAATACATAGAGCAGCATATATAAAAATTTCTGTTCTCTACCGTTAAGATTAGGAAAGATATCAACATTCCAAGAACCGCCAAAAGTATTGAGCCTAAATTTATATCAGCCATTTCTGAAAAAGTAATACTTAAAAGTTAGTTTTCATGTTTTATTATTGTCTACATCAATTTGTTTTAAACCGCAATGTCCTCGCTTAAAATCAAATGAAAAAATAAATTGTGTATCGTCAAATTATGACATGTTAGAGACAAATACTGTTAGAGGTATAGTTAATGGGTTTAAAATGCCTATTCTTAGAGACACTGGAGCAACAGTGGATGTTATTTCTCAAAAATTTACAGATTATTCATAAATGAATGGAAAACATGTTTGGATACAATATCTGTTAAAGTCATTTAGAGTGCCTACCTTTAACGGAATTTAAATTTAAATGTGAACTTGGTCATATAGGAACAAAGGCAGCTGTTGTTACAAATGATCCTGGCAGATATGTAATGGATAACAAAACTGCTCAGTTGCTTAAAGATAACCCATTCCTTAAACTATAGAAGATAAATGCTGTCATGACACGATCTCAAGCAAAAATATCTAGTGAAGAAGATCGAAACAAAGAAGCCGAAATGGAGCAAACCGAAGAAATAACACATTTTGAAATTTATGAAGATATTTTGCCACAAGGTGATGAAGAATGTAAGAAAATTAAGAAATTAATTGAAGTTGATTCTAAGGAATTTATTGAATCTCAGCGACAAAGAGGAGATTTAGCTCCATTGCTTAGAAAAGTCAAAAATGAGAATTCTTGCAAACCAAATGATTTCAAAATAAAAGAAAACGGAATCTTGATGAAGTAGAAAATCGACAAAAAATGAAAAAGAAAGCGAACTAATTGTTGTACCAGAAAACTATACAGATCAAATCAAGTCATGATAGTGCTTCCGGACATTTAGGCATTGTTAAAACCAAAGATAGAATAGCAAGATACTTTTATTGGTCTAATTGTTATAAAGAAATAGAAGAGTACTTTCAAACGTGTGATCCATGTCAAAGAGTCGGAGAATCTAAGGATGAAACAAAAGCTCCTTTGACTTTAGTACCCGTAATTTCAGAAGTATTTTCAAAAATAAACTTTGACGCATGCGGTCCTCTACCGACAACTCCCAATGGAAATAGATATTTGATTACAGCCATTTGTTTAGCTTCAAACTATCCTGATGCTGTACCTATTCCTAATATTGGATCAACGTCAATAATTGAAGTCATGACACAAATATTCAGTAGAATGGATTTCCCAAAAGAAATACAAACTGATGAAGGTACTTCATTTATGAGCAATCTAGCCGTTGAATTTGCAGAAAAATTCGGAATAAATGTAACTAGAAGTTCAGTACACCATCCTCAAAGCATTCCTGTTGAAAGATTTCACCGAGGTATTAAAAGAATTTTAAAAGTCTTATGCACTGAAGCAGCCCCTGAATGGGAAAAACAAGTTCCCGCAGCTCTATTTGCTCTAAGAACTATTAGACACGAAAGCACTGGATTTACACCTTCAGAATTAGTTTATGGTCGCAATCTTAGAACACCTGTAACATTATTATATGAACAATGGATTAATTCTGAAGATGAAGGAAATAAAGTTGTTGAATACATTTTCCAATTGATAATTCTGTTAAAAAGATGTAAAGAGCTGGCTTTGGATAAAATGCTGGAAATGCAAACTAAAAGAAAAGTTTGGTACGATCGCAAAGCTATCAAAAGAAAATTCTCTGAAGGAGATTTAGTATTGGTTATAACGACGGTTAAGCCCAACAAATTAGCAGTTGAATGGAAAGGTCCTGGGAAGATCGAGGAGAAATTATCCGAAACTCATTATGTCGTGAATTTCGAAGGAAAAGAAAGACCATAATACAGTTTACCATGTTGACATGTTAAACACTTATCACAAGCGAGCAGAATTGGTTAACTTAATGATTACCGAAGATAAATCTGATATTGAAGATATAGATAAGAACGTTCCAGCAATTGACTCTCAACCAACCTTGTTCGATTTTCGAAATTAAAGAAAGCAGTTCCTTAAATGATAATCTAAATGAACAATAAATTCAAGAATTGCATGATCTTCTATTAAAATTTTCAAAAATATTCTCTAATAAACCTGGTAAAACGGATTTATTAACGCGTGATATATTGCTAGAAAATACTCCGATCCATTGCAAACCCTACAGAATTTCACCTAGGCAAACTTAAATATTAAAAAATGAATGTGATAAAACGCTTAGGCATAAAATAATTAAAATTGGAGATTCAGTCTACACCCCCCCATGATTCTAGTAGAAGTAGCCGGTAGAAACCCTAGACCTTATATTAATTATAGAAAATTGAATAAGTTGACAAAAACACAATTCTTCCTATTACCAAATATAGAGCAACGAGTGGAGACTGTAGCAGCCGCAAAACACATTTCTCTTTTAGATTTAACAAAAGAATACAGACAAATGCCGTTAACACCTAACGCTCAAAGATTAGTCACTTTCCTCACAAGTTTTGGAACATTTAGACCTTTGCGCATATCTTTTGGCATTAAAAACGCACCATTTAGATTTTGTAAAATGATGGCTGATCTTCTTCACGGATGTGAACACTTTGCTGTATCTTCATTAGAAGATGTTGCAATATACTTTAACTCGTGAGAAGAACATCTTAATCATCTGAATGGGTTTTTGACAAAGATAAAGGATGCTGGTTTAACCATTAAACCAATAAAATGAAAATTCGCTCAAGATAGAGTAAAGTACTTGGGACACATTGTAGGTCATGATATAAGAACACCTAATGGAGTGAAAGTAAAAGCAGTCCTAGAGTTTCCCTTGCCGACCACAAAAAGTCAAGTCAGAGCATTTCTAGGCTTAGCAGGATACTATAATCATTATATTCCTAATGTTCTCGTCTATAGTTGCTCCTTTAACAGAAACCTTAAAAGGGAAGCTAAGAAAAGGGAAGATAAATTGAACATAAGAATGTACAAGAGCCTTTAAATAATTAAAGGAAAAATTGTCGCAACAGACTATAATATATGCACCTGACTTCAATAAAGAGTTTATACTACAAACTGATGCTTCAAACTCTGGTATGGGTGTAATTTTAGCTCAAAAAGATGATAATGACAAAAAACATCCTGTCTTATACCTTCGCAAGAAGTTTTCAGAAAATGAAAAAAAGTATTCTACTACAGAAAGAGAATGCGCTGCCATAATATTTGCTGTAAAGAAACTGCAATGCTATTTAGACGGGCATACTAAATTCCTCATCATGACGGACCATAACTCCGTAGTTTGGCTCAAAAATAATGTGAGTCTAAATCCACGACTTATGAGATGGGCATTGGCATTACAGCCTTATAATTATACAGTAGTTCATCGAAGTGGTGAAAATCATTAAAATGTAGATGCATTAAGTCGCATTCCTTGGCCTGATTAGCGACTTTTTCTTATCTGTTTTGAAATTCATAATATGTTGTTTATATTCGTTATTCTTATTTTGTTTGTATATTTGATGTTTATCTGTATTACTTATTTTATGCATATGAAAATGTTTTGTTAAAAGACAAATATTGTTTCGTTTTAAAAAATGTCGTGAAGAGAAAAATATATAAATAATAGCCACAAAGAGAAATTTTAACTAACTTTAAATAAAAACATTTTTAATTAAAGGTTTTTGAAGGGGGAGAGGTTATAATATTGGTAATGAATAAAAATATATATTTCTAGAATTATTAAAATATTTAAAGAAAAGAAATTAATTAGATTAAAAAACCATTTGAGCATAAAGAAATTAATTTTAATATATCGTTTGGCTGAAAAAGAAATTAATTTAAAATAACGTTCGGCATAATTATTTTATAAAGATTATAAAAATAGTGTGGCAACGATATATCTATCTTTTGCTAATGTTGCCTCGCAACGGAAAAGAATAATGAATTGAACATGGAATTCGATGTCAGAAGTGAGTGATGTAACGTTTGTGATGTAAGTGTATGTGTTTGTTTACATGTTTGTGCTGTGGTAGACGTTCAATAAATATATTATATTTAATAAAGAAGGCTCCACGATTCTTCATGCTATGCTGAAATACATCACAGTATCAACCAAATTTGTGCCAAATTAAGAATTGTGCCAAGCATTTGAACACCAGTGTACCTTCTTTGTCCCCGTATATTCATTCTTTTACAAAGCTTTATTTACAGTCAATGTACAATTATCCACTTATTCACACCAGAATAGTGTAGAAATTTTACTTTTGAAACAAATACATTTTAAAAAAATAAAATGAAGAAGCGGGTTTGCTAAAATATTTCAGCAATGCAATGAAATTCTAGTGAAATAAAATTCTTAGAAAACATTAATTTTCCAAGAAGAAAATTTTACTATTATAACCTTAACAGCGGTAATATCACTTGCAGATTTAAGAAGTTTCTTTATGAATAAATGAGATTGGTATTTATCAAAACAATTTTCATATTGTCGTTATAAATACGCAAAAAATAAAACGTTACAAGAATAACAAATAATCTTCAATTTTTCATAATATGAGCCATTATTTAGAATCACTGATGAACTTTTCTGAAGAATCACTGAAGAAAAGAGAAGAACAAGATTAGATGGAACTAAACAGGAAAAACTGCCATCAATAAGAACTATTGATTTTCTCTCTCTCTCTCTCTTTTATTAATGAGAGTTATGCTCACAAATCATTGAATTCATCGGTGTTAACAATATGACAGTGAAATATCTGTTCTATCTGTATGAACAAAATTACCTTTATATATGTCTGTTTCTATCGTATTAACGAAATAACAAATGGATTTTTTCTTTAATCAGTATTTACAAGATTAAAGTTGACGTCGCCTTTACCAAAATAATTCAAACGCTTTAATGACTCTAAACTCGTTAGTAACTCGCCAAAATGTCGAAATCAGTAGAATGGCCTCAAAATAGAAACGAATTTAAAAAATAAGAAAGAAAATATATACAACGTTTTCTATTTCTTCAAGAAACATTTATTTCAAATTCGAAGGAAATCTAACAATGCATCTGGTCGTTTAACTAACAAATTTACAGACAGACAAAGTGCTCAATGGCGGAGTTAAAACGTAGACCTTGCTTCGCTCGGTCAATTATCTTAACCTAATCAATGAAAAAGAACTTAAAATTTAGTGGGAAAAAAATCGCGGTAGTGAACTACGAATCTTCTCACTAGAGCCAACTACGATGCAGCGAAGTGTATTCAGGTCAACCCGGAGAAGGAGAGAAAGGGGACAAACTTTCTCCATCACTTCCAAGTGGGAACAACGTTAGGGGTTCTGTCGATCCAGTGACCTTCGCCAATTTGCGAGCAAAAGATAATGCTTTCATAAATTTTAAAATTCTCTATAGGGGGACATACGACTCTTAAACCTCCGCATTTGGGAAAAATCTGTCAATTCGATACATTATATTTTTAAAAAAACATTTCACAAACTAACTTTTCTTCCCAGAAAAATATCTGTTTTTTCTGTTATTTTACACACATTTTCAAATCTTAACACTTTGTTGACCGGCAATTTCATACAAAAATTTATTTTGTTGACTGGCCATTTTGCACAAAAATGTATGCATGGCACCCGCTATTTGATATAGAAAATATCTCATGTCACCGGGGCAAAAAATGTAATTGAATAAAATTCGAAGTGATTGTCAAAACATTTTATTTGCACAAAACAATAGTAAAACTAATAACAATAATAATAATAATAATAATAACTAATAATTTTTTTTGTATGGTAAAAATTAAAGCATTCACCGACGTGTAAAGGTACACAACATGTCTTACAAATATATCTCGTTTCGCTGCGCTTTCCTTTTGAAGAGCATACTCGACACTTTCTTGTTGGATTTGTTTTAGATGCAGTAATTATTGGTTCTAAAACGTGGTCCAGAAGTTTTCCTGAAAGCCTAGATACAGGATCTTTGTGTGGAGCTCTTTTAGATGCATGAGAAGTATTTGCTGGTTGTGTGTTGCTTTCAATTGATTCCGAAGATAGCCATATCCTAGCTACTTCTAAGAGAAATTTTTTGTATCTTGAAGGAACAATATCAATATCATTCCACTCTTCATCACTATCTGCTTCACTATCGGAAAGAATTCTTCTTTGTCGTTTTGATGGTCTAATGTCTGAATCATCACTATCAGAATCACTGAACTCGAAATCACTCGGACAATCCGACAAAACATCCGCATATAACTCGCTAAAACGTTCTTCCGACATGGTTCAAATTTTTTAAATTTTTACAATGCAATGGAAACAGAAATCAGAAAAGTAATTTTGATTTTGAAAAGCCAACATGACAAAATTTTGCATTGCAAGTGTCGTATTCAAGCTATTTATTAGGAATGGTTTCGCATCCCCTAACAGGGGGATGCGTATTTATACCCCAAACTGACCAATCAGATTGCGTATCTGATCTAATCCCAAACATAACAAAAGTAGCCAATCATACGGCTACGACAGCAAGTTTTTGAAAAAATATTTGCATTTCATGAACTTAGAAAAAAATATCAAAGTGCAAAGACGAGTTATCTCGTCACCGGTCAACAACGTTCGGGCATGAAAA